>JAVYIG010001167.1:195000-375444 GCA_035222895.1 Strongylocentrotus droebachiensis | reverse complement strand
ATTTATAGAGAACGAATATAGAAAATGAATACAGATATAAATTTAATAATAGAATTATATTTGTTAACAAAATTGAAAGCTATTAGGCCTACTACCCCCCCCCCCCCCCTACTAATTTAATTAAGACTTGTAGATCTAGGCCTACCCTTGTTTTTTCCTTCCTTTTGGTTCTTTGTTTCCGCGTATGCACATTTCACTTTAAGTTGATTTACATTAAAAAATTAGAGTAAAGGAAATAATGATTACTATAGATAAAGCTGCCCCTGCCCACCACCACCCCCCCCCCCCCCACCCATCCCCCTTTCCCATGAATAAATTATTGTTTACAGGTAGGATCGAGAGAGGGCGGCACACACGCGGTAAGCTCAAACTTCAGAATTCGGTCTGCAACGCAACTTGGTCTTGGAAAGATTAAAATGTCTTTATCAACTCAACAAAGTGACGAAGGCGGACAACATGTGTTATCTTTGAGAGTAGACAATGCCAGAAATGTAGCCATGGTACTGAAGGCTATTCACTTTAAAGATCGAGAGGTAAGATTATAAAAAGTAACTGAATTTGTCTTGAGTGTGACTGTGAATTTAGTCTCTAAGTAACTAGAAATGCAGTAGGTGGGGCTGTACTGATAATTATTGATAACTAATGTGACTTGACTTAGGTCTAGGTCTATAATTTTGTGTATGATCATGATGATGTATTGTTTTGTATTATATTTTGAGCTCGATGAAAAGGGAAAGCCAAAAAAGAAGAAGAAGAGGAGAATGCTGAAAATAATTGTCAGAACTTGTGAAAAAGGAAAGAAAAGATTGAGATGAAATAATTGAAGGAGTCTGAACTCGGATGGCTTAATTAAGTAGTCTACTTATAGGCCTAGGCCCGAATTCACAAAGGAGGTTTGTCGACAAACCAAGGTTTATGTGCGTCATACGACGCGTTTTGACGCGTTTTTACAAACCTTGGTTTGTAAAAAGCAAAAGGAGGTTTGTCAAAAGTACAAAAGGAGGTTTGCAGAGACGCCAAGTTCAATCAAAGATCGGCGATGCGTGACATTTTCATGATTCGGCGCACGAGTCCGCGTGCGAGGATATAACAAACGTATAAGGTACGTGTTTTTTCAAAATCTAGCGTGCGCATCGTGCGTTAACTTAGAGGCTTAGAGCATTTACAGACCCTCTCAATGCGTGATACTTGGTAGCTCTGGGTTTGTTGACAAACCTCCTTTGTGAATTTGGGCCATAGAGTCTATCTAGATCTAGGGCTAAGTAATATTGTAAATTTGATATTGATTTCACTATCATATTTTACATTATCCCATAGCCCTTAAGGCATAAGTGTGTCTTAAATGACATCCTCTTTCACATTATGATACAATTTAATTTTAAAGGTACTATGTCCCATTTGCAGGCCAAAAAAATGAAAAAGTTAAATTCCAACTGCATTTGAAAGATAATACTAATTTAAAACTTCCCTAAAAAAGGTGGGGCTTGAAAACGTCTTCAAGTGCGAAATAACGACTATTAGTTGTCAAATCGACTTTAGGGCTATAGAGCCCAAAAGTAATAGTCTTGATTTTCAGACATTGTACCGAATGGTCATACGTTTTATGCTGCGCAAAGATTCAATCAGTTAATCTTGGCCATCACAAGAAGTGGGTTATTGATGTAGACAAATGCTCATGTACCCTTTACAACTCTTTTCATGTATGTTATTACCAAAGAAGAAAAAAAAGCCAGTCAGTCACTCAATAGTGTCTGACAGTGAAGTCTAGCAAGTAAACGGGTTTCCTTGCATAATTTGAATATGAGGACACTGCCAACGTTTAAATGTCACAGATAGGACATACATGACATATTCATAATTCCTGCAAAGTTCTACAGCATTTGAGGTTGGCTGCAAAAGGGACATAGTACCTTTAAGTGAAATTTTGCCATCAAATTTTTGGCGAATTTGGGGCTCCCAATATTTTAGGCAATTCCAACACTAATACAGGGGCTTTAATTAATTTTAAATTCTTCTTCTAAGTTCTACTTAGATTAAGAAACCCATCATTCCCCATTGTTTTTTTTCCCCCTCCTTTTCTCCTCCCTTCCCCATTTATCTACTCCTCCATCTCCCTATCTTTGTCCTTTCCAACCTCCCACTTGATCTTCTTCTCAACCTTCTCCTCTGTCTTCTTCTTTGTACTTCTTTTAAATTTATTTCTTCTTCTTCTTATTCTTCTTCTCCTCCTCCTCCTCCTCCTCCTCCTCCTCCTTCTTCTTCTTCTTCTTTATCTTCTTCTTCATCTTCTTCTTCTTCTCCTTCTACATATTTTTCTTATTCCCTGTCTTCTTTTTCATCATCTTCTTCTCCTTCATTTTCCCCTTATTATTCAATAAAAAAGGAAGATTTAAGCATGACTGCATTTGTTGTTTTCAGGTGGAGAGTGCTTTCTGTGTAAAATAGTTTTATTGTGTAATTAATATCTCAAAACCTTGCACAGTATTTTCATACAAAAAGGAAAGTTTAAACTCCGATATTTAAAAACGTTAAGAGATATATTACTCAGGACACATGTAGGTCTAGGACATATTTAACTCAGGACAGGAACAAAATAAGTGTGTCAACAAACAATTCAAGGGTATTGAATAGTTCATTCTTTGATTAATCTCTTACTAAGATTTTTAGTAATTATCTTCTTCTGAATTTCTGTTTTCTTTTATCATGTTACATTTACATGCATTTTTCATCACTTTCCACATTTTGTAGACTGATAATTATAAAAAGTATGCCAAAGCCCAGAGGGCACCAGAAAATATGTTTCATTGGACAAGAAAGTCAAAAATCTCAACAATAATAAAACTTGAAGGAAGGCGTACATTTCTAATTGTAATACTAATACAAAGAGATGAAAGAGTGTCTCTCTGAAATCCCAGCACTCTCTCTCAGACTTTGAAAAAATAGTGTGAAATAGAAACCATCGTGCGTTAGAGGTCAAAGCACTAGCACAATACATACATTTCAATTTCCTAATTATTGTCCAATATTGGAAATTTGTTTTGCTCACATTTTTCAAACGTATAAAGAATAAAAATAACTTAACATACATAAGAATGAATGAATACTAGTTAAAGAATAAATCCATAGCAATGATACACTGTATGAAGCTTTT
The DNA here is from genome assembly GCA_035222895.1 of Strongylocentrotus droebachiensis. Taxonomy (NCBI): domain Eukaryota; kingdom Metazoa; phylum Echinodermata; class Echinoidea; order Camarodonta; family Strongylocentrotidae; genus Strongylocentrotus; species Strongylocentrotus droebachiensis. The sequence goes on along the minus strand of JAVYIG010001167.1, from coordinate 372,293 downwards.
AGTGCGGTATGGTATGTAATCCTGTAGGATTTTTGTGCCAAAGTTGATTTTTTTTGTTTTTGTTGCTGTTTTGGCTTCAAAAGGGTCCCAATTGGCCAAAAATGATGGGGTTCAAATTTTCGAGACCCCTCCTTTCTCTTCCTGGGGGGTCCATATTGGGCGCCAAAATGGCTTATATAACGCGCAATAGGGAAATTTGGTGTCTTCAGGAAAATTTGAACCCCATCAATTTCTGATAGCTTGGACCCCAATGAATCCAAAAATGCAACAACAACAAAAAATCAACTTTGGCACAAAATCCTACGGGAGCTGTTTCAGTGACATACCGTACCACACTATTTGTTTGAATTGTCTATCCTACTCTGTTTTGCAGCTTGCTACGTTTTGTGCAAGTGAGAACGGACTGAAAGTGACGGTGGAGGATGCCAAGTGTGTCCAGGCCAATGCTTTCATCCAGTCTAATATCTTCCAGGAGTACTACATGCAGGAGGATACTGCTACCTTCAAGATCAACCTCTCGGTGCTACTGGTATGTTTTCAAGCATTGCTAATTTGTCATCTGTAGGTATATCATTTGCATGTACTGTACATTAGTGCTGTAACATCACGGATATCTCCAATTCCGTTTAACCGCCAGTCAAAACCGGACGGTTTTCAGTTAAACGATTTAAAAAAAAAAAAAAAAAAAAAAACGGGAAAACGAAACTGTCCAATTGAAAACGGAATCCGCCATGGGCGGTCGGATACCGGACGGTTAAACGTTTGACTACAGCACTACTGTACATGTATTATATGTATTTTATTATTCTTTTTATACAATATACTTGAAATTGTGATTATTAAATGTTAAATGTTATGTTAAAATGTAATTATTTTGTATGTATTTATACATTTATTTACATGTATGCACCGCACCTTCAAATGTCCAAAAAAAAATTATGTATTTTTTACATGACAATAAATCATCTTGAATTTTGAATCTTGAATGTAGCTCATTGACTACTAAAATTCTTTGATTCCAATAGGCTTAGTACACGGGCCATTCAGTTCCTGCAGGCAGTATGTTAATAATTTCATATGTCCAGTCATGGGCAACTCTGAGGTAATTTATCCCATATATGTTACTGACTTCATGTACATGTATACTGTGTACTGACTACATAAAAGCATAACAAACTGGCATGGCTGAAGAGGACTTCAGGTTCCTCATTGTGAGGGTTATTCAAAGAGTGAGCAAGACATCCTAGCAAAATCGCATGTCCGAGCGACATGAGCAGTTGGGTCATTTCACGTTAAGTGTACACTTTTTGAAAAATGGGGTTTTCCCCATTTTGGCATCTTTTAAACAATTATTATTTTATGTTGGCCATTTTATTTGATGGACCTTATCAACAGCAACCTACAGTTCAATTTTCATAACACTGCAAACATTATTTCTGTTAATTTCAGCATTTTTAGTGCATTTTTAACGGAAAAGGGATTCTCATTTCATAATTTTGATAATGTTCATTGATATCTTACATGAATCTATTGAGAGTTGTGTAAAATTTTAATGTTTTAGTGTCAGCACAGCCACTATGTAACATCATAAAACTTATTTGACCAAATTTGACCAATAAATGTGAAAATGATGAATATTTTTGTAAAAGGCATCTTTTCCGTTAAAATTAAAAAACATGTCCTCTCCATAACATTGAGGCCAGCAGCAGTGACTTAAAATGATATATATGGGCCTAAACTCTATTTAAATAATCTTCAGAATGTTTGAAAATGAGGACATGTCTCAAATCAATGAACAAAATATGTGATATATATTTTATTGCTTGGTTAATTTGATGACTTTATTTTCCGTTAAAAGTGTGTCCTCTCCATAACAGGTATTTTCTTCATATATTAAAGCACTGAGGCTTGCACTATCTATGGCACTGGTATACAATAATAATATGCCTCCATTTAATATCATGAAATGTGATTTTCCATCTACATATCTATAGATGGTCAGTATCTCACACTAATGCAATGTTAAACTGAATGTCCTCTCCATAACAGAGTTACCCATTGTTAACAATGTACAGAAACAATTATTTTTTTATAGTATAATCACTTCCTTCATGTAAGAAAACATTGATGTGTTGTTCCACTCAGTATAAGAATTCATTAAATATCATGTCAACAGCTATAATTTTATTTTGGTATTGATTTTCATTAATTCCTCTATGTAATTGGGTAATTTCTGAATGCAAAGACAGAAATATTCTCACAACATAGTCTGATATTAAATACATTTTAAAGTGCAATATTTGTAAGTGTGTAACTGACAAAATCTACTGATCATTGCAATCATTTACCACCCTGGTAGCAATATAATGTATGCCATTAGGTTGTTAAGGAGAGGACACATTTTTTTAACCAGGCACTTCAAGTAGGGAAAACAAATCCTCTGACCTTTGCCCCATATACAGTATCCATCAAAATAAACTATACGTTCGCTGTAACGTTTAGCGCAGTAAACGCAGGTGCGCGTTAAAAGGCCCATTATTGCACTTATCGCACACAGGTGCGATAGTAGCCTTTAAACAAGGCCACTTGTCTGATAGACGCCGAGCGACTAAAACGAGACTAATCGCGAAAACCCAAGTGAACGCGAGAGCGAGGAGCCCATCCTAGTGGCCTTTATCAATCTGATTTGGATTTCTTATGTTAACCCTTGTTTCCGACTGGAATTCGCTCCAGAAAATGGAGCGTTCAATCAGCGAACGTATCCTCGCACGACGTCAGCATATCCATCACACACACACACACAGTAAACTCTACGTAGTGCGAACATGGACCTACATGCTATGAACTATTACGTACGTGCTAAGACCACTGACCTCTACATGGAACGAATCACGAACGAAGCCAACTGGGAGATCGCCGTTCTGATTGGTCAATAAATCCAAAGTAGGCGTATTGGCATGCTAATATGTATCTATGAATAATTCATGCGGAGCAGTGAAACCCACTTTCAAAAAGGCCTCGTGACGTTCCGTCACTCGGTCGCGCGTTCACTCCGGGTATCTAGACTCATCTCAGCCGCTTAGAGTCACGAGGCCTTGTCAAAAGGCTAGTGCGATAGCTGCGCCTGGGTCTGATAGGGCTTATTGCACTTATTGCACTTATTGCACTTATCGCACCTGCGCCTGGGTCCGATAGGGCTTATTGCCGGCCCTCTTGTTGCACCTCTGCGCTAGCTTCGATAGGGTCTACTAACCTACTAGCGCACCTGCCTTGCCCCTCGAACTGCACTGTTGTATAGAAAGAACGAAGGGAAAACGAAATGGCAGAATTTATGGTACGGCATTAATAAAAGGAAGAAATATCAAATGAAATCGTGAACGGAATGATGATTTTGAATTTCATTCCCCCGTTGAAGTACCGTCTTGTTGTCCTTGAGTACTAATATTAATTCACAAGGACCGATTTAGATTTGAGGCGAACGTAATTTTAGGTGAATGTGGGAGAGGACTATTTATACGTCTCACTATTCTGATTGGAATTATCAAACTACAACTACAGTAATTTGTTTTCCCAGGTCCACGATCGAGAGTCCCAGATCCCAGTACAGTATGCACTCATTTGCATACAGCCAATCAGAGCAATACGCTGTCTGTGTGTAGAGCTTCGCACCGTTTCGCATGGTAACCGTTTCGCATCACGAACAATTGTTTATAGAAAAATCAGTTCTCAACCTTTACAAATAAAGTGCGTTCGAGAAAAAACGAAACTTTGAATTGTCGATGTTTTATCATATCTTAATCTCAATTATAATTAATAAATGACACATATTTGTAAAGCTGAGATCCCCTTCTTTCATTTGATTCACATGTTGCAAATTTAACACACAAGCGCTTTAAAACAATTTGAAGAAAGGGTTACCAAAAAAAAATCATTTGGCGAACTGTATCTGAATTTCAAAGAGAAAATCACATTTCTAGAAATTTCATTTTCTACCTCTTTATATGAAACCTTAATCAGGAAAAATGAGCCAGGAATAAAAAAAAAGTTCTGTTTGTTTAATTAAATGCTTGCATTTCCATAATGTTATTAAACGAAATCGTTTTCACTTGCTGCAAGCAAGTGCCTTGTTATCTGTGAAGAAAAAAAAGTTGTTAAAGACAATTGTTTTGTTATCTGTTTAAAAAAGAACTGTGTTAAAGACAAGCAAGTGCCTTGTTATCTGTTAAGAAAAAAAAAGTTGTTAAAGACAAGAAGTGTCTTGTTACTGTTGAGAAATAGAATGGTTTTAAAGACAAGCAAGTAACTTGTTACAGTACCTGTTATTCATTTATCAGTTAGGACTTTCTGATCAGTTATACCAACAATTATGGAAACCTATATTCTCATATTGTTTTTGCAGGAATTTAAAGTAAGATGTTTTTTTTTGCTTATTACTCACTATAAATACTAGTTTAATTGACAATATGCATGGTATCGGGACATTTCCTACCTTATATTGCGTTATCTAACTTGGTATATGAAAATCAAAAATAATGACTGGTGAATGTATTGATTACAAAAAAAGTAAATTGCATTTAAACATTCAGATGTCACTGTTAAACAAAGTGTCCTCTCCATAACATACAATGTATATCAACGAGTCACTCTTTGAGAGTTTGGATTATAGAAAAAATAAATAATAAGACTTGTATATAAAAACTGGTGTATCAATAGACAATATCAGTATTGTTTTTATTGTAAAATACTGTTTAAATAACATGAAACAATGTATGAATAACAAAACTTTCACGCCATATATTCTGAGATAAAGTTAGAGTTGTAATGATGGTGAATAATTTGAAGTTTATCCTCTCCAATATATGTCACTTGGCCCATATAATGTTCCAATAATCTATTGCCATGTTCTTACAGAAATGTTAGAAATGAATGATGCATAGCAATTTACATATCAACTAATATAATAAGAGTTCATATTGCTAAGATTTGTTGTTAAACAAATGTCCTCTCCAAAACACGTCAATGAATTAAGTTTGGAAGCTCATATTTGATTAAAACTTGCATTCACTTGTGTTTTTTTTACACAGCATCAAATAATTTAGACATAAATGCAACACTGTATACCAAATTTGAAGTCTATATAAGAAGAAGGACAAGAAATTCTCATGTCATTAAATAAATTCAACCTCCCCATAATTCAGTTTCCTATAAAATACACTAATTTTATGGCAAAATATGGCTTAAGTGAATAGGAAATAAGTGCATCAACATCTGATAAGTATAAAAAGGCATATAAAAGTACAGAAAACTATGTGTATACCATTTACAGGTATAATAAAGCTGATGTGTTCTTTGTTAAACAAAATGTCCTCTCCAAACGCCTATTTTTGTTACTGTATTTCAATCGAATATTTCTATATGTAAACATGGACTTGACGCTCTATAATTTTACACATTTCTGACATATACCCCAAACTTTCAGAATCTGTGCATCTTTTGCTCTAACAACAATTTTCATTTTTGACCCCCAGTGAGAAAAAAAGTGTACACTTAACGTGAAATGACCCAGTTGCTGCTCTCCTTTGCCAAGAGCCTGTTGGCTTCTTCCAGGCATCGAGACTTCCTTCCGCCCCTACGCAGCGAAATATCCTCCCGGCGTCTACGTTACTCGCACCAATTGGATACCCCCATGTGTAGGACTGCTCGGTACCGCTCGTCAACAATGCCCTCTGCAATAAGAGTGCTTAACGCGAATCTATAAATCGTCTCATTATTTTATTAATTCATTAGTGTATGCCCTTGCTAAATATTAAAGTTGTGCTTTTATCTCTAATATAATGTGCAATATCTTATACGAAATTATGTAATATTGTTATTCAAATATCAATTTGTTTCTTGTTTGAATGATGTCATTACAATTAACAATAGCAATTGTTAAATACACTCTGAACTATTTCTTAGACATATAACTTTCTTATCCACATGCACATTAATAGATATTTGGTTTTAAACAAACCGGTATAATAATACATTTGCAATATACACTTTTATCCAATTGTCTCTCAGACTGCCTAAAACTGTAAGCATATTTTAATCCGTTGTTTCATTAGGTCATTAGTGTTTCTTTTTTTTCATATATATGTTTTAATACAAATTTATGCCCTTGCCAATTATTTGACTTGGGTATTTTTCTCCAATGTAATGTGCAATATCTAATTTGAAATGACACTATATTGTTATTTAAATACTCATCTTAATTTCATTTGAACAACTTTCTCGATCTAGATGAATGCTGTCATTATATTTATATTAAAGGGGAAAACGGAATAGAGACTGTCATTTTGACTTTTACGGTTTAATTTCATCTCATCCAATAGGTTTTTTTTTTTTTTTTTTTTAATGTTTAATTTCAATTTTTGTAATAGAAATGTTTGTTTAGCAATTTTCAAATACTTTCTCAACTCTTTCGCTCAAACAACTTCCTTTTTTCTTCTCCATTCTCTCCTTCCCACCGTCTTGATCTTTCAACATGACAGTATATTATTACATTACACGTATAACTTTGTTTTGCAATTTCGATTTCATCTTACAATGACTTACAATATGTATTTTAGTTTTGTATATGTTTATATCTCTCTATATTTTTAGCTTGTTTGTAAATTGAACATTTTCAGCCTGCGAGCTGCTTGTTTGATGTGATTTCTCAATAAACCAAACCAATTCAATTCAATTCAAAAAAATAAAATTAAATTTTATCAAGAAGAAGACGTTTCTTTGAATCTTCTTAGACAGGGTTCCAAAACAGACGTAGATTGTGGGCATCATGTAACCTGGTGGCTGTGTATGTGTAGCCCTACATATATATGTGAGCATTAATATTCATTTAGTGTTTCTGCCAGCTATCATTTGCTCTTTTCTCTTTTTTTTTCATGGTCATAGGAGTGTCTGACTATTTTTGGTAGCAACCCCATGGGAGGTGCTACACCGGCTTTAAAGATGTCATACGGGGGCTATGGATCTCCTCTACTCCTCATGTGAGTTAGCTTTCATATCCAGTTTCGGGATGACCCCTCCCCCCCCCCCTTTTTCCCATTAACTTTGGACAGAAATTTAGAAGTTTTGAAGCTCTGTTGTTAATCAGCAAATCAGCAAATATGGAGAAAAAATTGCTTGCTTGTTATTTATTTAAACAAAATATGTTGACAAATATGAAAAGCATGGAGAAACTTACCTGTATGTGGATGATTTTTACTTCCCGTATGTATACCAGGTTGACTAAGGCTGGAGATTTTTTGTGTATCTTTGTTTTACATAGGATTGTGTTTAATTTTTTAAAATTCTATCTAAAGTAGCCTAATCTAAAGCTCCTATTTTTTAAGCTGAGATGTTGGGAGGTTTTGTTTATAGCTGCTTCATTATTGATTTCATCAATCAATGCAGAATTTAAAGGTACTGTTATTATTTTAAAAGAATCCGTAGTAGGGAGAAGACTGCAGATATTTGTGATGATGATGGATCATGAAGTACACAAATGTACATAACTAATTATAGTAATATCCTCTCCATATTGAACAGGCTAGAAGAGAGTGGTGTTGTGACAGACTGCAGTATCAAGACATTAGAACCAGATGAAATGTTGGACTTCAACTTCTGCAGTGCTAACGTCGTCAATAAAATCATTATGAAGGTAAATATTGTTTAGTAAGATAATATATTTATGATTTCATCTGAGCCCCACTATTGCATTTAGTAGATGCCAGAATCTTCCTGACTTGGCACATCTGAGCTTCTTATACCTAAAAAATATCCCTGTTTCCAGTAATTTGTAATCCTCTGCTTTTGTGGATTCCTGATAATATGATGAAAGATTTTAACAATGCTCTTACAAGAAAAGTTATGAATATCAATACTTTCTCATTGGTTGCAACATTAATTTTCTCTGTATAGACTGGGTTAGGCTCATAAAAACTCCCAAGGCCAAAAGGGTGATAAAAAATTAATAATACCCCTAACTTTACTTGGATATTTTGAGCACCCCTCATAAACTTGGTGTCTAAAGATGTAAAAAACTTCAACAAGAAGAAAAGGCAGAAAGTGAGTACGTTAGCTTGAAATGTGGTACATGTACATTTATTTCAAAATATGCAAAGACCCCCCCCCCCCCAAAAAAAAAAAACACAACTAATTTTCCTTTATTGTTTATGTCGCAGCCTCGTCTCAGCAAAGCTTGACCGCATTGCTTTCTACATTCAGACATGCAGGCAGTGCTTAAAGCCCCACTGTACTATTTGTAGCTACTTGCGCATCTATATAGAAAACAATGCCTAATCGGTGATCTTCTTTTTCTTACGTTAATTGAGAGCTGATTTGATGAGATAACCACCTGTCAGTGACCATGCGGGGGAGGTCTAATCCTTCCTGGCCAAACTAGTGCAGACGGGCTTTAAATAAGATATTTTCTCTCTCTCTCTCTTTACCTTTGCATACATATTTTATTTGGTTTATAGAGTGATTGCTTGAAAGATGCATTCCAAGAGCTTGACATGACGAGCGAGGTGATTGAGATTCTGCTGTCTCCTGACAAACCATACTTCAGACTCTCTACATTCGGACATGCTGGCAGTGCTTATGTAAGATATATTCTCTCTCTCTCTCTCTCTCTCTGTCTTTCTCGCTCTCTCTCTCTCTCTCTCTCTCTCGCGCTTTCTCTCTCTCTCTCTCTCTCTCCCTTTACCTTTGCATAGAGATATGCGAGAATTAGCAAATGTAAATTGTAGAGGTGTTGTGGTCTAGTGGATGGATTGTGAACCACAAGGTACAGGGTTCAAATCCTGCCGCAACACTAATTTCCTTTGGCAAGACAAAAGGTTAACACCCTTCAGGCCATATCGGCAGACAAAATCTTACCGAATAGAACCATACATTTGTACATGTATGTATACTATGTGTCATTGAGACAGCTACATGTACATGTTTGTAGTCAAGATTATACTTTATTTTAACGATTCCCTAGATGTAATTCCTTTAGACTACAGATACTTGGTGATTGAAAACAGGCAACTGTATCATAATTTCAGAATCGTCTTGATGCCATTGTGCATGCATGGTAATTGTCATTGCATGAAATATATGCGATTTTATTATCATACCACCGCATTTTATTGCCATTTCAAGTGGAGATTGACGTTAAGTGATGCTACCTAAAATAATTGTCTTGTGAGAAAAGCATTTAACATTGAAAGATGAAACTGAAACTGACCCTCTTCAGATTGTATGGAAGTACAAGCATATGTTTTTATGGTATTTTAAAACTTCATATGCCATGCTTGAATTTCATGCATATTGTGTAAAATTTCTAAGGGCAATCAACTTGGCTGAATATAGTTCATTCTGACTAAATTCACATCAGTAGTTTTTCATAATCTTGACAAAGTTATGTAGGCATTTGTGTAAAAGAAAAGCCCCACTTTCCTCAGCATTCAGCACACAAATAGAACGGTACAGTGTGATAAAGTACCATTGAAGATTTATAACCTACACTCATACAGTACTGAGGAACTGTAAGATGAGCTTTAATTGCTTAGCAATAAATTTGATAATGTCATGTGGAAGGAAGTGTATATATCAATGTCTCTCTCTCTCTCTCTTTCCATTATAAACAGTCTGATTTCCCCAAGGACTCAGATATGGTGGAGTCATTTCAATGCACACAGACTCAGAGCACAAGGTGAGAAAGAATCTATCTATCTCTCTCTCTCTCTCTCTCTCTCCCTCTCTCTCTCTTTCTCTCATTTCTCTATCCCTTCTCTCTCTATTTCTCTTCTCCTTCTCACTCTATTTCTCTCTTTCTCTCTCTCTCTATTTCTCCTCCCCTTCTCTCTCTCTATTTTTTTTTTTTTTTAGCAGATGTTTCTGCATTTATTGATAAATCAAATACAAAACATTCAAATAACAATAATAGTATATAATATAATTGATTTACATTAAGAGTGACAACTTAATACACACAAAATAAAATATTTTTAAAAAAAAAGTACATAATTGAAAGCTTGAAAGTATGGAGGTAAGTAAAAATAATCAAGATAAATGCAGAGGCCAACTATCATAAGCTAAGAAGCTTGAGGCGATATATTTCCCCCCTTCTCCCCCTCTATATTTCTCTTCCCCTTCTCTCTCTCCCCCTCTATATTTCTCTTCCCCATCTCCCTCTATTTTTCTTCCCGTTCTTTCTCTGTTCCTCTCTCTCTCTCTTCCCCCTTCTCCCCCCCCTCTCTCTCTCTCTTCCCCTTCTCTCCCCCCCCCCCCCCTCTCTCTCTCTCTCTTTCTCTCTCTCTCTCTCTCTTTCTCTCCGTTTCTCTCCATTTCTCTTCCCCTTCTCTCTCTATTTCTCTTACACCCTCTCTCTCTTCCCCTTCTCCCTCCTCTCTCTTCCCCTTCTCCCTCCTCTCTCTATCTCTCTCTGTCTCTCTTTCTCGACCCGTATAATGATATACATGTAACTTGATTTCTACCAGTATATTAGTTTCAAATTACAGTTCAGTAGGGAATAGACTCTAGAGGTCATGATTTATTGCTCTGCTATCAAGAAATGTATCTGGTCATATTGGCATGGTATGTGTAGTTGAGGTTGATCTGATATAATCTATTTGGAGAATAGACTTGACTTTGTATCAAGCTACATGTGCAAGATAACGTTATATCAAGTACTACCCAATTAGTCTATTCCATATGGTCTACACCAAGCCCGTCTACTATCCATTTGTTTTAATAATTATTCTGCCCAAACGATCATTAGACCAAATGAAAAACAGACAAAATAATTATTAGACCATGTATTATCAGAAATAAATAAATGAATAAATAGCAGACATGCTGGGTGTACCGGTAGATCATATGTGAATAGATCAATTAGCAGACAAACTGGTTGTAAACCAAAGGCTATTAACCTAGCAAGATGTCCGTACAAAAAGACAAGGGATGTTTCCAACGTGTTCAGTAGCTGGTCCCTTTCAGACTTAAAATTTCTTGTCTCTTTAGTAGATACTAGATAGATAGCCTCTTTCAGACTTATGATTTCAAACAGTCTCAGCTTGAAAGTTTTGTTCTGTTCATTCCACCTTACTTCAGGTATAAGCTGTGTCTGTTGAAACCCTCCATCAAGGCTCTAATGCAGTCTAGCAAGGTGTCCATATGAACGGACAATAGAGGTTCCTTGTATCTTGATTCTGTTCAGTTCATTGGCCACGGTCACATTGCTGATATTAACTAGTTTCATTCTCTTAACCCCACCCTAGGTATAAGCTGTGTCTGTTGAAGCCCTCCATCAAGGCCTTAATGCAGTCTAGCAAGGTGTCCATACGAACAGACAATAGAGGTTTCCTGTCTCTTCAGTACATGATCAGGAATGAGGATGGACAGATCTCCTTTGTGGAATATTATGTAAGTACAGTCAAACCTGTCTATAGCGACAGCTCAAGGGAAACACAAAAAGGGGTCTTTGTAGACAGGTTCCCTTAGTACATTTTTCAATGTCAAAATTACTTTTTGATCCAAAGACATTTTATTACCTGTAGAAAATATGGAATGTTGTCAGTGTGATTTATGTATGCAGAAAGATAGAGAGAGAGAGAGAAAGCTCTTTTGAACAGTTAGTACATGTATCAGTTTGGCTGTCAATAGATGCAGGGAATGAGATTAAAGCATGAATGTTTGAAGAAAATATGTCAAAGAATAGGATAGTTTGAAAGGTATGAATTTGCATCTTGGTGACTTCTCCAGTCAAGAAGTCTCCTTACTTTTTCCATATTTCTCCATGGAAGTATTTTTCATAATTGTGCTTCATGAATGTTTCATGAAATGTAATAGAAAAGAGTACCCTTTTTTATGATTTCCTGTACAAAACAAATAGAGCAGTAGGTCACTCCTCATGAGTGAAATCTTAAGTTGTGTTTCTGGTTTTAACAAAAGGTGACTTTGCATATCAGTTGAGGTCAAAGCAAAAGTGAAACTTTCATTTCATTTTTTTTTTAAAGAGTATTCATTGAATGTTTGATACACATCAAGGGTCTACAGCCTAATGACTTAACGTATTTGTATTAGTTTGATGAAACCAAAAGCTTTTAGCTCGACCCTTTTTTTGCACGATTCCTTTAAATGACCCCTAAATGGAAGCAAGTACATGTATTATGCTCTGCATAAAATAAGGAAATTAATCATTGGTATTCATAATTTCCCTTCTTTCTTTTTCATCACACAGTGTGCCCCTGATGAAGAATATGACGAAGACGGGTGACAACAAAGAAAAAGAACAAGCTATTAATTTATTTTGAGTTGTATAATATCTAAGAGGCTTTATTATATTAATAAGAATATGTGCCATATGATCGCTTTTAATGTACAGAATAAATATACATTTGCTAACAACCTCTCTTTTGTACAAGTTTCACATAAAGACAACTCCAGATATACTTTATGTTGTTCTAGCCACAAACAGTACTATATTAAAACATCCATAATAGTTTCCAATCAACTTCTCTAATAATATTTTCTTTACATGTTTCATTAAATGTGACTGAATTCCACAAATGAATAAGATATTCAATTTTTTTCACTCCTCCAGGCATTGATTTATAACAAAAGAAAGTCACAGTCGAGTATTTCACTATGAAATTAAATAAAAAATTATATAAAAAGTGCATTGAACTGCTGCTAGGAATGTATGCTTTCAGATTGAAATGGGACTTGACGGAGAGCTTTTCAAGTAAATTACTACTGTAACCCAGAAAATTGCATGCATATAAGAATTTCGGACAATTTCACATAAATGAATCATAACAAAGAAAATTTGCAAGTCGAGAACATGAGATATTAATGTATTATGTGTGCAGAAATGTAATCTATGCCTTTGATGCCACTTATGTGCCTTGTATTTTCTCCTACGTAGTCCGTTGAGTACAGAATAGTTTCATACTGAATACATTTTGTTTTTGATGATTGTTTAACCAATTACATGTATCTCAGTTCCCTCCATTACCTTTTACAATATTGCTAATATGTAAGACTAAATGTACCAAAGTAAAAAGTCAAACGATGTTTGTTCAAATATATAGTATAGTATGGTTCATTTGTAAATAAAGAATGACATGAAATATACAAAAATGATTGTCAGTAAGCGTCTATTTTCTTATCAATTATATCCAAGCTGTACTGTAAAATGTCTTTCTTAGTCAAATTAGTAAATACAACTTCTTCAAAGTACTACACAGCACTAATGATTGTCACAGATAAGGTCTGAAAAGACCAAATCAATCGCCAACTTTCCTCAAATAAGCCTCAAGACTAATAGGATAGCACCAAAAACATTGAATATCTGTCTGGTCGTAAAACTTATTTTCACCTTTAAATTGTGCTGCTTTTTTTGATTTCTTGAACCATCTTTTAATTTCAGCTGTGAATTTGAAGTTAATACAGAATTATATCATTGAAGTCTTCATGTATTGTTCCACCCCCTCAACTTACTATGCCCAATACAGTCCAATAGCTTTAAAATACAAATGGCTTTGCACTAGAGGACTTCAAATAAACTTGTATTTATACTTAAAATATGCAAAATGACCACCCATGTCCACAAAAAGCATTGCACAACAGTATAACCTTGATAAATTTCAAAAAATTTCAACTGTTTGAAGTCGTGTCTCATTTGCCTTTTCAGATATTGATAAAGAAGTATCGGGACAAAGGATTACAAGTAACAACAAAAAATGCCTGCAGCATATATATAAAAACAGCTTGCAAAACAGTATCACATATACTACGGATAATGGCACAATAAATCAATGTAACCTGATTACAAAACAAAGGGAAAAGTATACAAGAGAGGGTAGGGTATACAAAAGCATATTCAAGGTGAGCTTTAACTATGGGAAGTCGATACCTAAAGCCTGACATCACCGTGTGAGAAGATGGACGATGACTAAAGCCACTTTCTTGTTCCTTGCAGGATCACTCTCTTCTTCCTCTTTTTTAAAGCTTAGATTAGTTCTCCCAGGGTGGTCACTGACAGGTTGTTATCACATCAAATCAGCTCTTGATTAACACAAGCAAAAGGGTACCATGGGGGACCAATGGGTATCACTTAGGCATTGTTTGCTATATAGAGGGCGCAAGTAGCTATAAGTATTGCAGTCCCACTAAATAGCCTTAAAACGAAGCCCACAAGTACTACAGATAAATCACGAAATGGCCTGAAGCCATGATGTGCAGTATAAGGGCCAGAATTGAGACGGCTGCAGATGAAGACGTGACGACATTTGCTTCTTTGATGTTGCTTGAGGACTTGTATGTCTGCACACGTTCAACCCGTTGCGACTCTGCAAGCATGACAAAGATGTATTTCTCTGTAAAAATATACATATCCCACGATTGCAAACAATAGCCACTTCAGGTATCATCAGGTAACAGCTGACAGCTCGTTACACTTACACCAGCATTCTGTGTAAGGAGAGTCCCAAATAGATGTAGGCCAAGTGATTCGCTGCTGCTCAGATGACGCAGAAGTTGCATCCTCAATGACTTTCTCGACTGGTCTTCCTTGTTGGCATAGTAACCTACTCAACACCACCTTCATGATGAAAATGAGAAGATGCCACAGAAACCTCACATAGAGGATCTTTCATCCTTGGATTGTTGTTGGAAGTCTAGGAGAGATTGTTCATCCTCCAATAGTCTGGTGATATCCTCAACTTTTCCGGGGTTCTTTGACATAGCAACCTACTTGACATCACCTTCATGACGTAAATGAGAAGATGCCACAGAAACCTCACATAGAGAATCCTTCATCTTTGGAACATTCTTAGAAGTCAAGGAGAGATCATTCATCCTCCAACAGTCTGGTGATATCCTCATCTTTTCCGTGGTTCTTTGACCTGGACAACGTATCTCTGGGCCACCTTCAGTGCTGGCGAGTAGCCATCTGCGTAGGAGTTATCCTCAAACAGAACCGAGTAGTCATCAATAGGCTGTGAAGAACAAACAACAAATTATAAAGATCATCAATACACATACATAATAATAATAATAGCCTAATAGTCCACTCCAAATTTTATTAAACCGAAACCGAAATTCTTTTTGCCCAATTGATCGTGAGCCCGGCAGCCACTGAGCAGCGCCAGATCGACGTTGCTCTATCCCTTATTGTTGAATGCCAAACAAGGTAGCAACAACTCCCATCTTTTAACATAGTACTTTACTTGTACAAATTAAGTTATTGTAGCTGCATCAAATATATGTATTCATTCGAATAGGCTGTGCACAACAGTGTAATGAGGTACCCGAGTACACTCCCAGGCTCACAACGAATATTCGGACGCCATGTTTTTTTTGATTTTTTTTGATTTTTTTTGAATTTTTTTATTTGTTTTCTTCTTTTTCTTCTTTTTTTGCCACTACCATACCACTAGGCAGTTTCACAGGTCCCTCGCCAAAAACGCATGCAATTTTACTTGTGAGTTGCAGTTGAAGGCGCCGATTTAATAAGAATAATAACAGTAAACAATGCTGTTTTAAAAACCAAAGATGGCAGAATAATCCATTTTCCTCCAAGTCCAAACAGAAATCTGGACATTTGGTCCCAGTTTCTGAAAGGTGAGTTTGACAGTGCTTGAGTTGGGAAACATTTTTACCGACGGTACCATGCCAGCGGCCGGCGCTCTCCCTGGCACGGGTAAGCGTGGGCCTGGACATTTTTTTTTTTTTTGCGGCCGAATATATCGTACCCGAGTAGTTGTCAACCGTGCGGGTACTCGAGCATTCGACTACCCGTCGCAACCTTCATTCTACGCTTCACAATAAAGATATAAACATTCGTTGCATAACAATAATGAATAAGGACATTCTTTCGTCAAATTTTTTAATATAAACGTACAACATAATTTTGAAATAAAAATGGGGACATACAGTCCATAGAACCACTTATCAAGGAGCTGATATACAGCGGAATTTCGTTAAATAAAAGTCCTGGTGGCTGAGAAAACTACCTGGAGCCCGTTGCATAAAACTGACCATTGATGGTTACTTGCCATTAATGGTAACTTCCATGGAAACCTTGTTTGATTGGCTGTTGAGTGAAGTTGTCATGGTAGTTAATATTGATGGCAAAGTTACCACCATTGTTCAGTTTTATGCAGGTTATATTGAATGGTCGACAGCTGAGCTTCTTAGGTCATGTTATATGAAAGAATAGTTTGGAAAATCTTGTACTGACTGGAAGAATCGAGGGGAGGTGGATGAGCAGCTTAAGAAGTGGGATTTCTGAAAGTGGAATTGATCTCGGGGAGAATGAATTACTTCATAGAATATGGGACAGAGAGTTGTGGCACTCCATGGTCGCCAACATCTCAGGACATGGCACATAGAGAGAGAGAGAGAGATATTGAATGGCCACACTCACAAAAAAAAATCCTAATAGAATTTCCTTTCTTACCCCTTCTGGCGGTCGCTCAACTAATGCCCGATAAAAACATGTGGTTTGGGGGTACAGCGCCATCACAAGCTGCAAGACAAAACAGAGAGAGAGAAAGAAAGAAAATGTGGGTCCAAAATTACATGTATGGGCTAAGTATTGCCATCAACTTCTGAAGTTTTCATGAAAAATACCATAAAGAAAATTAGGATAAAATTAAATTTAGCGCAATGTTCAAAGCAACTATTCTAACTATTTTGAAGTAGCCCAAATATTGACTTGATAGCCAGATGACAGGTTAGTTATTGAAATTTTAAAGACATCTTATTTTTGAAGCAGAACAAAGGAAATTGAAAAAAAAAAAAAATATTACATGTGTTGTATTGTCTGTGTGGAGCCAGAAGGGCATTAAATAATCTTTAACTTAAAGGTACTATGTCCCATTTGCAGACCAAAAAAATGAAAAAGTTAAATTCTAACTGCATTTGAAAGATAATATTAATTTAGAACTTCCCTAAAAAAGGTGGGACTTGAAAATGTCTTGAAGTGGGAAAATAACGACTATTAGTTGTCAAATCGACTTTAGGGCTATACAGTGTGAGTCAAAAAAAAGTTTACACCTAGAAAATTGCTAATTATTTTTAAAATCATCTATGCAAAGTAAATTATTATACATCTTATGAAAGAGTGTTTTATCCCAAATCATTTGGTACCATTTTTGTGTGGTATGTGTTCACGCTCGGATGAACAGGAGGCATTAATTGCGAGAGTGCAAAAATCTACTTGCGCCAAAGTTGCTTATGTGATGTTTGAATAAAACAATTGGGATTTGGGTATTAATTCGGTTTTTGCAGATCCAAATAACATCCTTTACAAAATCAATCATGCCTCACATATAAAAAATCAAATATAAAATATAAACGAACATTTTGTGCGCGTGTGTGGGTGTTTGTGACTTTGCCCTTTGCAAAAAGCATATGCAATGCATTTTATTTGATACATTCAATTCATTCTGTCACTCCGCTAATCCCAACATAATACATACTGTAGGCATCACTTTGGCGCAAGTCGATTTTTGCACTCTCGCAATTAATGCCTCCTGTTCATCCAAGCGTGAACACATACCACACACAAAAAATACCAAATGATTTGGGATAAAACACTCTTTCATAAGATGTATAATAATTTACTGTTCATAGATGATTTTAAAAGTAATCAGCAATTTTCTAGGTGTAAACTTTTTTTTGACTCACACGGTAGAGCCCAAAAGTAATAGTCTTGATTTTCAGACAATTGTACCGAATGGTCATACGTTTTATGCTGCGCAAAGATTCAATCAGTTTAATCTTGGCCATCACAAGAAGTGGGTTATTGATGTAGACAAATGCTCATGTACCCTTTACAACTCTTTTCATGTATGTTATTACCAAAAGAAGAAAAAAAGCCAGTCAGTCACTCAATAGTGTCTGACAGTGAAGTCTAGCAAGTAAACGGGTTTCCTTGCATAATTTGAATATGAGGACACTGCTAACGTTTAAATTTCACAGATAGGACATACATGACATATTCATAATTCCTGCAAAGTTCTACAGCATTTGAGGTTGGCTGCAAAAGGGACATAGTACCTTTAAAGTTAAATATTACAAAGTTGGTGTTCCTAGCAATCTAGGGTGGATTCCCTAATTGAAGACATTACAAGGACAGACAGACAGACAAGATGTGCTATCCTCGGCCATTACAAGGGAAAGGGCAAAGATAACGGCTAAAATAAATATATATATATATACATACATTTTATCTGTATAGATATCAATAGACCAGGTGCATGTACAGTGGACAAAGTCAGTGCTCTTTCTCAAGAAAGATTTTGCTTACTGGGAGCTACTAGGGAGCAACAACAAAATGGCAAGTATCTCGTCCTTCACTCATAAACTAACATAAGAAAAACAAAGAACACATAAATAAATTATAAGTTTCAAATGGAATCTACTCTAAAGTGGGTCTTTTTTATCAAACATCCACCCTTTTACAGCCCAATCATCACAGATAGTGTACATAAAAAAATGGTCAATTCCAAATCAAATACAAAGAATGAAAGAAATGTAACCGTCCTACCATTCCCTTCTTAAATAACGCTTCTGGATTGGTCTCTGGGTTAGCTTTCATCAAAGGGAGCGGGACTATCCTCCGTCTTGATAACAGGTGCCTCCTGGGTAATGAGAAAAAACAACAAAGATTAAAGAGCTGTGTATAAACGTATATTCACCTTGTATATAGATGAATCATCCAACTTGTACAGTAAGCCTTTAAAAAGGCTAGAGAAACGAATAAGTACAAGTTTGAATTAAATCAGATAATCTATATTTAAAGCCTATCTGCACTAGTTTGGCAAGGAGGGATTAGACCTCCCTGCTTGGTCACTGGCAGGTGGTTATCTCATCAAATCAGCTCTCAATTATGGGGGATCAATGGGTACCGCTTGGGCATTGTTGGCTATGTAGAGGGCGCAAGTAGCTACAAGTACTGCGATTCGGCTTTAAGGAAAGTCAGTTGTCATCTGACCTCAAGAAGGCTGTTGCTGTTATTGACAATACATGGCTCTAACAGCCTTTTTGCTGGCAGCCAACATTATGTTGTTGTTTTTTTGTTTTTTTTTACTTGATATCAGTATATATTTTGCAATTTTAAATTAGCTAATCTTTGAAGTGTGAAATGGTGTCGGACAAATTTCCTATTGCTCTTTAACAAAACTATACTAAGTACAGTATTTTTTATCTCCAAATGGGCCTATTACCGACTAATACAAGTCATGAAATGGGGGCTTTTCTAAAAGGGGTCATTGTTCTAAGGGGGAGGTAGGTGATTACTTGCAGGAGGTGGATAGTTGTATTGGCATCATGTTCCTGGGAGGGGTAGCCGCCCTGATTCACTCTGAATGAATCTACAACGGCTCTTAATCTCACTCACTCTTTGCCTTCCTCGTCGATGTCGTCCACCTCATACTTGTTTGTGCCAGAGTTGAAGGAGATCACCTCGGCCAGGATCCAGTTCTCGTCTCCGTCGCTCCCTCTTACCCTGGCTGCTATGTAGTCTCCTGGTTTGGAGATGTAGCTCGACTCTGCTGCTACAGCACCACACAGGGGTGGGGGTTTTCTATCACAGGGGAAAAAAAATACGAACTTTAGATTTTCTTTCTTGGAATATCCAAATTCACTAATGTGCCTCTACCATATCACTTCCTAAATTTTAATCATTTCAATCAATATACACACAAACAAATTAGTATCGCCCGCTTCAAGTCTGTAAACTCTCAACTTTTGTTTGATGTTATGACCAGTCTTCATTACTGTGCAATGAACTCATCTTCCATTTTTTCAACCAGAAAGGCAACTTTGGAAAATGTTAAAGGTACGGTATACAAAGTTTTGGGAAATCTGAAAATTGGGTGGATAGTGATTCTTTAAAATTTTGATATATTTGGATGCCCCTGTGGATGTATTATAAGCACTAGAAATTTTAGCACTTCAAACACTTCTGCTTTCGAGAAAAATTGAATAGAAAAATTTACTGGTCAGTGCTCCCGGTAAATTTTGATAAATTTCAAATAGCGCCTACGGCCGTACAATGGTAGCTGCGACCATGAAAATCTCAGAATATGTAGTTGCGATATATAATGTCCAAATGGGAACAGCTAATTGGTTGATTTTAGTCAAGAAACATCGTTTTATAGCTTAATTAATATCTTGACCTTGAGAGGGAGCTATACAAAATAGAGAGTTTATTATTTACAATTTCATAACTTTAGACTCGAATTCAACCGCGACAACGATCACTGAATATTGTAGGATCGCATATATGCTTCCAATATGTTCATTTGAACCAAATTCATGACCCCATACCAAAACTTTGTATTACCTTTAACATCGACATTAGTAATGCACTTCATCTAACTGACTGAATTTTAGAAGTGACTTGAGTAATATGCACTTTATGCAGGGAAAAAATACACGGGGGCTCAGGGCAATTAGCCCCTAAATTGCCCAAAAGAGCCCCCGAAAGTCATAAAAGAGCCCCCCAAAATTGCATAGAGTTCAATGCAAAACAAAATAAAGAGTGTTATTTTCATGGCACAAGCAAGTTTGAAAAGTAGCCCCCAAAATTGTTTAAGTATTTTTTCCCTGGTAATATGGTAGGGCTCAACAAGAACTCAACATGAAATGATCCTCTAAAAGTTGGGAAGTTTCTTACATTGTAAGATTGTTTAATTCAGAGATATATCCAGACCCTTTGAAAATATAATCATACATAAATAAGAATGGTGTGCAACAATAGGTAGGGCATGGATATCTTAACTTTCAAAATGTAAGCCAACTACCATCATGTTCCAAGCAAGCAAACATCAGAGAAGTAATCTACTCTCCACTTTGGTTTAGTTGCTATTAATCTGTTGTAGTCTGGGGCTCCAGAAGAGCTAAATAAAAACCTATATTGTGCACTGCAAAATCTATGAGCCTGGATGTCCCCACTTATGAGGAATTTAAGTATACAGGAGGGTGTTTCACAAAGATCCTAAGTTGAACTTATTTCTAAGTTTAACTTAACGATTATGGAAAGCCATTAGCATCTTCAAAAATGTTTTGTAAAAGTTTCAAAAGGCATAAAATGTTGATTCAAATCATTCATATTTTCTATTATCAAGGAGATTTATGTTGTTGATGTGGAATTTATAAAAAGTAAAAAATACTTGAATTTTTTTGAATATATTTTATTTTAAGGCTACACATGGCTCTCCATAATGTTTAAGTCCAACTTAGAGTTAAAGAGAAGGTTGACTTCCGGGAAGAGGTGAAAAATAATTTGTGAGCGTTATCATTGTTATTATGCAAGTGTGGAAGAACATCAGATAAAACATGGTCCATACTTATAAGCTAGATGATCAACCTTTTCTGATTGATTCCACAACGTTTCTTTCACAATGCAATCATGACCAGTACTCAACTTTATCTTTAAGTGCGACTAAGAATCTTTGTGAAACACTCCCCAGCACTTACTCTTCTCCTGTTCGCCCTATCCAGAGAGGTAACGTGAGGGCGGTCTGTTGCAGCATGTTCATGAGCACCCCTCTCCGCATGATCTTCCTAGGTCCGTCCGAGTCGGAGTGAAGTCCAGCACTCCTCGCCTGCAGACGCTGCTCGTTGCGTATGCTCTTGATCTCTGTGATCTTCTCTAGTGATTTCCTGTACAATCTACACAGGAAGGAATATGGTTGAATACCATGCATATTAAAGCCTATCTGGCTAGGAGGGATTAGACTTCCCTGCATGGTCACTGGCAGGTGGTTATCTCATCAAATCAGCTCTCAGTTAAAATAAGAAAAAGGGAATCATGGGGGATCAACAGGTACTGCTTAAGCATTGTTGTCTATATAGAGGGCACAATTTGCTACAAGTAGTGCAGTCCTGCTTTAATAAAGCATTTTTGATCAAATATAGCATTTGTTAACAAAGCATCAGACAAAGTACACTCCAGTATAAAACAAAAGAAAAGAGTTAATCACGTTGATTGGACTATCACATGCTTGCCTGCTGAACATCCATCCCTATATTTGTTAAAGGCAACTACTTTAATTAAATTCAACTGCCCTCCCCCCCCCCCCCCCCTCCCTCCCCCTCCCCCTCCTACTGATCATGACAACTACCCACCACAGAAATACAATGATTATCCCATGGACAACTACAAAACTGGGTGGGGGGTAGCATAAACAACAAGGACATTGCCATGGGGTTAGCTTTCCTTTAGTAGTAATTGTCAGGTGGTAGTATTCCAGGGGTTACATGTTTAAGTGTCCTAAGCCAGGGGTAATTGAAGGGGGTGCTTGTTGAAAGGGGCAGTTGTCATCATTATCATTGTTTAACATCCATTTTCCCCACACTGTGGTTTTGGACATATCCTTGATGGTCTTTCTCCAAGCCTACTGCCTTTCACGAAACCGTCATAAGTACAACTTCACAGTCATCCCATTGAAGCGTGTGTTAAATATAACACACATTTTTAATAATGGGTTGTTCGGCAAACTTGTACTTATGACAGTTTCGTGAAATGCTGCCCTGGTCTTCAGCATCAACCTGGGCGAGGCCAGATACATTTATATCATTTTATGATGTCTCCTTGAATTAAGTTTGACAAGACTTTGAGCCAGTCACTTGGGAATTCATTGCTTTTGGTAGCTAATAGCTTCCCTCTCTCCTAACTTCACATGAATAGAATAGAATATTAGAATTAGGATATCTATTGGGGCGTTGCAAGAAAGTTGCAATCAATTGCAAACCCCCCATACAACCAAAAAATTACTTTTTTTTTTACGAGGGCTCTTTTCAGATTTTCCCTTAAAAAAATAGCCCCCCTTAATTATTTTGCGGTGGCTATTTTGGAGCTCAGGGGGGCTTTTTTTTTTTAAAGGTTGTATTTTTTATTAAACACGGTTTTACCTACTTAAATTCCAAGCAAAGGCAAATATAGATACAATTGTAGCGTACATATGTCATGTAGAGTATTGCAGACATTCAGATACCCAGGATTTATTCACTTTGTGTTAAACGTGTGGCTTTATGATTTACATATACATGTAACTAAAACTTGTCAAAAGGAGTGTTTTGTTTAACTGTACTTCGTTTTTCATATCCTAAGAAAATATTATCACTGACACGCGGGCTAGGAATTAATTTTTGTTATGGGGGCTACTTTTCCCCATTGCCTAAAAAAAACCAAGGGGCTACTTCCTTAAAGCCATATTGTAAGCTGTAACAATAAGTTGTGTTTTTCCTTAGCCATCATACTACTAGCAACCAAATTGGTAGGTAATATGTTATTTAGTCTTTTTTTCTGTCCCAAATTTAGTTGTTATCATGGACAATGCAATCCCATTAAAAAAAATGTAGACTAACTCCCTTTAAAATTGTGTTATTTATAACATTTATAACCATTAAATGTGAGTAAATATGTTTACTGTTGTCCTACATACCGATGTATTTGTTATGCCGAAACATGCAAAATCATGGCCTTATTTTTTTTTTATAGACTCTAATTCTAAAGGCCAAGCCAAAGCTAGTTTCATTTCGTAGACAGAAATTGATGTCATCACTCATGACAATTGGCCTGGCATCGATCGTATATAAATAATTTAATTTAATTAAACAGTTGTAAGAAAAATTCTGAGGAGTAGAAACATCCTTTATATATTTATTTACGGTTTTTTTATAACAAAATTCAATTTCTGTGTACGAAACTTGCTTTATACCGATTTTACAGAAAAAAATCCGGCATTGATTTTGCACGTTTCGTGATAACAAATATATCAGTATGTGGGACAACAGTAAAAATATACTCGCATTTAATGGTTTTAACTTATAAATAACACAATTTTAGACGGAATAACATTTTTTTTAATGGGATTGCATTGTCCATGATAAAAATTAGGGCGCTAGTATGGTAAGGTATCCAAAATATAGCCTACTAAAACAGACCCCAAATTTCGGTAAATATATCTAATCAAATGTCCAAATAAAGATAATGATTTAAAAGGCGTTATGTTTCTTACCTGTTTCGTGTCAATTTTGTTGTATTTGGGGGAGTATTTTTCGGAAAAACATTGATTTTAATATGCATTTTTTCAAAGGTTTCACGCCAAACCGCTGCACAATACAAATGCATACTGATCGTGGATTGCGTGCGGGGGCGCGCGCCTGTGTGAAGTTATCTACCGTAATGAGGATCTGGGACAAAAGATAATAGTTGCCAATTTAAGTATATCGAAAATGTAGAGTCTATTAAATAAATTGAATGGTCTTGATTACAGAGTGGTCTTATTCGTTATTACTATGTTGATGGGGGAGACAGAGAGAAGGAAAAAAGGGAAATGGGAAGAGAATGTATAAGGAAAGAACGAAGAGGAAGAAGAAGAAAAGAGGTAAACGGGGGCGAAGGGCTCTTGCCTCCCCCCCCCCCACCTTTGAAAAAGTGCATATTAAAATCAATGTTTTTCCAAAAAATACTCCCCCAAATACAACAAAATTGACACGAAACAGGTAAGAAACATAACGCCTTTTAAATCATTATCTTTATTTGGACATTTGATTATATATTTACCGAAATTTGGGGTCTGTTTTAGTAGGCTATACTTTGGATACCTTACCATACTAGCGCCAAAATTAGGGCCAGAAAAAAGACTAAATAAACATATTACGTACCAATTTGGTCGCTAGCAGTTCAGCTCTCGTCACTCGCAAATACTTATTTGCTTCATACTAGGAGCGTGCGGGCGCGCGCTGGAGCTGAGCTAGTACGTTTCTGTGTATTGTGAATGTGTGCGAACTACGTATGCATTCATGCTGTGCACGAAACTACATCGGTGCCGGTGGCCTGTCCGGCCGCCGGGAGCTTAGGCGCAGGCAGGCGGATACCGCCGTAGATCTAGCTACAGTAGGTACGACCGCCGATCCGCTGCAACTCACAAAACTTTTAAAATGTTGATGGAAGTTTCTAGTTTTGGAGTTGGTAGTTGGAACGAGATTTCACTCAGACACATCAATAAATTGATTTATTAATTCCTAGGGAATATCAATTTATGGCGGGGGCGATTTTTCAAGATATATTGATTTTTTTTCGCCCTCGTCTTGATTTTTACCGTGGCGATTTCAGAGGTTTAGGGGGCGAATCGCCCGTCGCCACCGTGTATTTTTTTCGTTGCCCCCATATCAAGCATAAGTCTTGTGATTAATTGCAAATTTGCCATTGATTGCAACTCAACTTTCTTGCAACGCCCCATTAGTGAGAGAGAGAGAGAGAGAAAGAGAGAGGGAGGGGGAGAGAATAAAAGCTAGATCTAGTTAACTTAATTTAATTGTTAAAACTTTAATCCTAACAAAATCCTAGGAAATTTTGGAGACTTGTGTTTCAATCGATTGCAAATATCAGTTGCCAATTTTGCAACTTGCATTCAATCACAACTTTCTTGCAACGCCTCATATGTCTTGAATAAGCTCAGCTTTGAATGTAACCCAACTTACTCTGCCTCATTCTCTGCATCTGAGAGTGCTGACTGGTAGAGGCTACGGAGCTTGGAGCGGTAGTAAGGAGATATCTTCTGATTCTGATTAATACTTTCTTGTGTCTTTGTGATGTGACCTAGGTTGACCTCGCTCCTTTCTTTGCCCTGGAAAAAATGGAATGCATGTTAGCTTTTATATTTTTAATATCATCTTGTTCAGTCAGATATGCTCTTTAATCATCTGTTCAAATCAACATACTTAAGCATCCTCATTGTTTTATTCTCTTTCCAGTCTTCTTCTTCTTTTTTTCTTCTTCTACAGTCGGGGGGGATTATTATTTATCTGCAGTCAGCCATTAACTCTTAAAGTCACAGAGTAGTCAGCTCTCATGGGGAATTCGACACCGTTCGGGTGTTTACCCAATAACAGGTGTTGTCAATCACCAGGGTTAGCCTTGAGTTTTATGACCATTAGACCTTATGTAATGCTTTGCTTTTCCTTCGCCCGAAGAATCTTCGAGCATGCTCCGAGAGACTAGGGGGTAATTCTTGACGGGCCAACGGGTTTGCTGTGTGCAGATTTGTACTCCCATTAATGGTATTTCCACCAAGTCTGGTGTCAGCGAATTATGGCCTTCTGCACATGGAAACTGACTACCCACTCCCTTTAAGCTGCCACCCATACAATGCACCCAGTGCCACAGTGCTAATTCCTATTGTGCCACAGTGCTAATCTCCTGCATGCCAAGTTAATTTTAAGGTTGGTTCAAGTGCTTGTTATTTAAATCTTTACAAACAAAAAATCGCTGAATTACTCGAGAAAATCCAATCTGACTGTTGTATACAAAGACGCGTAATCCAAAGCCGATAATCTGATGCACGCGATGGTACTTTCAATAGCGCTGCAAAAGCACTCAGCACGGTGCAATGGGCATGAACAATAACTGTTATTACATCTGCGCGCTAGCGCGCACAAAGCACCGTAGCGGTGGCTCGCTAGCATGAACGTGGCTTTCAATCAATAGCACGCTCGCGTGCACATGGCACTATAACAATAGCGCGCTAGCAGTCTCATGGCAGGATAAGAGTTAATATGCACATCAAGAGTACACATAATCAGTCAATTCTAATACACAGTTTGCTAGAACTGCAATTTTAAAATATTTCTTTTAAAAGAGTAACATACTAACCCACACTACTACAGCGAAATTTATCTTTAAATAGCAATCATTCATGTATGTATACCTAAATGTTTGTATCCCTTGAGCAATGCCCCTTATTGGAACTAAAAGACAATTATATATGCCGGTAAAGACCACCTCTCGACCCCCTGTTTTGGTGTTACTCACTTTCTTTTGTTCAATTTTGATACACAGAACTGCATCAACTCCTTTTCTGCTTTGGTCAACTTCCGAAAACATAATACAGACCTCTTTAGTTGACTTGTCAAATGAAGTGCACTTAGTGTCTCTGGAACATTATACACCAATAGCTCTTTCAGCCTAGAGATTAAGCGACTGGCAAACGAATTCGACCCATTGAATACAATTTTACTTTTACACATATTTCCCAAATATTCTGGCCCAAGTTTAACTGGGCATCGTTTCATGAAATCGTCATAAGCACAAATTAACCGTCCGACATCCCATTGAAACATGTGTTAAGATATGCAATTCAATGGGTTGTTTGCGAACTTCTACTTACAACGGTTTTATGAAATGCTGCCCTGGGACCTGTTTCACAAAGCCTTTTTTCAATGACAAATGACAAATGACAAAAATCAGTGACAAATCTGCTGATAACCAATCAGAAGCAAGGATTTCAGTAGCTTACAACAAAAACTGTCATTTGTCCCTGATGACAATTTTTGTGAAACACTGCCCAGTTTGATACCTGGAATTTATTCAACCAACCTTGTGTGTCTCTCTAACGAGACGATAAAGTTCAGCTCTCATCTCTTGAAGGGACGCTGAACTACCACCACCACCTGCCGCGGGTACGCTAGCTTTGCTGCCCTCTTCTGTCTTCTCCTCCTCAGGCTTGGGCTCCGTCTCCGTCCCACTCCCTCCTGCCCACTCCGGCTGGGGCAGCTTGCCCGGGGAGTCCACGCTCGGTTCCGGGGAGATGGAGACGGGAGGCATTGCTTTCTCATCCTTGCTGCCCGAAGCTGAGGGGGCACCCAGCGAGGATTTCCCTCTTCTCATCTTCATGAGTGCAGATTGGTTGAGAACAACTACCAGTGTGCAATTAATCTATAAGATATGCTAATAAAAAAAGTGAAAGTTTATTGCATTTCACATGCCTGATGTCATAGCCCGTTTAGTATTGTACCGGTAACCATTACATTTAACTGTCACTGTGAATGAAATCATCAAGACAGAGGAAACAGAAAATACATTTTGTAATTCAGCAATTCAGCAACATCCTATTTTGCTGCCACATCAAAACTTTTTATATGCAGAAAAAAAAGAGGAAAATATGATGATCTGGCAGTAAAACTAAATAGACCTAGATCTACTCTAGATTACTTATTTGTTGTTATTGTTGAATTGGTCCCAATTCTTTTTTACTAGATTTGACTGTCGGTCCACTGCCTGGTCTGATTGCGATTTAATTTAAAAACTAAGTGCGTCACTCGCGATGCTATTAACATGAAAGCCATAAAAAGACTAAAAGTGGTGAACACAACATTTATTAAAAAAAGAAGAGAAAATACCTCCACCCCCCCCCCCCCCCCCAAAAAAAAAAAAAAAAAAAAAAATGAAATAATAATAAATAGATCTAGATCTAGACTCTAAATGAATAAAAAGAAAGAATCAAAGGAAAGAAGTGACATCTTCAATAGGCAAACTCTCAAATTAAAATAATTTCTACACTGAGTCTGTAGACCTAGGGTCTAGTGTAGACATGCCCTTCATGAATTCCGTTTAAAAGTTTTAACTAAACATTTCAGAATAGGCCTAGAAAAAAGTCTAGACGGTCTAGACCACAAATAGATCTAAACTAAAAACTGGCACAAATGATTTTGACAAATCAGGCATAGAATCTAGATCTAAATTAGTCTACAACCTAGGGTTTCAAAGCGAGTCACATAGATCTTCTTCAAGGTTTAAGAAAATTTAAACAGAGATGCAAGATACACAGAATGTGTGAAGCGCCCCTTACCATGTCCGTGGCAATGGCCTCGCTCTTTCTGACTCTCGGTCTCACTCTCACACTCTTTGACTCTAGCTCAGCTCACAGACACAGATCTTGACACTACATGAACATCAGCTAATGGGACTGAGCGTATTATTGTAACACATTTATAGAGGATATTGACATTTAAGTAGATTGATCGGCGTTAACTTTATATCATACAATAGAAACAAATCTGGTTTTACAAAGCTTCATAATCAGTAAGTCAAATTTGTAATCCAAAATCCTTGGAAATAAAGTTAATAATTACCAGATTGTGAGGCGCGGCGCCACAGATGACTGAATTCACCGGTAGACTTTTGTAGGTCGAATTGGTATAGAACTATCAATTTACGAGCTATACTTGAGATTATGCTATATACATGTCATAGATTTACATTCCTTTAATTTACTTTAATCCAGCGATGCTATATGAATATGCCTGTTGAATGATCATAATTATATGTCTTCTGCAGAGTTCAGTGGTTAATATACATCATCCTTGTCATTTAAGTGTGAAATTTCTTGCAATATATCAGGTTATACAGCTTATACAGGCTCATATTTCATGGTTTATATAGACAAGTATTTTTTCTAGTCTATTCTTAAAATAGTTAACAGAAGCTGCTGAGATAACATATTCAGGAAGTTAATCCTTCTCAGCATGGACCTCATTAAGAGCTAATATAGTGATTCTTGCCCATGATGACTAACATTTCGTTTAAATAATTTAGTGCCATTTAATATTTTTTTTAAATTCTATTCATCATATGACTCAAACAAAAGGTTGGAAGAAAGTTTAAAAGATTCAGTTAAAGGTAAAGACCAGTTATGGTCATGCGATTGCATTGTGAAAGAAACGTTGTGGAATCGATCAGAAAAGGTTGATCATCTAGCATCTAGCATCTGCAAGGTTCTGAAATCATCAAAATGATAAGAAATTCGGCCCATTCTTCGTAAAGTTACAAGCACTATACACAGAAAGATGTATGTGGGACTACCCTATATCTCTCACAAGACCATGAGAGAAACAAATTTACCAAATATATGAATTAGTAGGCGGTTTCCCGGCAAATTTTGTATCGTCATGTATTAGTCAAAACATATTCTTTCACATGATTGGTAATGAGAGCTTCCATTTCATTTTTTGAAATTGGGGCGTTTCCAATACTGGTCTTTACCTTTAAAGCAAAGTATAAATAATTCTATTATGCAAAAACTGTAGATAATAGATCTATAAACATTAATACCTGACATAACTAATTTACCTTAAATAAGTGATTGATATGATTGGTTTGTTTTAGTACTTTTATTATTATAATTAATGATTTGATATTAAGCTTTTCAGATTTGGTGCCACAGCTCCAGCGTGGGTCCCGGAGTGTCATGGGGGGGGGGGGGGGTCAAATGATTGCCCACAAAGTGTTGGATAACGGGGGCAAACAGCTGGGGGCCCTCCCCCCCCCCCCCCCAAACTTAAACTATGAGAGGTAGGATGGAGGAAAAGAAGAGACATATTCCATTTATTTATTGTTTTGGGCCTATTTCGTGTGTTTGTTTATTTTATTTTATTCATTATTTATTTATCCATCTATATATCAAACTATTTTTATATTTATATGTTTATCATTTTTTGTATGCTTGTCACAGAATTTTCGGTTGAGTGCTAACCGCCTGCCAGAGAATCGTTGATCATGGCCACTAGTGACAAAATCTAGGGAGCATGAGAGCAAGGGTCACCAGATCATGAGTAGGAGTAAGAACAAACTGGCTGGAAGAATGTGCAGCGAACAGAGAGAAAGAGGTGATGGGAAGGAAGAGATTAAGAGAGAGAGATATAGAGAGAGAGAGAGAGAGAGAGGGAGTGAGAGAGAGGGGAGAAATAGCTGAGGGAGAGAGATAAAAAAAGAGAGCAAATATTGCATTAAAAAGTAGCAGAAAAATCAGACAATCGAACAATTAAACTGTTTTATTTGTAACTTTTACAGCAATGCTTATCATTCTTTTGAGGCTTATGTCACAATTAACACCAAAATAAGTATTAGGCCTAAACAGGGAGGTGAGATTTTTCTCATATCCCTGGCCTAAATATATAAATTTTCGTTTACACGGTTAAAGGTAGGCGTTACTACTGCAGCTAGAAGGGATTAGACCACACACCCGAGCCATCGAGGTCACTGTGACAGGTGGCTATCTCATTAACTCAGCTCTCATTTAACATAAGAAAAAGAGGATCATGGGGGACCAACAGGCACCGATTTGGGAAGTTTTCTATATAGAGGGAGCAAGTAGCTACAAGTAGGACAGTGTGCCTTTAAACCATAAACTGCGTGTTGCTGACATGTACAGTTAACGTCGCTCAAATTGGCAGCGCATGATCATAAGCTTGCAAGATAATGTGGCAGAATCTTCAGTCAACTTGGATCCCAAATAACAAAAGCATACACAGTGCTAGTGAGTGCAGTGTACGTGCGGTATACTATCGACCACAAGTAAATTTAGTGACTGCATTGCTGTATTTACTTCTTCACTATCTCCCCTGGATAGGCGAGGGCTAGCGCTAGGAAGGAGCTCAATTTCTTACAAATTCAAGTTTAGACAAGAGCAGAGCTGTGTACGTCTGACGCCACCATGGAACAATATAGCTTAACGACAAACTTTATTGTTGGCTGTATTTTCTGGCCAACTACATATTATTTAATATGGCTTCTGCTGTCTTTCAAGATATCCGACGCCAGAGCCTGCGGCACGGCTATGCGGTAAGAGATAGAGAAAGGGGGAGAAAAAGCTGAGGGAGAGAGATCGAAACAGAGAGAGTTGTAATAATTGCATTAATTAAAAAAAGTGCATGGCAGAAAAATCAGACAATTGAACAATTAAACTGTTTAATTTGTAACTATAACAGCAATGCTTATCATCCTAGTTTTGAGGCTTAGATTGTCACAAACAGTAATTTAGGCCTAAACAGCTACAGGGAGGTGAGATTTGTCTCATCTCCCTGCTGTGGCCTAGCCTAAATGGCGCTTGTTCAGAAACCTATCCAAAATTTGACCTGTAGCTCTGGCGTGGAGATACCCTATTAAAAAATACCCAAAATGAAGTAAATATTCATTAAATGTCCAAATAAAGATCATGAGTTAAAAGTCGTTGTTTATTACCCGTTTCATGTCAATATTCTTGTTATTTTTGGAGTATTTTTTGGAAAAACGTTGATATTAGTATACTTTTTCACAGGTTTCACGGAAAAACGCTGCACAATACAATATACCGATGGTGGGTTGCGGGCGGGTTATCTACCATAATGTCTCAGATCTTCATTACGGTAGATAACCTCACACAGGCGCGCGCCCGCCCGCAACCCACCATCTGTATGCAATTATATTGTGCAGCGGTTTGCCGTGAAACCTGTGAAAAAGTGTATTCTAATATCAACGTTTTCCATCTTAGTTTTAACATTATTATACGATGCCCTTAACACCCAAAATAATAATCTCAGACAGATTTGTCTGTCTAGCATACCGGTAGATATAAATAGACTAGTCTTTCGTCTTCTTTGTGCATGGCTGATCGTCAACGAAACAGAGTTAAGTCTTTTGTCAACTCTGTTTGTTGCTACCGCAGGCAGCCAGTGAAAATGTATTCATTTAATCAAATTATGGAAATGCAAGCATCACTTTAAACAAACAGAACTTTGTTACTCCTGGCTCATTTTTCCTGATTAAGGTTTCTATGAAAGGGCAGTAAAGGAACTTTCTAAAAATGTTATTTTCTCTTTGAAATTCAGATTCCGCCCGCCAAATGACTTTTTGATGCCCTCTCTTCAAATTATTTTTAATCACTCATGTGTGAAATATGCATCATATGAGTTGCATCAAATGAAAGAGGAGGATCTAAGCTTTACAAATATGTGTCATTTATTAATTATATTGTGATTAAGTTATGATAAAACATTGATAATTCCTCGGTTTCGTTTTTTCTGGGACGCACTGTTTAATGTGCTTTTATTATCTTTAAACATAAAAATAAAATATAATAACTTGCTTTTCTCAACTCTCATAGTTGTTTGTGGTGAGATAATATCCTATTATAAACCACTTTAGATCAGCAATTGATCCTCTTTAAAGGGATCCGGTAACTTTGTCTCAGATTCTGAAACAAAATTCTGGATTTAGCTCATGATGCAATGATAATTATAAACCTTTAGGTCAGTCAGGAACCCCATGACTTTCTTGATGACTTTTACAAGCCGATCACCTGTCTGATTATCAAGATATTTATGATTGGAATTACAAATTTTGAAAACCGTTCGCCTGACGGTTTTTATAACACTACATTCTATTGGGGAAAACAAGTATGGTAAAACCGGTCACTTACAGATTTTTACTTTTTTGAGGCACTTCTTGATCATTTTGAAGCGCAATTTTGTTAGGGCTTCCATATCACAGACACTGATAACACGTAGAGCCATGTATCTCAGATTTAACATTGTTAAACAATCCCTTTAACGTTAAAGGTAAAGACCAGTATTGGCAACGCCCCAATTTCAAAAAATGAAATGGAAGCTCTCATTACCAATCATGTGAAAGAATATGTTTTGACTAATACATGATGATAAAAAATTTGCCGGGAAACCGCCTACTAATTCATATATTTGGTAAATTTATTTCTCTCATGGTCTGGTGAGAGAGATAGGGTAGTCCCATATACATCTTTCTGTGTATAGTGCTTGTAACTTTACGAAGAATGGGCCAAATTTCTTATCATTTTGATGATTCCAGAACCTTGCAGATGCTAGATGCTAGATGATCAACCTTTTCTGATCGATTCCACAACGTTTCTTTCACAATGCAATCGCATGACCATTACTGGTCTTTACCTTTAAGTAGCAAAGAGGAAAAAGAAGATGATATTAATGATATATAATAGAAAATAATAAACATTATGCAACATTGAATAGTTCTTCTTATATTCTTAATTTCATATTTTCATATTCTTGAACAGACTGCAGGTAACGATTATCCAAACATTATGCAACATTGATTGAATAGAAGTCTTCTTAATTTCATATTTCAATATTCTTGAACAGACTGGTGTCGATTATCCACACATTATGCAACATTGATTGAATAGAAGTCTTCTTAATTTCATATTTCAATATTCTTGAACAGACTGGTGTCGATTATCCACACATTATGCAACATTGATTGAATAGAAGTCTTCTTAATTTCATATTTTCATATTCTTGAACAGACTGGTGTCGATTATCCATGCCATCTTAGCAGCGACCGTGGGAACCATCTCAGTCATGGCTACATACAATGACATCATCCAAGATGAGTGAGTATGAACCCAATCATTATAATAGAAATTAAAGGGGGTGTAGCATGGCAAATACAGGTTAACGCCATCTACAACTTCTTTTGGACAACTGCATGTAAACGAATTGACTTGATTAACGCTAAGCGCGCCCAAGCATTCGCAAAACAGACGAAGTTCTCCTCACGCTTATGTTTCGCGTATGTTCCACGCACATGAATGCTGCGGTCGCGTTACGTCGTCCATAGTCGCATTATACATGTACCTGATTGGCCCCGAGTCAGGCCAAGGGAAAGACATGTAGTCTCGTTGTGCTACACCCCCTTTAATAATAATAATAACAATACGGTAGTGTAGCAAAATGTACTAGACTGAAAAGACGCAACTGGAATGTAAAATGCAAAATGTTGAAAATCAGAGTTTTGTCACACAGAGATGATCAACCACATCATTAGGATAGGTCAACACTATATGTGACCTGGCACCACAAAACCAACAAAAAGTCGCAACCAGCGATTCTCCGTAATCAGCTAAAATGTCAATGTAGGTGAAAAAAATAGATTTTTGTTTTTTTGCATTTTCTGAAAGAGTGGTCTTTTCTGTACCTAGTATCAAAATTTGGAAGTCTAAAACATAGTAGAAGATGTGTTTTAAACGGTTTTTCTAGACCAGTTTTTTTCGCACAGCCTTCGGTCTCTTCCAAAATTTGATCACTTTTCCCGAGCGAAATTATCGTAGTCCGGAAATGGTCGGTCGTTGCTAACGGGTCGTGCTACGCGGGCTGTGATTGGTCCGTTATAGCAATCAGTGCGGCGCGCCATTTTGTTTGTATCCGCTTTCACATCCGAGTTCCAGATCTACAACGTCGTTACAATGCCAGGTTTTGTACGTGAGCAGAGCCGTGGGATGGTACCGGGGTGCACCAAAACAAGATAGGTGACAAGCAGTGTTATGTTAGGGGGAACAAAAAGACTCCGGGTCCACCATGAATAGGCATTGTCTAGTGCAGGTGTCTCGGCACTATCTTGCAGTTCACTTAATCTGTCCAATTACAACTCTATACATTTACAACATAATAACTTTTGAAAGACTTAAGTCCACACATTGAAACCTCAGAAACATAATGAACAGACTATGTTTGACCATCAGGCCAAATTTCAGCCTAATCTGAAAATCTCTTCATAGTGGTTGCTATGGCCTTTTGATTCACCCTTCTATTGATTTCCCTGTGGTTTGCTTGCTCCGCATGCTTGAATAGCCCCAAACTTTAAAGCTCCTTTCTCACAATTTAATACCAATAACCTCCCTCACCAGCTCTTTTCATTCACTAAATTGAAAGGGTTAGGAAGCTTCAATTTGGACAAGTAATATACCATTTTAATGAGGAGAACTTCTTCTTTCATAATCAGATGAAATCAGGAAAATAATTTTTTGCGACTTTTTGGTGGTTTTGTGGTGCCGGGTCACATATGGGCTCCAAGATTCTTTCATTATTACAAGCTAGCTAGCTAAACCTGCGCAAAGTGTTCAGAGCCCGAACAATTTGATGGCTAAATTTCACTTAAATTGTATCATAATGTGAAAGAGGATGTCCTTTAAAGGTAGGCGTTACTACTGCAGCTAGAAGGGATTAGACCACACAGCGAGCCAGCGAGGTCATTGTGACAGGTGGCTATCTCATTAACTCAGCTCTCATTTAACATAAGAAAAAGAGGATCATGGGGGACCAACAGGCACCGATTTGGGAAGTTTTCTATATATAGAGGGAGCAAGTAGCTACAAGCAGGACAGTGTGCCTTTAAGACACATTT
Organism: Strongylocentrotus droebachiensis; assembly: GCA_035222895.1. Lineage (NCBI taxonomy): Eukaryota > Metazoa > Echinodermata > Echinoidea > Camarodonta > Strongylocentrotidae > Strongylocentrotus > Strongylocentrotus droebachiensis. The sequence continues at coordinate 336,487 of JAVYIG010001167.1, read as the reverse complement.
CTGCAAGTCGAATATTGATGAAAGAATACAAAATTTAGGTTTTCTGCGTTTAAAGATGAAGATGAGTTCTGGTCATGCGATTGCATTGTGAAAGAAACGGTGTGGAATCGACCAGAAAAGGTTTATCATCTAGCATATAAGAATTTGTGTGTATTGCAAGGTTCTGGAATCATTAAAATGATTAGAAATTTGGCCAAGTCTTGGTAAAGTTACAAACACTGTACACAGAAAGATGTATATGGGACTACATGAACACGTGGCGTAGAAATCCTACCCTGGATTTTTACGATGTTACATGCCATATTTAGAACATGAAGGCATTTGAAGAGCCATGATTTTCAGGGAACATGTCTTATCTGATGTTCTTCCACACTTGCATAATAAGAATGATAATGCTCACAAATTATTTTTCACCTCTTCCCAGAACCCAACCTTCTCTTTACCGAAAAAACCCAAATTATTTGTCTTCAAACATAATTTCGTGGGGGAAATCTTTACAGAAGTATTTTTTAAATAAAATCCTCTTTCACATTATGATACAATGTAAGTTAAATTTTGCCATCAAATTTTTGAAGAAATTGGGGCTCCCAACACTTTAGAGGGGCTTTTAAAGGTAAAGACCAGTAATGGTCATGCGATTGCATTGTGAAAGAAATGTTGTGGAATCGATCAGAAAAGGTTGATCATCTAGCATCTAGCATCTGCAAGGTTCTGGAATCATCAAAATGATAAGAAATTTGGCCCATTCTTCGTAAAGTTACAAGCACTATACACAGAAAGATGTATATGGGACTACCCTATACATGTATCTCTCACACGACCATGAGAGAAACAAATTTACCAAATATATGAATTAGTAGGCGGTTTCCCGGCAAATTTTTTATCATCATGTATTAGTCAAAACATATTCTTTCACATGATTGGTAATGAGAGCTTCCATTTCATTTTTTGAAATTGGGGCGTTTCCAATACTGGTCTTTACCTTTAAAGTTCAATTTTTGGAAGTCCTTGTTATCACGTTTGAAACGGAAATGAGCAATTGATATGTTGAAATTATTTTCCTTTGTTCATTTAGCTTTAAAATGATGGTAATATATTAACAGGATTTGAAACTTAATGCTCCATCAATTAATACTACTCACTCTGCCCTGCATCAATTTGAACCACTTAGTAAGCTTTAGTAAGCTTTATGAATACCAGCTTCTTGATATTATCCCTGGGTTTCCCCTTTCAAGTGCAGATGTTAAAGCCCAAGTCCACTCCAAAAATAACTTACTTTCAATAGAACCAAAAATATCAGACAAACCAATCAAAAAAAGTTTGAGCAAAATCGGGTAAATAATAAGAAAGTTATGAATTTTTAATGACATGAAAAACTTTGAAAATCACTACACAAATTGGCAACTTACTCATGAGTCTATGACGTATGGTCCTCACTATCCACTATTTATTTTCTTTATATTGATAATATAAATTTCAGCATCCAAGTTAGATTGTTAGTAATATTTTTTTGTGTGGATGCACAAATAAAGAGTATTTTTTGTCCAGTTTTAAATCATGAAAAATTGAATTTTGATAAACTATTTATATAAAAATCAATAATTATGAAATACAATATTCAGAAAATAGTATAAATTCTTCAAAATTCATAAAAGTGTTTGGGAAATGTCACGCACGCAATATGATACAAATCATATAACCTGGGCAAATGCATGTGGAAATCAAGTTTTGTGGGATAAAAAGGGAAATTAATGGGATTAAACTATATAAAGCAATTGATAAGTTGTGAGGACATGACGTCACAAACTGATAACCAAATTGGCAATTTGTGTACTGATTCTCATTGTTCCATAGTTTTACATACTTTTTCAAAAATTCATAACTTTCTTATTAGTTATCCGATTTTGCTCAAACTTTTTTTGATTGGTTTGTCTGATTTTTCTGCTTCTATTGAAAGTATGTTATTTTTGGAGTGGACTTGCCCTTTAAGTGCGTACTTGACTTCCAGACATACCGTAGTTAATGACATTTCACAACACAAGATTTCAGATATTATTATACCGGTATGTTTTTTTTTTCTTCCCCTTTTTAGAGATATTGTTCTATATTTAATATCTTACATGTACATGTAATTCCCCATGAGACCATAGACCTGTACAATTTTTAAAGAAAAATGTAAAACATTTCTTTTTTTTCAATCAAATGATGGAAAATTGCCTTCTGTTCTGCATAAAATGTTCATGTATTAAAGCCATAGATATGATGCAAGGTGGAAATATTGAATGAAAATGAAATTATTTCCTAAAAGGTGTATTATTAAGAAGAAATTTTGCCGTGACTTACAGTACTGGGAGTTGCAAATTCTTTTACAATTTAGTTACAACCTTTAGCTTTCCAATCAGTCATTGTTCAGTGTACAACACAAAGTTACATGTGATATTTAATATTTACAGTAATCAAAGAAAGAGAAATGGATACAAGTATTAGCGTATGTACCAGCTCTTCTAATTATCTCCCATAACAAACCGCGGAGTTACGTATGTTTCTAGTTTCATAGTGTAATTTTTCATATTTAAAGGAAGTGGTGAAATATTAGTTGGTTTCTGTGGAGTTTTGTTTCCTAGAAACTCAAGATGAATAAACATACCAGGTTTAGTTTTTGTTTCTATCCCATCTCATTCTTTGCTTTTTTGTAGAGTTATCTTGTACCAGGGGGGGGGGGGTAACGAGATAAGAGCAGTGGCTCTGGAAAGCTTATTAAAAAATATATATACATGTATAGACATTCCAAAAAGAGCTTCAATACACAATTTTTGCATTAAACTATATAGACTTGAAAAAATGAATTTGTTATTTGGTTTAAACATTTATTACATCTACATGTACATGTACAGTACTACAATTTACCAACATTCTCTGCCTAGTGCCTACAGTACAGTCTATGTAGTCTTGTTGTCATATTAATTGTATTTTTTTTCTTTTCATTATAGCCACTGGTTGTTGATTTATTTTGCTGCATTGTAATGTCGAAATAGATTTTAATGAAACAAGGCAAGTTTATGACGATTAATAAACTTATGCTGTTTTCCTAACCTCCTTTTCCGTCCACTTTTAGTTTGTTTATTTATTTAGTGCGCAGAACAATTTAGATAATTCACTTGCAAACCTGTTGTACATGTAATTAATGATCATGAAGTAAATGAATGATGTAAATGAATGAAAACGTTGGTTTGTTTTTTCTCCCCTTCTTTTGATTGTAGCCACTGGTTATTGAACTATTTCGCTGCGTTTGCCTACCCTTACATGCCGTACGACATGTACAGCATGTACCAGGTCTTCATACGAGAGAAGAACAAGCAAGATCTGCCGTTTTTCACGAGAGTGACGTCGTTCCTGAAATCACTAGATCTGGAAATATTCCATCACGCTATCTCCATATTCCTGGGCTATCCCATTATACTGGTAATTATGATTGTATCAGGGCAATTCGTGCCCCCTGGCTGGACACCCTTGCATACCCCTTCCCCACTTCCTCTGATGCACCAAGACTTGATGAAGGTTCCATTAGCTAAATTTTTGTAATTCAATTTTTTTTTTTTTTTTTTTTTTGGGGGGGGGCTATTGTTGTGGGTACCTTCAATTCAGTTTGTAAGTTATTGCAGAGCATTCAATTCATAGACATTTTTAAGTCTTGCTGCAAGGCTCGACAATAATGGTCGACACTATATGGGCTCAAAGATTCTTTTATTAATACTAGCTAGCTATTTGTGTTAAGTGGGGGCACGCTACATGAGTCCTATCTCGCATTCCGGGGCAATGTGTCTGACACAACCGGTTGTAGCAACTACTCCGAAGATCAAGATACTAATCTTGATCTAAGGAGACACAAACGAAGGAACAAGCTATTAAAACCTGCGCATGCCCACATGGTAACCGTTAGGGTTAGTGATAGGGTGATAATAATCGTGCAAACCCACCTTTTATCAACCCACCATTGGCTCAATCGGTAAGGACAGCATAATAGAACGTTGTAGTTGTGGGTTCTAGCTCATTATTTATTCAGTTATATTTTTTGCCTTTATAAATAGACGAAGCAATAAATAATAAATATGATTGTCTGTGAGGTAGGAACAGCTAGCTAGATGTAGATTCTTTGCGAGCCATAAAAATTAACTGTGAATTCTCTTATAATGAACGAACCTTGGAGTTCATATAGTGTCATATAAGGGCCCTTTGTACATTAGTGCAGGGTCCAAATGCACACAAACGAAACCCTAGAATTGTAGAACCCTTAGATAAAAGGTCAATATGCAACTGGAACCCTACTTACTGTAGTACTAATATATCACTTCCTAAATGCTGTGTATTTAAAATAGCTAGATAGTTCTGGAATTGAATTGAAATTTCATTTAATATGTTGATATATGGTGTGCTGGAACTATCCAGTGGTAAAAAAGAGAAATGTTTTATTCACCGAAAGTCATGTAGGAATTTGCTGTTCTAAATGTAAGATTATCATACGGCTTAAGAAAAAAATGGGAACTCTTGTTGAGATTTCCAGAGTTACATCGGACACCGATCACACATAATTTGTTCTCTCAAATTATCCTATTTAAATTTTAAACGTTTTTCTCTCTTTTTCTCCCAAACAGCACTACCGTCACAACAAAGGAACCTATATTGTAGGATGTGTGTACATAACAGAATTTAGCACTCCGTTCGTAAACCTGAGAAAAATTCTTATCAAGGTGGGTATGAGAATGAGACCAAAAAGAACAATTGAAATTTGAATCCCCCCCCCCCCCCCTCACACCTACAAATGAGATCTTGCCTCACAATATTTTCCTTACAATAGCATTTTGAGCACCCAGTACATTGGATCAGCTACACTATTGGATGTCAAAGTATTTTTTATTTGTGATGGATTTGTGCAACGCTGCCCAGAGGCCCTAGTCCTAGTAATAATAATAATAATGATATTCCGCTTTTATATAGCACCCAATACATCGATACAACGATGTGCCTAAGCGCTTTACAGATTTATTATTATCCCATGTAGCTTCATGTCGTACTAGTTCACTTGAGCAATTTATAGGATATTGCTACCTTTTCTCCGTTTCTCCCAACACTGTAGAAGAAACGGCTTCTTCCATCTTTTTTCTTAAAATTAAAAAGGGCCTGTAGCAAGATTAACAATTAATACAGCAACCATGATTATTGATGCATGTTTGTTTATGATAAGCATTGGAGTCACCTGAGCTTGGGTGGCAAACAGCGAAATAAATCACTGTAACCCCCTCCCAGTATAACTGAATGGGGTTGTGCAGGTGGACCACTCTACCAAGGTTCCCCTACTCTTGTACTCTGTCTGTCTGTTTCTGTCTGTGCCCCCCAACTTTGGAACAATCTTCCCCATGAAATACGCGAGTCCTCAACGTTAGAAACATTTAAGAGTAAACTTAAAACGTATCTGTTCAACATGTAATGTAATGTAATCATATTTTGTTTGTTAAACTATAAAGCGTTATGTAAATATTTACTATTATTATTGTATGATTGTTATTAGGAATTTGTTATTATAATTATGTATCATGTATTATATTGTTGTAATTGGTAGGTTAACATTACTTTAATTTTATTTTTGTTAAGCGCTTAGAAACTTTGTATTAAGCGCTATATAAATGTAATTTATTATTATTATTATTGTACAAGTTGTACAGTGGGTTCTTAACATGCAAAGGTGCCAGGATTAAGGTGGTGACTCTCCTCTACACGGGGGCTCCATTTAAAGTCTTATCTGAGGGATAGCGGCACAGAGTGGTTAAATTGACACCAAAAAGCTAATGTCTTTATTGTTAGTTTTTTATTGTTTTATGTCAATTGTGCATTTTTAACAACACTATAGCGAGAGGCAGTACAGCAAGATATTCGTTCTTCCCACTCATATAATAGAAGCAACTTCTTGTAAGGCGTAAAAAAGCGACCGACCCCAAAATCTTGAAATCTATGGTCGGCTTTTTTAAAAAAAATTTTTTGGGGGGTAATGTGTATTAAAGATGTATTTAAGCATTCAAAACAGATATCAGCTCAAAGAGAAAGTTTTAAAAAAATACAAAAAAAAAAAAAAAAATTGACCGACCAACCCATGTTTTGGCACCTATAGGGCAATACAACATTTTTTTAAATAATTTTCACTGTACATGTACATGTACTTGCTCTTTTCTCTTTAGAATGGTTACGGCTCCTCCTGGATGTTCACCATCAACAACCTTGTGGTCCTGATTCTGTTCTTCCTGGTCCGAGTGGCCCTCTGGCCCGCCATGTATGTCGTCTACGCGGTCAACAAGCAGATGGGCTTCACCCGGGTCTTGACCAGCGTCCCCTACGGCTGCCACATCGCCATGGCGATCGTCTTTGCCCTCCAGACGTCGTGGTACGTGCTCTTCTGCCGTGGCTTCTTCAAGCCCGTGAAACCCTCGCAGCATGTCAAGCACAACGCGGGCAGCGCCAATGGAGTTGCGTCCGTGGGCAGTGATACGAAGCAGGACTAAACCTGGGACCCGTTTCACAAAGCCTTTTTTCAATGACAAATGACAAAAATCAGTGACAAATCTGCTGGTAACCAATCAGAAGCAAGGATTTCAGTAGCTTAATACAAAAATTGTCATTTGTCACTGATGACAAGTTCTGTGAAACGCCCCCCTGGCCTGGACGTACTGCTGGCTGGTAAGGGAGGTATTTATGGTTATTTATACAGGGTTAAAAAATTAGCTAGTTAGTTGTAACATCAAACATTGGCCTGCCTTTTTAGAATTTGGCTGATTATTTCATATTTCACTATGATGACCCCCAGGCTCTGACCCTCGGCTGTATTGCAAGGGTTTGGTCTGTACCTTTTTTTTTTTTAAGTGAAGAACAAAATGAAGTTTTTAAAAATCTGAAGAATTGTCAGTAGAATATCCTACCTTTGTGTATTTCATTGATATATGTCTCTGTATTTTAATTGCGGCCATTGAGATCTAGGAAGTACCAATTGATGTGTAAATGTAATGAATAAATCTATAAATGAATACATACATGTGAGATGTTGAAAGTAAAGGAATAGTAGAAAATACAATATAATAAAATGCAACAAAGGACCAATTTTTCTTTCTTTCTATGTAGTGTAGTATTGTTTTGTTTTTAGTTCCCCAGTTTCGATTTCATCAATTTTTTTCTAATGTAAGTCGAGAAAAATCAGATTCTGAACCAAATTAGGAAACAAAAACAGTAAAGAATCTGAGACGATATTGGTTTTTGACAAATAAGCTTTCGAAATCTGCATCAGGGTCAAAAACACATTAAAAATTCTGTTGCTTTTTAGCAAAATTGTACAATCAAATATCATATTACTTAATCTAGTTCTTAGATTAGAAGAATCACAGAGTTTTATCGAATTCCTGGTTTAATTTGGTGATTCAGGGCCACACAACACAACCGGTGTAACAACAGTGGAAGGTAACGCAACCTTTTGTAGATTTGCCGTATGGTTGTCACAAAGTGTCGGGTAAATTGGACCAGACCATTTATAGATGAGAGGATTTTATTTCACAAACATTCCTCCCCCCCCCCCCCTCGATATTTTGTGAATAAAAGCGCATATTTTCAAAAAAGGTTGGTTAACGGAACCACCCGACCTGACGCAATGACCCGACTATTCAAAGTAAGCCGTTTTGCTGCATGCAAGATTAAGAAGAAGATTTGCACACATGTCAATTGGTAATTCCAAAAGTCTTATGTACATGCAAACTGTGGCAATCGGCATTGAAACTGCAAGAGTATCTCTTTGAAATTAAAGTAATTAATATATTGTATTTTGATTTTGCGGTGAATGTTTTATAAATTATGTCAAGAATAGAATCATGTGAATGACTGTAATCTCTGATTGGTCACCTCACTCAGGAAATGTGATGATATGAATAGTCTGGCAAAGATTCGCTGCTTTTGATTGACACGATTGATGTTTGCTCTTTGTTTAACTACCAATATATAATCATGAAATATGTACATGTACCTCTAAAGGCTCGTTCAGATATGAGCTCAATGAATAGGTGTAATTCCTTTGTTGCCCGCAGTTCCCATTCATTCACATGTATTAAGAAAACGCGGTGGCACTTTTGTGGCTGTGCCATATTCCTTTGGACGTCTAGACAGATTTTTATTGTCGTAACTTATACATGTTGTTATTGTTCTTATTATTGGTGGTATTTGGCTTGCCCTATCCATCATGAAAATATATAGGGGTATTGGGATTAATAATTTGTAATTTGTATATAGATTTGAGGATATGTGCTGCAAAGAAATTCAAACTTTAATTCTGTTGAAATGTTTCCAATCTTGTTCAGACTAGTCGAGACACCGATACCTGTAGATGCTGGCAGTCGAAAAGGGTGCGTGCCCTACTTATGTTATCCTTTTTTTCTTCATAATTCTTAACTGTTGGCCCATAGAAAGCCAGGTTAATTTTTTATGATGATTTTATAAATTTTAGCTGTACATTAATTATTCTCTATAGGTGATTGGTAAACTTTAAATGGAATTGAAAGACTTGTTTGAGGCTAATTATTAGTAAGGTTTCAAGCCTTGTACAGTCAAACCTGCTTTAGTGACCACCTGTCTACAAAGACCACCTGTCCACAAAGGCCACATTTGTTGTGTCCCTTGAAAATGGTTTCTCATTGAAACATGCACTGAAGGAACCTGTCTACAAAGGCCACTCTTTGTGTTTCCCTTGGGCGGTCGCTATAGACAGGTTCGACTGTTTCTACCATTTTGCCAGGAATGTGTTTGTCGAGATATCACTCCATATTGCAGCTGAAGTAAATGGTGAGTGACTCGACAAAAGACTACTGGTATGTGTGTGTGTGAAGATTTAACTATTTATTACAATACAAACCTATTTGACAGGAAACCCCGTTTTCTTTGTTCAGTTAAATGTTGTTTGGCTAGGAATGAGACATAAATGCACAACATATTTGGTTCGTGGCAAAGTTCCTAATTCTGATCATTCCACTGCCCCCATCATACAGCATACAGTAGTGCTATGAAACATACTCAAGATCGGGGAGTTCACAAAGTCTTAAGAATTTAATGCATCATTCTTCATTTTATAAATCCAAGTAGGAAATGTTTAAGATGACTATATTTTCAAGCTGAATTATTACCTTCATGTAGAGCACAATTGTCCAATATGTCCATTCTGTTTTTCTCTGTGTCAGAGATGATTACCGATGCTTAAAATGATCCAATTATGATATACTGCCCTCTATTGCCTCTAATTTTTTAGGAGAATGACAAGCTTTGATTTTCCTGGTCACTTTATTTTCAATAAGCTAAGAAACCTGTATAGACATTATAAAACTGTACACAAAATCGCACCAGTCCAAAAATATACCGAGTGCTTTATTAAAGGGATTGTGCAACTTTTTCTCAGATTCTGAAATAAAATCTTGGATTTAGCTCATGCTGCAATGATAATTATAAACCTTTAGGTCAGTCAGGGAACCTATGACTTTTACAAGCCGATCACCTGTCTGATTATCAAGATATTTATGATTGGAAATCGAAATTTCCTTACACTACAGTCTATTGGGGTATATGAGTATGGTAAACCGGTCACTCAAAGATTTTTACTTTTCTAAGGCACTTCATAATCATTTTTAAGCAATTTTTTTTTGTTAATTTATTTTTTAGGGCTTGAATATTACACCATATCACAGACGCTGATAACACTTAGGGCCATGCATCTCAGCTTAAACATTGTTAAACGATGCCTTTAAGCTACATTTATTCAAACGAGTCTAGGAAGTTTTAACAAAGTGTTGTGTGCTTCTAACATACATGTTCAGTTGTAGTGCTGGGTTTGGGGGTTTTAGTTTTTTTGTTTTGTTTAGTATTGCTGTGTTTTATCTGTCTGTTCTGAGGAAATTATTGCAAAGACTTACAAGAAATCAACACAAGGTCAATTTTAGTAACTTATTGTGTTGCTTATAGAGATCATGTTTTTATTTCATAGGACATGTATTGTCATTGTAAACTGTGCATGGTTTAAAAAGATACATCTAGATGATGAACAGGGCAGTTCAAATGAATGTTGATATGTTATAAGTCTTTGCAATCATGTGTAATATGATATATATATTTTTGTTCTCATTGATTAATTCATTTGCATTTGTACTTATCGTGTCATCGTCATGACATGAAATCATTACATTCTTTGCAAGATCAGCCCTGAAATAATCTTCTGTGAATAACTCAAGGAGGAGATACATTTTCGGAATTTATGCATCTAAGTGCAATTGTATGATTGGAGAGTTTGATGGATATTTGTGAGTCACGTTTTCGTAGCGCTCATCCCAAAGATATTTAAGGGCTGGTCAGTTATATTCCAATAATAACAATAATAAAATCCATCTATAACGTATATGTCGCTCTTAGATTTATGCCATTGAGAGAGATGTAATGGGTCAAAATCATTGAGCTCAGAATAGTTCCCTCACAAATACATATATACGATCTCGACTTAAAACTATTGAAAGCTCTGTGAAATGACTGGTAATTCAGAAAATACATTAGGTGACACAGCTATCTCTTCAACTACCGGTATCTATGATTATGGTAATGAACCTTCAGCAATGTTTTTTTTAGACTTACTACATTTCCTAAAAAACAACTGTATCCTCAATGTTATCTTTGATACATGGCCAGCCCATTTACCAGTGTTCAAAGAAAACAGTTATATGTAGTAATTACATAGTTGGATGTGAATTGGACCAATGTAAATTGAGCTTTACAGAACAAGACTAGTATACAGTGTCACTGCCATTTCTGTGGTATAGTGTTGTAAACATTTAATTAAAGATAAAGTTGAGATTCAAGATGTAGTCATGCGATTGTTATGTGAAAGAAACTGTGTTGAAGCGATTGGATCATGTAGCGGATAAGTATTGGTGTACACTGTGAGTTTTAGAATCATCAAAAATGATAAGGAATGGGGCTGACTTCCGCTAATGCCTCAGTCAAACCTTTGCGTATTTCGCTTGCGTATTGCTGCGTATTTATGGCAAGTCGTTTTAACATTTATTCCTTTTTCTTGATATCGAGAAATGATTTTCTGTTGTAAAGCAATGCTAATTCTTGATATCAAGAAAAAGGAATAAATGTTAAAACGGCTTGCCATAAATACGCAAGCAGAGTACGCAAAGGTGTGACCGAGGCATAAAGGTTGCATGCACTATACACAAAAATGTGTATACAATATATGGGACCACCAGGCGCGGATCTACGGGGGGGGGGGGTTTAGGGGGTTTAAACCCCCCCCTTGGGCGGCCCAAAAAAAAAAAAAAAAAAAAAAAGGAAAAAAAAAAGAAAAAAAGAAAGAAAAAAGAACGCACGCTGGAGAGAAACCCTTTCAAGTGCAAATATTGTGAGAAGATATTCAACTCATCTGGTAACTTAACCAAACACATGATAACTCTGGATATAACTGTGTATTAAACTGTTACTTGATTTTAAAAGACGTTATCATGCACTGCTTTTTATGGTCTCCATTGTGTTAATAGATGCCAGGAAAACATCACTTACGGGGTTCAAATAAACACCCCAAAAAAATCGGCTCGCCGCTTTGCGGCTCGTGGACGATGTTCCGCATCGTCATTATTTTGGTCAAACCCCCCCCCCCCCCCCCTTAGCAAAAAGCTAGATCCGCCCCTGACCACACAAACTGAAACTGAAACTTGCGGTCCACAACCTTTAGCTATCGCTTGTCATATTTTTAATATGAGGCCACTTGAAGAGCCATCTGGCTTTCAGGGAAAAACTTGTTATGCTCTTCCACAGTGACATAAAAGGAATGAGAAAGTTCACAAATTATCCTATCACCTTTTTATATACCAGTGTATATATATATATTGACTAATCTCTTTATTTTATTCTTGTTCAGAATTCGGAGAAGCAATGTGAGATTCATATGGAGGCATACTGTACATGAATGATGTAGTAAATACTATCATGGCTGTAAAGAATAATAGTTTATGTATTGTGCCAAATTGCGAATTTGTACTACGGTAGGTCTTTCGCCATTTGTTTCCTTAGCATTCCATAAATTTGGATAGTAAATATATGTTTGTAAATGTATTTTTGTGCCCAGATAGGTAGACTCTTCAGACAGATCCTTTTTGTTTTTTAACAGTAAATCAAACAGGAATGTTGATAATATTACTGTATATAAAGGGCAATTGTTCATTGTATACTGTCTATAGTGTTAAGTAATGCTTATTTTTCATATCCAATTTAAGTGTGGCAGGTTGAATGTTGTTAAATGTATGGACATGGAGCCTCCATCTGAGATGTATCACATCTGATTATTATATTAGCTTAGCCCTACTCAAGCAGAGATCAGACCAAATTAGGAAGTGAAATGACACATTTGATGTCAATTTGTGTTCAGACTACTTGAAACATGATCACAAAAAAAACTTTATTATGAAACACATCATTGTAATATTCATACATTCACTAAGTAGGTAATGGACAAAGCTATTGAAATTCCCTTCGATTGATTTTTCGATCACGTTTTTTGTTGTAAAATTGGCAATGTTCAGGACACCTAAATGACCAAATGACTCGTTAATACCCAGTTTCATCTCATCGTGGTTCAATATTTATGGCTATCTTGGTTGAAATCTCAAATCATTTTTTTATGTATCTGCTTCTGTCTTTTCTAATTCCACCATACATGTACAGCAACCTTAATATGTATCTATAGACTGGGGTTCCTGTTGTTATATACTATCTATTTATACTATTTTATAGTATATAGATCAGTGGAACAGTAATGTAGAATGGTAATCTCTACTATTTAACGTCGGTCATTTGATTCTTTTGTTTTCTTCTTCAGAGCTTTACGGGATCCTATGTTACTTTGTGATACTAAATGAAATACAATCAACCAAAACTTTATGCAATAAAATTTGACAGGATTATTGTGCGTTTCCTTGTAATGATGTACATGTTTGTTGATCATACAATATAATGGATTACAATTAAATGATGTGTTTATAATGTAAATTTGCGTCTGTGTTCTCGTTTTGATTGTAATTTTGAATAAAAATGAAAAAGGATCAAGGTTCTGGCTTTAACTGGTGCTAATATTCACTTATTTGATTTGATGTTGGAAGGCTGATACATGGCCGATTGCTTTCAAAATGCCTACCGGTAGATCTTCACCTCTATGTACTGTCTTTAATTTTGTGATACAGTAAAACCTGTCTATAGCGACCACCCAAGGGAAACTCAAAAAGTGGCCGTTGTAGACAGGTGGTCTTTGTAGAAGGTCATGCAAATAAATGAAAACACAAAACGATCACTGCTAAATTCTGTTTCATCTATTCAGTGTGGTCACACAAAAAAATCACAACGGTTGATAAAAATATAAACATAAAAAAAAAACAATCGTGAGTAAAATGAAAATGTAAATACAAACATTTCAGTTCACAATGTACATTATGTTATGGACTAAATGATTACGAGACTACAGAAGGCACGTTTTGTAAATACATGAACCTCTTGTATGAACGAACACAAAACTTGGCTTTACAACAGAGTCAACTATGTATCAGATACACCTCATTATCCGTAATAAAGAATTTTTTTCTCAAAAGGATTCAAATGGAATGTCAAAACGAAATTGACGAGGGCTCGTTTCTTAAAGCAAACCTCACCCCAAGAAATAACTCCCCGAGTTATTCTATGAGATGTTTAGTCTTCTTCCCAATTAATCTACAAGATTCCCAACCAAAGTGTACAGGAAAGGTATAAAGTAAGAACGATGTACAGTTTCTCAGCAAGACGTGGGAATCACCAATTTCTTGATAATGTGACGCACTATGTAAAGTCGTTATCAACTAAATGTATTGAAATTTAGGGATGCTTCCAGTCCAGATGTGTGTGGTCATGAAGCATTTTATTTACCTGCTATTATCCTTTGTACTACAATCCGTCAGTGTTATTTTGAACTGAGGAATCCATATATGACGAATCCGTACAGAATTATGTGACGGATTCGTTGGTTCATAATAACGCTGATGAATCGTCAGAACGCAAATTGCACACCAGTATTAAATATTTGGTGCTCTTCTGGGCAGATGGTTTCGAATAAATTAAACAAAATACATTTGTCAGCTGCTATATTTTAGTACTTTTTATTCAATGATTTGCAATTGATCCCCTGTCACCTAATATGATTTTTACCTTCCCGGCTATGATTATCACTCATTAAAAAGTAAAGGACTTGTTACTGAACTAAAAGTTTTTTTCAACTAAAGCTTGGTGCATGATACATATACAAGTTCGCCTGGTATGTCACATTTTCAAGAAAATGGCTGCGCCCTTGTCCAGCTAAAAGGCATTGCATCATGCCAAGAATATCTTCATTTACATATCTCTTGTACACTCTCGTATAAAGGAAAATTGTATTTCAAAGGGCAGGTATAGATCTCATTTTTTAGAATACCTAAACTTATTCCTTGGAGTCGGGTTTCCTTTTAACTTTATTTAAACTATTTATTTTAATTAAAAAGAGAACAGACATTTTTTGATTTCCAAAAGATCAACGCAGTGATGGTATTCAACTACATCATAAAGACTTTGGAGAAACCAACGCAAGGCCAAGGGCGATATCAATCAATACCTTATCGTATATTACATAGAAATTATTGGATTGCGTAATACGCCAATTTTTTTTATTCACACATGCATTTCAATAAGTGATGGACAGGGCCATTGCAATAGTTTGTTGTTGATTTATTGAAAGTCGTTACGACCGTGATACTGGGATAGTACAAGGAGTGTATATCAAAAACTTTTATCAGAGCAGTAATTATTCAAATTGCTCATACCAACAAACAAACAAATTAAACGATTGAAATATAACAACATTTTGTAACAACCACTCATCATATCGATTTTGTAAAAGGGAAGTGAGATGTTATCAGATTACCTGCCAAAACCTGAAGTCCACAAACTCCTACATGCTTCCGATAAATAATGCATTTGTTCCAAAAACACTTACACTTAGTTATGTACCTTCTCCAGTACTATTTCAACACTCTGCAGCACTAGTCTATAATTCTGGTTCGTAGGCTTTATAAACGCCATCTTAAAAATGAAACTTGATTGTCTTATATTTTTGCCGTAACAACAACTGCTAAATATCAGAAATGTAACGTATACGGCAAAACTCTACTACTTGGGCTGTTTCACTCTTGACATACCGTAGTAGTAATAAGAAGTATGAATTTAATACTAACATTTTCAATGATCAGCTATAATTTGTGACGACGGTTGATGTATCACAGCAATGACTGAGCCAATACAAGTAATAAGACGTGGATAATAACATTAATAATAGCTTTACATTTATATGTAATTTTTTTTTTTTTTACATGTATATTGCACACATAATTATCAACCAAAGAGGATATTCAGAGCGCCTACGAAGTTGCTTTTAATGCCCCATCTTCAACCCAACTGTCTTGATGAGCTGAAAGCATTCAAGGAATTTACAACACATGGGTGGAGAGTGGCAAAAATAAACACGATGTCTTCCCATTGAAGGAAAATAATGCCCCGGCAAGACGAGTACTAATAATAGTGGAGTCTTGTATAACACTCATGTTTGGCACATTGCCGCCCCATTGGCGCTCTATTACCCTGGCTTTAGCTTAGATGTCATAACAGCGCTCTAGCATTTCAAGGAATTAATTCCTGCCAGCTACCCATTTACATCACCTGGGTTGAGTGTGGCAAGTGTAAATTAATGTCTTGCCAAAAGACATCAGTGCTGTGACAGGGATTTGAACCCTGTACCTGGTGGTTCACAGTACGGAGACTTATCCACTGGACGACAACACCTCCGACTCAAACCATGTGACCCCGCAGTCCTCTGGAAAACAACTCCTGACAACATACATTGATGTTCATTGATAATTGTTTTAAATGTTTCAAAATATTAAGCATTTTTTTCCCCCACATATTCAGTTGGGGATACGATAGGTGAAACGTGTCATATATTCCTTACGATCAGTTCGAGGGTTCAGAAAGACAAAGACGTAACTCCATACTTTGCCAAAATGAGTATTTGATATCAAAATGTTTACAAAAATGAGGGCTTTCCAGGAAACACAAAGACTTAACTCCACCCAACACCCAATTGAAATCAATGACTAGTGAAACATGGACTTAACTCTTTAAGGCCCAAGTGCTCAGTGACACATAAACCCCTTTTTCTCAAAAATGGAGTTACTTCTTTGTGTCACTGACCCCTCACATTGTTTCTATCCTTCGAGAGGATTATACAACCATTAAGCATTGACAAACTCCCTTTTTATCTAAGAATAACGCCAAATTGTAGTCCTTTAAACTACATTTATCTTAATCATCTTGCTTTCAAAATGATCACTAACGCATTTATCAATGCGCCCTGAGTTTGTCTCAAACACACACAACAAAATATACAAAAAGTACACGTTTTCCAAATACATTTTTACTTCTATTGCAAATGCATAACACAAAATCTATGGTAGTCATTATGTAATGTTTATAACATTACGGATTCAATATAAATCCATTAAAATATTGACATATTGTTCTTATACTCATAATTGCATATTGTTATAAAACTCTACCTTTAGTCAATACGAGTATTCACACAACTATAATTAATACTTACTAACTATTCAATGGGATATAATATTTGCCCTTAAATTGCAAACTCATAATGATGAATGAATTACGCTTGTCAAAATAGACTTATACAATAATAATTGCATAATATAGTTATTGTCGATCCGACATATTCGACAATGGCGTTGTTATTGCACCATATTTTATCTAAAAAGTTAAATTGAAGAAAAAAAAGATAAATGGAAGACTGGATGAATAAAATATTCAAAGCAAATCAAAAATATAAATAATCAAACAGGTTTAGTCCGGGGAGAGAATGTCGAAAAAGAGAGGCTATGAAAACAACCACGTTCTCCCATTATCATGTAGGGCCTAGTTGTGTAAGTAAGTAATAATAATAATAATACCTCCATTTATATTGTGCACGTAGTAGTGTTATTACCCTGGCTTTAATCCAGCTGCCTTAAGGTGCTGAAAGCTTTCTAGGAATAAATTCCTACCTTGTAGCCATTAACTACAATCCAGCTGCCTTAAGGTGCTGAAAGCTTTCTAGGAATAAATTCCTACCTTGTAGCCATTAACTACAATCCAGCTGCCTTAAGGTGCTGAAAGCTTTCTAGGAATAAATTCCTACCTTGTAGCCATTAACTACAATCCAGCTGCCTTAAGGTGCTGAAAGCTTTCTAGGAATAAATTCCTACCTTGTAGCCATTAACTACAATCCAGCTGCCTTAAGGTGCTGAAAGCTTTCTAGGAATAAATTCCTACCTTGTAGCCATTAACTACAATCCAGCTGCCTTAAGGTGCTGAAAGCTTTCTAGGAATAAATTCCTACCTTGTAGCCATTAACTACAATCCAGCTGCCTTAAGGTGCTGAAAGCTTTCTAGGAATAAATTCCTACCTTGTAGCCATTAACTACAATCCAGCTGCCTTAAGGTGCTGAAAGCTTTCTAGGAATAAATTCCTACCTTGTAGCCATTAACTACAATCCAGCTGCCTTAAGGTGCTGAAAGCTTTCTAGGAATAAATTCCTACCTTGTAGCCATTAACTACAATCCAGCTGCCTTAAGGTGCTGAAAGCTTTCTAGGAATAAATTCCTACCTTGTAGCCATTAACTACAATCCAGCTGCCTTAAGGTGCTGAAAGCTTTCTAGGAATAAATTCCTACCTTGTAGCCATTAACTACAATCCAGCTGCCTTAAGGTGCTGAAAGCTTTCTAGGAATAAATTCCTACCTTGTAGCCATTAACCACAATCCAGCTGCCTTAAGGTGCTGAAAGCTTTCTAGGAATAAATTCCTACCTTGTAGCCATTAACCACAATCCAGCTGCCTTAAGGTGCTGAAAGCTTTCTAGGAATAAATTCCTACCTTGTAGCCATTAACTACAATCCAGCTGCCTTAAGGTGCTGAAAGCTTTCTAGGAATAAATTCCTACCTTGCAGCCATTAACTACAATCCAGCTGCCTTAAGGTGCTGAAAGCTTTCTAGGAATAAATTCCTACCTTGTAGCCATTAACTACACCTGGGTGGAGAGTGGCAAATAAAGATTAATGTCTTACCAAAGGAAATTAGTGCCCCGGTGGAACTCGAACCGCGAACCTTTAGATCAACAAGACCTCAACTTAAATCTTTAAATTTGTATTGTGTATTTGTATTGTCATATCATATAATAATAATAACAATACTCCTTTAAAGTCCACTTCAAATTTTATTAAATCGAAAATGGAAATTCTTTTTTCCCAATTGATCGTGAGCCCGGCAGCCACTGAGCAGCGCCAGATCGAGGAATTCATAGACCTACGTGTACTCCAACGACCTCACGATCGGGATAGTCACTAGACTCAATAGCACCCTTTGGATTTGAGAGAACAAAATGTCTATGTTCAATAATGTGGGTGTATATGCAGTACGTCATTGCATTAATCATGTGACGATCACATTTCGACCAATCACAGAGCGGTATTTTAAGACGTGCTGCAATGTCTTGTGCTTTAATTCATACCATCAAACCGACTCTAAAGCCGATAATTTTTTATCCCTTTTTTCTTATGTTAATTGAGAGCTGATTTGATGAGATAAACAACGGTCAGTGACCTTGCAGGGAGGTATAATCCCCCCTGGCCAAACTAGTGGAGAGGGGCTTTAATGCACGTTTGTTTTATCTGGTGTCAGTCTCGGTGATGTTACTGCATGGGGTATTATCTTAGAAATCTCTTGTCGTATAATGCATACATTACAAGTAAATATACATATTCATAAAATGACATTTTTATTTATTAATTTATTTTGTTTTACTTACCCAGGGTAACCCCATCAGTGAGTAAAACACTGTTATACTCGGGGGCCCTGCAATAGTACAACAAAAATTACAAACATTCATCTTCAACGACGTCAAGGTCGTGGGTGTCCAATGGCATACCGTACACGGTTCTATGAGTTGTCGCAACGCTTAGAAGATGATATTTCATACACTCGAACCTCAAAGATATCACTGATAAAAAGACTCAATATTATCCTTTTTTTAATGTATGATTGCTTAATCATTACTATATCGTTTTTGTTCACACAAAAAGTATCCTAGTCACACCTAGATAGGATAGATAATGCACAAATATTGGCCATTTAGAACATTGTAATTTTTTTGTTCAGTCTCTTGTCGGTCTCGTTTCGGTATTTGTCAGTGTGACTGTGGCATTAGAAGGAATCCTTAAATACCCTAGCCATACCATCAAGACCGACGGCACACCGAGACAACAAATATCTCAGTCAAGGATCGGCCGGTTTCGGATCGGTTTTACGATGTAACTCGGACATCCCTCTCTTAATTATGACCGCTTAAATATAGTAAGTACCGGTACTAGGAACACTCGCTATTCGGATTTCTTCACCGTCTGCGGGTGCCCGACGTCGTGTCCATTCTGGTACCCGTTCTGCTCCTGCTTGATCTTGTGCCCGTTGGCGTTCTGGTGGAGGTCCAGGAAAGAGTTGGACGAGCGGTCTTTGAGGACTGTCCTTATGAAAATGACAAACCACGACATCTGCAGCACCGTCACAGTAAACATGACAAAGTGGCAGCCAAAGTACATGGAGGTCGCGACCTCCCACAGAGTCTGATTGTACGTGTAGGCATAGATGAGGTATATGGAGGGAAAGAGGATGATGCGAGAACAGAAAAAGGTTACAATTGCGAGGGCAGTGTTGATCCTGTATATAAGGTTGTCCGTGTAGCCGTGCTGCGGAGAAAGAAAAACAGAGTGTTTACACAAAGATTAATGGGATGAGTGAGAGAGCAGGGGCAGATTAAGGATCACCAGAAAGGTGGGTGTGGGGTAAAATGTGGGGGGATCCCATCCGCCCATGGTTTCCTTTGGGTGGGGCTGGTGGAGGGGGTGGGGCTGGTGGAGGGACGGGGCTGGTGGAGGGGCGGGGCTGGTGGAGGGGTTGGGCTGGTGGAGGGGTGGGGATGGTGGAGGGTGGGGCTGGTGGAGGGGTAGATGCAATAGAAGAAAAAGAATCCTAAAATCCTTTGTTTACCCCGGAAACGATCTTTCATGCCTGTATTAATCAATCGATAAGCGATAAAGTTAATCAAACTTTTGACGTGTCAGAGCCTCCTGTATCTGTCAGTATATATAGCCTTGAGGGGGGGGGGGGGGGGGGGAGGGAGGGGGGGGGGGCATAGAGTGGTCTATTGCCTTGAAATCGCAAATCCATTTGGTTTAGAAAACAAAATCCTATACACCGGACATTAACTACTACACTTACTACCTGTAATGTTACCGGTAGTCTTCCTTGTTTGTCCTAGCTGGATATACCATTATCATATATCTTTGCCTCGGACAGAATATATTCTTTAAAGATACATTACAGAGGAGGCGTATTAGGACGATTACCCCCTGGAAAAATTAATTCCCAAGGACATTAACCCCCCAGAAAATTACCCCCCCCCCCCCCTCGAGGACAATAACCCCTTGTTTATTAAAGGGGAAGTCCACCCAGATATTGATTTTTAAGGGGGGGTAATTGTCCGGAGGCGGGGGGGGGGGGTGGTAATTGTCCCGCTAGTAATTGGCCAGAGGAGGGGGGGGGGGGTTGCCCAGGGGGTAATTTTCATAGGACCCAGATCAAGGGATGTCAGAATGGGGGGGGGGGGGAGGGGGTAGAATTTAAAAACAAAACATGGAAGTCTGCAATAAGATTTAGGGAAGCGAAGTGTAATGGAGGGATGGCCAATTTGGCACCCCCTCAAGATTATTGAAGTCCCTCGTTACATTGCAATTCTACAGAACATATAAAGGAAGTATATCCAGCACGTACATCCTTCATCATTTCAGGAACTTCCGGCTCCATATTAGGTATGCGTAAAATATTTCACGCTCGGCAGGGGTGGCTGACCTAAAGGAAAGCTTGCAATGCCCCCCCCCAAAAAAAAATAATAAATAAATAAAAAAATGAGAAAAAAATTCAGAAAAAACAATCAAATAACCAAATAATTATAATAAATAGGGAACAAAACTCATCTCATATCAAATAAGAAAGCGTTACTCCAATTATTAATCACATTAATTTAAAGGGGAAATATGCTGTATATTATCATTTATGTCGCCACTGCATAGCGTTTCAAGAGTGACGTTGGCAAAAATTTATCAACCGAGTCATTGACTAATCGAATTAATCAAGATACTAAGTTCATCCAGGCCCTGTTTCATAAAACGTGTTATCAATATCAAATGCTAAATTTCCAAAACAATTTTGCTCTCAGCCAATCAAATGCCACGATTTCAGTAGCTTATAACAGTTATTGTAACTTGTTATTGAAAACAAGTTTGATGAAACAGGGCCCTGTATTCGTTTTACTTACCCTTATAAAAATCTTTCTAACGCAGAGAAACGTGGCGCTTAATTCTGTAAAATGCACACACGCAATCATAAAGGCAGCTTTACCAAACCGGTAATGCTGTGGAGGAAAGAGAAACATATAAATCAGGACGAAATGTATAACGCAAAAATAACAAGTCAACGCAAAGCGTAGCATCCCCTCGCAGGGTACAAATGGCCTATATACGTCAGAACAAGTTACCTCCATTGGACTATACTATTATATTACTAGGCAAGGTAGTTAACCACATTTTCACATAATAACTAGGTGTTTTTGCATATTTAATGAGCTACAACCTTTCACCTTTGACCTACATACTCAGAAATCGAACTTAGGCTGTACATGTATTTTGATACCATGTACCTTCATATTAAATTTCATTAAAATTTGTCAAACATTACTCAAGTTATCGAATGGAAACCAGATTCGCATATTTAATGAGCTAAGACCTTTGACCTACATACTCCGAAATTGAACTTAGGCTGTGTTTTGATACCATGGACCTTCATATCAAATTTCATTAAAATCCGTCAAACAATACTAAAGTTATCAATCGGAAACCAAATTTGTTACGGACGAACGGATGCACAGAAGGACGGACGGCAGCGTTACTTGCTATATCCCCTCCGATTTCGTCGGCGAGGGGATAATAATGTCGGAGCATACTAGGGGTATGGACACCATGTGGCCATAAGGCTTAGGTCGCTTGCCCGCATATATCATTAACTTTCCATTGTAAATGTGGATCTGATATCTTAACATTTGAACTCAAAGATCGGAAAACACATCTGAACAATATTATTATTCCTAATGTTATCTCAAACCTACCGCACACTATACTATATACGTTCCGACTTCGATCCGATTTTGGAAGAATGTGCGATTGCATTTGAAGTTATAACATTCAAACATGTAAAATCTTAAAGAACGGATCTGAAAAAAACATGATAAATAATAAATAAGAGGATGTAAATTGGCTCAGAATCGCAGTGCCGTCAGACCAGTACGACGACGATCACCATCATCATCATCATCATCATCATCATCATTATTATTATGATTTTTATCATCATCATCAGTTATTATTATCATTATCATCATCAGTATTATGATGATTATCATTATTATCATTATTATGATTATCATCATCATCATCATCATCATCATTATTATTGATTATCATCATCATCATCAATTCATCATCATCATCATCATCAAACCTACCAAGGTAAGGGGTACACTTCCTGTAAGCACTGCGACATGGTGGATAATGATCAAAGGATTATCCATTAAGAATGGTCCCAACGTTGTTAAAAACGTTGTTTTCATCAACTTATTCTCTAGGCAGTAGGACTTGTACATAATCACCACATCGTAAATCCAGTATGCAATAGCGAAAACAGTGAGCTGATCTAATAACGAACAACTGCAAAGATACAAGAGAAAGAAAATGAAGGGAAAAGGGACAATATACAAATTAATACTATAGAAATCGTTTTCCCTTTATTTCATTTAATGTTATTTGTTTGGCCTTTTATAACTTTTAAAGAACGTCATTCAAATAACACAACGCACGACGGCGTAGCTTTTTATCAGCTAGAGGGGGGGGGGGGGTGGGGGAATTATTTAATTATTATGAGGGAACATCGCTTTTCTGCCGGGGCACGGGGGTAAGAAGTGTAACAGTATTCCATATTAAGATCATATGTTATTATGACTGGGGGGGGGGGGGGGGTAGCGAGCGAACCAATGAAATGCATTTCAGAATAATGAAACTTGACGTTTTCTATACTGGACAGAAATCAATTTACATTTGCAATTTGAGATGAAGAAAAAAAGGTAGCATGGGACGCCTGAAATGTATGAAGGTATGACGCCGATGACGCGAAGTAAATTCAAAATTTGACGGGCAGAACGATAACAAAGAAAGCACAATTTCGACAGATAAATTCACTTTTATAGATGTAATGCTTCCTGGGAGAAATTTAAATTATCAAGATTTTTCTGACTTGTTTTTCAATTACAGATCGATCAATCGATCTAATATTTACTGGGTGTAAGCCACAAATAAAATTCACTTTGAAATCAATCATACTATTACAATCCGGGCAATTATCATTGATACAAAATAATCAAAATCATGTTTTCTTTTATCCACGTAAATTTTACTTGCTTCTCTCTCTCTAAAAAGCCTATTATCATTTCATTAAAAAGAAATCGAAAACTTACTCAGCAAAGAAGACATCCTTGTACGTCCTTGACATGATAATAGATGCCAAGATAAACTGAAAAACTGCATGGACAACGGAGACTAATCTGGGAAACAAGAGATCAAAAAATGAAAATTCAGTGATTAAAATCGTTACATTTACTGGTAAAACATTTGTAAATTTGAACAAGAGGTCGAGAGCGGTAATACATGTCACAATCACTGGTAACAAATATTGTAAATTTGAACAAGAGATCGAGAGCGGCAATACATGTCAAGATGTCATTCTGGTTGTTTCCATTAGATCGGTGATAATGTCTTGAATAAACATTTACTCGGTGACCCGCAACCTAATTTCAGATATGAGTGTTTGGGGCAGCCTGACAAACGGTGATATTGGACTCAATCTATTGACTGAATTATAATATTTATGATGGCATATTGATTTATTGTATTAATTCTTCCAATGAAGGTATATGTTTTGTATTGAACTGAACTCGTTTGGTTCATAACGGGACGTTGAGGAGTATACCTAAGAAGAAAAACTGCATTGGTTTATTAAACATAACATGGCATGCAGCTCAAGGCTGATATTGTCTGTATTTACAAAGTAATCAAATAATCACATTATATTTTGTTTTAAAATCATCAGAATACTAAAGTAATCTAATTTCCTTTTTAATTCATACATCAATGCTATTATTCATATAAAGTTTAGAAATGTTATTTATTAGTAGCTGATCAAAAATAATTTAGCTAATGTCGACAAGTATTTAAAGATAATTCAATTGGGCGTGAACAGGAAGATTATACGCTGACATACAGTCATGTAGAAACTTGATTTTATCTGAGACGAATAGAACCACATTTTTGATGTTTGAAGGGGTTAAGAACTTTGTCATTGTCTGCAAAATTATAAGCACAATAATTTTGATTGTACAGGTACCATTAACATACAGGAACATAAATGAGACGCTTTATTATCTGAATAATATTACACGTATTTATCGTGTACTTAAAGTTGTCCGGAAAGAAAGGAGACAATCTTATGTTTTAACGGCTACAGTATTTTACGACAGCGCCAATGTCGAACGATAAAGCACACTCTATGCATAGTTGGCCCTTTCTATAAAGATAATGGAATATCATCACTAAGTGGAGTTCATATTTCTACTGGTAGCCATTAAACTGTGTGGATGACATTGCGTTTATTCGTTGACCAAGACAGTGTCGGACACGCCCGCATATACATGTATGATCTGTTATACGACCTCTTTGCTTCTGGCAAACAAGTACGTGTTATGTTTGAAAAGAATATAAAAACAATTTTGTCATTATTTCTGAATGCGTTATGTAAAGCCCTATAATAATATAGCCGCATATATATTATTATATGAATATGATTTGTTACGACCTCTTTGCTTCTGGCAAACAAGTATCGTGTTATGTTTGAAAAGAATATAAAAACCAATTTGTCTTTATTTCTGAATGGGTTATGTAAAGCCCTATAGCCGCATATATATTATATGAATATGATTTGTTACGACCTCTTTGCTTCCGGCAAACAAGTATCGTGTTATGTTTGAAAATAATATTTAAAAAAAATTGTCATTACTTCTGAATGCATTATGTAGCATGCTTGGGGATGTCTATATAGACAGAATCGTGTTATGTTTGAAAAGAATATAAAAACAATGTTGTCTTTATATTTCTGAATGCGTTATGTATTAAAAGCACTTGGCATGCTTGGGGATGTCTAAAATAGCACATAGACAAATATGATATCAGAGAAAACACAACTGATTCTTTATTCATAGAGATGAAAAGCTTATCGACCCAGGTTATCTTTAAAATCAATTATTCGTCATAGCTCGAAATGTGTAGAACTACACAGTAGCGGAAATGACATGTAGGTCTCCACTAGAACTAATAGAAGTAGCAGTTACAGTAGTAATAATATAATAATATAGTTAGTTGCATATAGGATCTGTTACAGATCTGTATTTACTTACAGCATGCATGGAGTTACTAACCTAGTAACTCCATGCTTACAGCCAACATAATCATGTACACGTTTAATGATAATGATACCCACATCATTTACGTTGTGTCTGGAGTACCTTATTTGCTAACATTATTTGCATCCGTTATTTGTTAAATCAAGCGAAACAAAACACCATCCAGGGCCTGCACAGAGTGTTAAAACAACTGTTGATGGAACAAACCCTCGATTGCGGTTGCCATAAATTATCTTCCTATGCTATGATAACAAATACATTTCAACGTGAAAACATCACATGATCGTTGCTTTGAAGGTTCATGGGTGTAGATACAGGTGGTATGGGACTGGATCTCACGGGGCACACTTGTAATAAGTATTTCCCACCTCCCTCCCCCCCCCCAAAAAAAAATGGGGAAGGGGAGCAGAAAAGGAACATGCGAAGAAGATGATCGGACCGCCTTATTAATCCATATTTTGATCAATCATACGGCATGGGCCCCTTGTCTCCCCCACCCCCCCCCCCCCCCCCCAATGTGCCAATGCCCCCAGAATGGCTAGACACGCGCTACGCCACTAATGGGGTAGTTCTAGCGCCAGCATATCAAGTGCTAGACTGTAAAGGGCCCAATCGGTATCCCACCCCCCCCCCCCCCCCCACTTGCTCCACCCGCCATGGATTACGGCTTGTCACATTACATTATGGGGAGAAAAAACAGCCAACAAGGTATAAATATGACATAACCAATATTTTAACAGATTTACCAATATGATTTTCCTTATGTAAATAAACATTATAACTGTCATCTGATCATCATTATTTACAGAGATGAGGAGGGGGATACGATAATGCGTACGTATTATACTTGTAACATTTTGCATCATATTCATGAACTAGAGAAAAAATCGATTCCTCGCTGTCGAAAATAATTATGCATGCCTCCGCCTGCAACGTAATCAGTATTTTTCAATTATCAGATTAAAGGTAGAAACTCTCATTTGCAAACGCTCCCTTATTTTGATGAAGGTTTACGGGTAGAAGTTCTTAGGGATGATAAGTGGTGAAGTGTGACGTCATCAAAAATCTATTTTTAGAATTTCTCAATTTTTTCTTCATATTCCGAAAGAACATCATAAATAATGTCCAAATGTCGAAAACCAATTGAATATATGAAGTATTGGCTGAGATATGACCATCTCACCCAATACTTAAAGGTAAAGACCAGTAATGGTCATGCGATTGCATTGTGAAAGAAACGTTGTGGAATCGAACAGAAAAGGTTGATCATCTAGCATCTAGCATCTGCAAGGTTCTGGAATCATCAAAATGATAAGAAATTTGGCCCATTCTTCGTAAAGTTACAAGCACTATACACAGAAAGATGTATATGGGACTACCCTATATCTCTCACAGACCATGAGAGAAACAAATTTACCAAATATATGAATTAGTAGGCGGTTTCCCGGCAATTTTTTTATCATCATGTATTAGTCAAAACATATTCTTTCACATGATTGGTAATGAGAGCTTCCATTTCATTTTTTGAAATTGGGGCGTTTCCAATACTGGTCTTTACCTTTAACATATCAATTGGTTTTCGACATTTGGAGATTATTTTTGATGTTCTTTCGGAATATGAAGAAAAAATTGAGAAATTCTAAAAATAATTTGTTATGACGTCACAGCTACGGTACTCTTACCAAGTTTCACTACGATTGCACGATTCGTTCTCAATTTAAGCGCGTGGTTCACAAGATATTTTAGCACATTTAAATTGCCCCGTGACCTTTGGCCTTTAACCTCTTGACCCAAAATATTATAATCAGGAATTGCAGCAATCTTGATCTAAGGAGACACGAACGAACGAGGCAATCTTCGTATAGTCATACAATCATACATACTCTCATCAAGTTTAACTATGATCGTGTTCACAAGATATTTTACATAATATTTTTTCCAGCACATTTAAATTGACCCGGGACCTGTGACCTTCGACCTCTTGACCCCAAAGTTTAATCAGATAATCTTACCATGGTCATACAAACTCTCACCAAGTTTAACTATGATACCTCGATTCGTTCATAAGTTATCGCGTTCACAAGAAATTACAGACGGACGGACGGACAGACAACCAGAAAACATAATGTCTTCGGTACTTACTACGTATATTGGAGGCATAAAAACGAAGCCCTTATCTATTGATGGCTCTGAAAAGAGCAATCCATCAGTCTCTTTTTATTTATTGGTTTGTGAATATTTGTGTATATTTTCTTTATACGGAAAATAAAAACATCCAACCGACCAACCAGACATACTGTCGTAAGAAATGCAGCGCCATCAATTCAATTCATCAATTCCTTGATACATCATTTCTGACAAAAAGTTTGGTGTTTATCATTGTTCATTATTTTGTACCCACAATGACCTTGATACGCCTTTCAAGCACAGCAAGTCTTTTCTTACTACGCCTTTTCTGTTTCAGCAGCAGTCGTGCGATTGCAGAACAATGACTCAGATAACCCCTGACATGTCGCATTGTATATCCATGGACCTACTAGACGTGTCCCTGGTATAACATAACAAGGTGAAGGTGAGATGTAGGATAAATGTATTTTGATGAGAAGAAGTTTATTCATAACAAATTTTAGGGTACACACACTCCTTTGCGGTTCATTCTTAAAGTTTATTCTTATCGAATTTTAGGGTACATACACTCCTTTGCGGTTCATTCTAATTCATTATCAATAATAGGCCATTTCCGTAATGTAACCTAATTTAATACAAATTTAATGCCTCAATACAAATGATTTCATTCACCTGACAAGAATAATAGTATTTCAATATATACAGAATTCGAACTGCATACATTACTGTTGTTCCTAGGTAGCCGCACAAATTATGGCGTGGCCTACCTAGCAACAATTTTCTTTATGCAATTTGCATTCTGACTTTTGAACTATAGTTTGTATTGAGGCACTTCACAAAGACTTGTGCATTAAATTTGGTTACTTTACGAAAATGGCCTATGTCTTCATGGCAACATTGGTAATCGATACCTCCTTACATCGTTCGATTAGTTATTTTGACTAACGAATCTATTTTTTTCTTCATAATGTACTTATATTAGTGGAAATATTCTTCATAAATGTCTTTCCTTTCCTTAATGATTATTTATATTTTTCTACATTTCATAATTTGATTGCTTCTCTTTCTTCTGCAATAAGCTTCTTTTTTTGCTTCTCCTTCTCCTCCTCCCCCTTTTACTTTTTCGTCATCTTCTTATTCTTTTATCTTCTAATACTCTCATAGGAGATTCTTCTTCTATGTATACTGATCATCCTTTGCGTCTTCTTTTACTTCCGCTCCATCTCCTCCTTTTTCTTCTTCTGTATATATATAAATCTTTTTGCCGTTTTCCTTATCTTTGGTTCTCCTGTTCTTCTCCCTTCTTACTTTTCCCTAAACCTTATGATTTCTTTATTCATTCTCATTTATCCTTTCCCTTTCTCCTTCCCTTTTCGATCTCTTCTCCTTTCCTTCTTCTATTTATTTTCTCTTGCCTTTTTGTCCTTCTTTCTTCTTCTTCTCATCTTCCTCCTTCATCTTCAATCTTCTTCTCCTCTTATTCTTATTATCTTTCTTTCTCCCCCCCTTCTTCTCCTTTCTCTTCTTCTTATCCTTCTTTCTCCCCTTCTTCTCCTTCTTTTTCTTCTCCCTCCTTCCTCTTCTTTTCTCTCCTTCCATTTCTCCTCGTCCTCACTAACTCACTTCCTCCATTTGCGCATATAAATGCAGCAGAGAAGCATAAACGTTTTCGTGCCATGACATGGAAAACTGTTTAGGGAGAAGGAAGCCTCCGCTTGGCTATAGATAATTCAAGTAGAGCGAGGGAACCGACACATGAAATCACTTTTTTTTCTTTCTTTCTTTTTTCAATATTGTTTCCAAATTTGCTACTTCAAGACAGGGGCCATTCTTCAGGGAAGGAGGTGTGTTATATACATTTAGCAGCAGCGTAAACATAGATTCTAAAGTGCAATCTCCGAGAATATCTAGGCCTCTTGCCTATTTGCATAACCAGTAACAGTTCATGATATTGACGGTGAATACATACTCTACATTAGTTTATAGCTGTATGTGAATGACGCATTTGTGTGACTATATCATAATATTTGCTTTGGGGTTTCGGTGTCGCCTAGGCGCCTACCATTATCGAAATGTTATTTACACCCGAGGGAACCCGGTTCTATTCGGGCACAAAATTAATGTGGCGAATGTTTTTTTTGTTATAGGCAAGCACTGGACAATATTTATTTCAACTGATACCACGTTTCCGTTTCCCAAACTGTGGGCATAAATGGCTTTGGCTTTCACCATGAACCTCTGCTTTCACGCCGTGTGTGCGCCATCTCTTCTCACCGGGGAGCATTCCTTCCCTATACAATGCATGGCGCATGCAAGTAGGCCTATACCAAACAGTATGTGCGCTGTCAAATTTATGCACAAAGGATTCTCGTAATTCTCGCTTTCAAAAAGGAACGTTGATTTAGTTGTGTCAAGATGACGGGAGTTCCATATACTGTAGCTTGGATTTGAACCTTGGCCATGGCACTGCTAGACCATCACCATGATATAATCTGGTAATATTGATATGCAATCAATACCCGTGGTGGCAGATAAAGGATTCTGTGATTGGAATGGGGCATGGGGGGTGGGGTAATACACACAAAAAATGTCAAGTGCCTGTAATGCTGTATGCGCCTACAATAATTAGTGCGGGAGCATTTGTTCTTAATTAATAATATGTACGTAAGGTACACATAATTGATTTGGCCGAAAGAGATGAGAGAGACAAAAGAGAGAGAAAGAATGAGAGAAAGAGAGAGAAAGAAAGAGAGAAAGAGAGAGAGAGAGAGGAGAGAAGAGACTGAGAGAGCGAGTGAGAGGGGGGGGGGGGGGGGGGCAGTGCCCCATGCCCTCCACCCTTGATCTACCACTTGGAGCATTCAGGTGTTATTAATGAATAAAAGGGCAGCTGCCATGTTATCCGAGCCTATAGACAATATTGTATTTTGAGAGAATTGACTCAGGACGAGAGAGACAGAGACAGAGACAGAGAGAGACAGAGAAAGACAGAGACATAGATCATGAACCTATGTACGAGTAGTAGGTCCATGCATAAATAGATAAAGAAAGAGAGACAATGAAACCGAAAATTCCTAACAATGGAGCCTGCTAGAAAGAACTAAATAGAGAGAAGGGGAGAGAATAACAGACAAACAGACACAGATGAGGATAGAGATAGTGAAAATGGAGCGAGGGGGCAGATGGGGAGACAGAGGAAGAGGGGGTTGCTAGGATACAGACAAAGAGAATGCATGAAGTCGGGTAGGAAATAATACGCTTGCCTCATTGAAGTTAATGTATACACATTCATATCGACTAATCAATTTCACCCAACTGCTCTTGAATTTAGAGCTGTATAGGCTAATAGGCTGTATCTCATCATGGACCTACTTCCAGTGTACATTCCACAACAATGTGCCCCCTCATATTAAAAGGTCTGCAAGCACAATAAGCTTCACGCTTATGTCGTTATCCTTCCCTTATCTATCATGCTCAACTAATCCATATAAATTATGCACTAAGGGTGTATCCTATTTACCGTTTATGTACATGTATGTATACATTATAATTATATGCACACAATTATATAAATGTATTGATCGACAAAGCCCTAGGGGCAAATATTTGTAAAACAACGTATAGGATCATTATTTCTGGTACTACTGTGTATACACATGTTTACAGTGTATGGGGACTATGTATTTATATCACATTATTGCGTATGAATATGTTAAGAAAGATGATATAGAAATGAACTCGACTCCAATCAAATGAAATGAATCAAAGCAATCTATTCTAGAATGGTTCCGTGCCCTTAATCATCATATGCACACATATCATGATAAACGATTTGACCTGACCCGATATCACACATACTGTATCGGCTGATTGTGATGTAGGCTCGCTTTCAGGATTTTTCATACCGTCTTATATCATCCGACAATTTCAGTGGGATACAGTGGACTGATCCAGATAATGCGAGAACGTCTTTAAATTAGGTTAGATGGGGAAAAGTTTGCCGAACCCAGTACATGATGTACGTCCGCTGCCCGGAAAAAATTAAAATCGTACAAAATAATGCATTATTGTGGGAAAAGCTTAGAATCAGAGAACAATTTAAGTCTCATTTGAACAAAACGGGACAAACATTAAGATTGTCATGAATGCTTTGATGGTGAGATCACTATAAAGCTGAAGGAATCGCGAACTTTCTCCTTATTTTTTTTTTTTTATAAATAATACTTCCATCGTTTTGTCTACCAATAAAATAAAACCTGAGCAGCAATCGAATATATTTAAATACATACATTCATACATCATTCTAATGCGCAAATCTCCTTTCTCAGTTTCTTCTCAACCCCAAATGCAGCTCATCCTTTTGTATTATTTTCTGTATACCTCCGATCCCACAATTGTTTTTTGGGACTGTTTACTTTTTGTATCATGACCGTCTTCTCCTATCTTTGTCATTTAAAGCACTCTATTGTTACGTTTTCGTCTCTGTTGGCATCCCCTTTTTTTCCTATTTCTAGTTCCTTGATGTAGTTACGAATTTGTTGATTTAATTACTCATTATTCCTAACTATTGTTTGAGGGTCCACAATACATTCAAGCATTGCTTTTTAGTGGACCTCTCTGTTTCCGATATGTATTCCTTAATTTGTGTAATTGAAATTGAAAATAATTATGTATATATACATAATTATTTGTAAGTACAGAGAGAGAGAGAGAGAGAGCGCGCGTCGGAGTGGAGAGAAAGTGAGAAGTGGAATATGATAGAAACAAAATAGAAAATTACGTAAGGCAAAGAGAAAAAGGAGAGTGAAAAAGAGAGAGAAAGAGGGAAAGGAAGGAGGAAAAGAGGAAGGAGTAAGAAAGAGGAGGGGAGGGAGAGGGTGGAGAGAAAGGTTGAGAGAAAGAGAGAGGAGCGATGATGGAGCGTGAGACGGAGAAGAGTAAATATGACAAAAATAATTCACTTGTTATTGAAAACAATCTAACAATCATCATGATTTTTTTTTAATTTAAGGTCGGCATCTGTTTTTAAAATACCAGAAGTAGCACCCTCATATTTGTTCTATGTCAGACCTTGAGAGTTGAGATTGTATTGTCTAGTCACGGGAGCATTGTGTTAACTGAGGACATACCATAATGGAAGAACAATATAGGATCAAATTGCCTGACCTTAAACATTATTTTGCAAACTGTATAAAATGAAATACATGTAGTATCTCCAATACAATCAGTTCACATGTATATTCGGTGATGTAGCTATGTGGCAGTGAAAAAAATGCACGGGGGCTCGGGGCGAATTAGCCCCCGAAATGCCTAAAAGAGCCCCCGAAAATCAGATAAGAGCCCCTGTAAATTTGCATAGAGTTCAATGCAAAATAAATTTTAGAATGGTATTTGCATGCAGGCAAGCTTGAAAAGTAGCCCCCGAAAAATAAATATTAATTTTTTCCCTGCTATGTGGGAAACGAGGGTACATGTACGTCTCCCCCATGAAACTGCACCAAAAAGGAAAGAAAAAGAATGAGGACAAAAGGGAGAGTGGGGAAAAGATAATATTTCAGGGCCCCTCCCGCACCACTATTGGTGGTTTTGTAAATTCGCATTTCCTTCACCAACTACGTAAAACCAGTGCATCACCAGCCCCCCCCCCCCCCCCCCGCTCGACCCCGCCGAAGCCTATTTCCTCCTCAATGGCTGGTCCCCCGCTGTGCCACTGAATATGTCAAATTCAAGGGTGTTTCTACCGGGAGACCCTAATGATCGACTAATAATCGTTTTCACAAACTAATGAGTAATAACTAGAGTACAATTGCATATACTTTAGTGGCTGGTATGTCGGCATACCTTTGTTGGCATCATCTGTAATTCTGACTATAATGCTAAAACTACAGCTGGACTATACATACAACTATAACTGTATCTAGGCCTATAACGAATAACTATAATCAAAGCTATAACTATAACAATATTTGTATCTATAACTACAACTGTAACTATAATCAAAGCTATAACTATAACAATATTTGTATCTATAACTACAACTGTAACTATAACCAAAGCTATAACTATAACAATATTTGTATCTATAACTACAACTGTAACTACATGTATAATCAAAGCTATAACTATAACAATATTTGTATCTATATAACTACAACTGTAACTATAACTATAACTATGACTGTAACGATGCTATATGCCTATATCTATACCTATACCTACACTATACCCATTTAGATGACTATATGATATACATGTATCTATAACTAGTTTTATATCGTAATTAATGGGGGGTCATAACTTTCTTATTATTTGCCTGATTGTTTCCAACTTATCTTCACCTCGCGTCTTTTAAAAAATAACTTGTTTTCGGTGTATTGTTTCCCTTTAACTTCCCTCTATTTGGTACAGAATGAGGTGGATATGTGAAGTACTTAGCCCTTATTTTCTCACTTCCTTTAATTTATGGCACGTTTGGACCGCGTGGGTTTACATAAAATTATCATAGTATCGCCTCTGATCTCAAGCAGCGTTGCTACTGTGCTAGGGGGCTAAACACATACCGGACTATGTACATGTATACTTGTTTTCCTGAAAATAATCCCGAAAGGATGGAAATTAATGAGGAACTATGATTTAAGATACGCGGCCATTATTCTCTCATTTCCTTTCGCATTGTTCATATTTCCAGGAAAGTTGCCAGAGATGATGCATTGCATAGGATATTTCCTTACATTATACAAACATACTACTAAGAAATTGGTTAATCTAAAATTGTTTTATAAAAGAAAGAAAACATTAAATTTCCAGGCAAAAAATTGATCATGCAATGTTCCACTAGATGTTGCCCGTTTGTTGTTGGTTCATTATTTTCTTGGTGCAT
Source organism: Strongylocentrotus droebachiensis (assembly GCA_035222895.1). NCBI lineage: Eukaryota > Metazoa > Echinodermata > Echinoidea > Camarodonta > Strongylocentrotidae > Strongylocentrotus > Strongylocentrotus droebachiensis. The sequence continues at coordinate 301,649 of JAVYIG010001167.1, read as the reverse complement.
TTTGTAGAAGCAATTAGGGATACCCAAATCGAATTTACAGGCCCAAGTTTAATTTCTGGAAGAAATATTGAACTCATGCATGGGATGTTCATCCATGTCTGTAACCTTGTAATACTCGATCTACAGCCTCTGTCTGGCTGTAAAGCCTGTTGCTTATGTGTGGCATCATCGAGCTATTAATTTATACTACATCAATATCATCATTCTATTGTAGTGATGTAATAAGCCGTCTGCTGAGAAAGCCGGAGGGGTGTGTAGGCCTATTCATAATACAGTGCGTCCCAGAAAAAACGAAACCGAGAAGTATCGATGTTCTATCATACCTTAATCACAACTATAATTAATGAATGATACATATTTGGAAAGCTTAGAGTCTCTTCTTTCATGTGATGCTACTCAGATGATGCATATTTCACGCATGAGTGATTAAAAGCAATTTGAAGGAAGGAAACCAAAAAGACATTTGGCGGGCGGTATCTGAATTTCGAAGAAAGATTCACATTTCTAGAAAGTTGAGTTTCTGCCCTTTCATAATTATGACACCTCAATCAGGAAAAATGAGCGAGGAATGACAAAGTTCTGTTTGTTTAAAGTAGTGCTTGCATTTCCATAATTTTATCAAACGAATTCGTTTTCACCGGCTGCCTGCCGTATCAATAAACGAAATTAACAAAAGACTTAACTCCGTTTCGTTGACAATCAGCCGTAGACGAGAGTCTTCATGCATGGCTGATTGTCAACGAAACGGAGTTAAGTCTTTTGTCAAATCTGCTTTTTGGTACGGCAGGCACCCAGTGAAAACGAATTCGTTTGTTAAAATTATGAAAATGTAAGGGCTACTTTAAGCAAACAGAACTTTGTTATTCCTCTCTCATTTTTCCTAATTGAGGTGTCATATGAAAGAGCAGAAACTCAACTTTCTAGAAATGTGAATTTCTCTTCGAAATTCAGATACCGCCCGCCAAATGTCTTTTTGGTTTCCTTCCTTCAAATTGCTTTTAATCACTCATGCGTAAAATATGCATCATCTGAGTAGCATCAACTGAAAGAGGAGACTCTAAGCTTTCCAAATATGTATCATTCATTAATTATGGTTGTGATTAAGTTATGATAAAACATCGATACTTCTCGGTTTCGTTTTTTCTGGGACGCACTGTATAACTCGTAATCTTGGCTGAGTATTACTCGATCTACAGCCTCTGCTTGTGATAATTGTATAGCTCCTGTTGCTGACATAGCTGCCGTACGTGTGGCATCATCAATCTATTAAACTAGTATACTACAGTACATCAATATCATCATTCTAATGTAATGTAAAATTCCGTCTGCCGAGAAAGCCGGAGTGTGTGTAGGCTTGCTCATAATAATATACCTGAACACAGTATAACATCCTACTGGCCTTCAAGAAGCCATGTCATGTCTATTTTACGTTTACACTGCATGTTACACCAATGGAAAGCAGATTTCTGTATCATGTTCTAATGGACAATAAAACTGGTCACCACGACATCAGTATACACAAGTGTAGCATACAAGGGTAACATAATATACAATTACAGTATCATTATGATCAAATCGACAGCATTTATCCATTAACATTTAGCTGGGCTTCATTAATTTCGGGGGCGTCAATGAGACCCCCCCCCCCCCCCCCCCTATGATTGACATGAATATCATATGATCACCTCTTTGTATTCAGCGGGTGCACACATGCTTGCCCCGCCCCCTCCAAAAATGGATGCCCCTATATCATTCAATTCAGTGAGTGCGCTTCAAATAATTTAACCATCCCGTCCGATCCCCCATCTGAAAACTGATCGACGCGTACCTCTAATAAAGTCAATAAACCAGAATTACAAGGCTAACATAAAGCGATTACTTCTACTTCTCGCAGTGGCACATTTGATTGCATTTCGGCTCAGCCATTTCGTGTACACGGCGAGAAACGTAGAAGCTATGTTCAGACACTCCAGCAAAGCATAGAGAGTCAATGCTAATGCGTATTGACCTCTAGCACTGCATACATGCTGTGAGGCAGGGACCTAGCAGTCTATACACAAATATACACACCACACAATATCGCATAGACTGTACACAATCATGTCGATGCAGCTGTAAGCAAAGTTTGACACTAGACTTACAATTTGAATTTTTAAATTATTCTTTTTAACATTAGTAAGTTGAAAAAAATGTATTTTACTGCTATTTAGGTGTCATCAAATGTCACTAAAGTACCGATTTTTAGTGAAATCAATTGAGTTTTGTACAGTGGTGTTTGAAATGTTGAGAATCAAAACCACAGCTTTTACTACACAGCCAGGATAGTGATGCTCCTATGTGTGTGTTCAGACGGATGGCATTTACAGAAGCACGAAAAGCTTCACACAGCGCGCTGTCATACATACAACACATGTACATTCATACATTCATATTATGAAAGGGTTGGGAAACGGGAATCACACACACACAATCCCTTACCTCATAGACGTTCCACATGCAAGATACGGCGGGTACTTCTTCGAGAAATACGACCAAAAAACGAAGTATAAACCTGGCCAGACTACCCAGCCCGCCACACCAAGGGTCCATAAAGATGGGTAATACAGAGGCACATCCATGTTCACAACTTGCTCCTCCATTCTTATAACATGTAGCTTTATGCTTGTGATAAATTAAAGTGATTTGCAGAGAGAAAGGGAGAGAGATAGAGATGGAGGCGTGCGGGCCTCAATGACTGTTTCCTGCAGCTCGCCGGAGACCGTACCGTGGATGCCTAGCCTGTATAACTCACTTTTGGGGCAAGAGTGACCGTACTCGTGCACTCACTCAACTACATATTAATCACTCGACCGCAATGGTGATATGTCTTATGATGGACACAATTCAACTGTAGCTCAAACAAAACACAAATTTCCTCGTATGACCCGCCGATCTCAGTCACGTTTTATCTAATTGAGATAATAACAAGTTTAGGTGCGTGCACTTATCAATGTACTTTGAAGTTTGATTCGCACGGTACACCGAACTGAAGATTGCTAGATCTTCTAATCCCTATTTAAACTAAGGACAAAAGGTCTAGTAAGGACGTCGAGTTATCACTAAAGAAACGTGTTTGTGTTTGTAATGAGATCTTTCCTTGCGAACACATTCATGTAGGCCTATTTCCCTTTGCTTTTTTCGTCTCGCCTTTTGCTAATTAAAGCGAAGTAGTTTGCCTATTTTTGAGACATCACGCCATCCGAGTTAGTGCTGCTGTACACGTGCTGGTATTAAGGTTGAACCTGAATGGCCAAGACACATTCGGTGAATACTGTCGTCGCGTCGGTGAAGTAGCGTGACTGACGTATAAAAGTCCAAAGAATATTCTGCAGGCTCAGACTCATGTACACGCTTTGTACTGCAATTCCTAAAGCGTTGATCATATAATTTGTAGTAGGTCCATGATCAGGTCCTAGCTCTAGTAAAAGCTGTCACGTCGGTCTCCATATCTGAGCTAAACACTAGTCCTAGGCCTTCAGCTCACAGCATGCATGCACAGTAGGCCCTCAGTAGTCTCAAAACGCAGACAATGCATGCTCCGCACAACGTCTGGTTTGTGCTTGCAAACTATTATTGACCCGCATAATTATTTTTCCCTTCCCCAGATGTCGTTTGTATTGTGTGGACTAGTAATATCATTTGTTGAGGGGAAGGTTGATGTCTGGTAAAAGTGAGAAATATTTTGTTAACGAACTTATACTGTCTTGGAAGCAATTAAAAATCAATCAATCAATCAATGCTTGTTAGGTTTCGGTTCGCACAAGAATAAATCAAACTAAGTTCATATTAATTTTGTTATGAACAATAACCAACCTTTCCAAATTCCTTCCAGACAGTGTAGACCTAATCGTTTGACCATACCTCAACCTTTTCTTATTCTATAAAGGGTAAGTAGTCCACCCTGAATAAAAGTTGGTTTTTTATCAAAAGCAAAAAAATGAGTGAAACAAACCGGAGAAAGTCCGATATAGAATAACATAAATATCTCTTTATTAATTTCTTGTTGTCGTTTGATCTGTTTTTCGTCTTTCTTTCTTCTTTTTTCCCTTTCCTTGTTTTCTTTTGGCAGGGGGTGGTAAATTGTAGTCTATCAAACGAAACTTGACGCCTGACGTAATTTTTTCTGACGGTGTTTTGTATTGTACATAGGCCTACTGAAAATTCCATGGAATTCTCATATCCACTGTCGTTGACAGTGTCTTCTTATTGTTAAAGAGGCGTGTGTAAAAACATGACACAAATTATATTCTAGCTAAAAAAAAAGAGGTTTATGATCAGGATGAAGTATTTTTTCCCGAAATGTGAAGACGTACGTCAAAGACTTACAATTAACGTTCGAATTTAGAGATTCATAATTTTCTTTGTGCATAATTATTTGCATTGTCCTCAAACATTCACCGATCCCTTTCTCACATTATGTCCCTGCTATTAAAGCTTATTTTAATAGGTTTGACAACCTCTTTAAAGGTGTACAGCACCTAGTTCCTGATTGCTTTTTTGCGGGCTTGTTTGTGTGCATGTATACCACCAGCAAGCATGAGCGCGTGCCCATTATATCCCTGGTATTACTAAGGATCTCTCTAATGGGTAAATGGGATATTAGGTGAGATAGAGATTAATGACCGTGTTAGAGGACATCAAGCAAGAAGCTACTTCCAGCCACTAGTATGCTCTCTCCCCCCCCCCCCCACCCCCTCTCTCTCTCTCTTTCTGCCTTTCTCCATGGTCTTAGTAGGTCCATGCTCTCTCTCTCTCTCCCTCCCTCTCTCTATAATCTCTCTCTCTCTGCCTTCCTCTCTCTCTCTATCTCTCTCTACCCGATACTCTCTTCTTTTTTCTTCCTCTCCTTCACCACCTTCTTCTTCTCCTACTTCTTCTCCTACTTCTTCTCATACTTCTTCCCCTTTCCTCCTACTTCTTCTCCTTTCCTCCTTCTTCTCCTACTTCTTCTCATTTCCTCCTTTTTCTTCTTATTATTGTTATCATTATTATTAGTAGTAGTATTCAGGTGGTAGTATTATTATCATCATTATTAGTATTACTATTATTATCATTATTTTTAGTATTATAATATATTACCAATATAATTTGTTTTTCTTATCCTCTCCTTTATTCTTCTGAAAGTCCTTCTTTTCTTCTCCCCCCCCCCCTAACGAATCGTAACTCTCGTATGAATATGACGCATGCATGGCCTTTAGTTGAATTTATTCATGACTGAACATTGAATGAGCAAGCGACTCTTTATTATGTACACAGTCATGTACAAAGTTTATAGCAACCGGTTTTTGCCATGGAAACCAAAGAGCCGCCAAGCATAAATTATTGATCATATAAAAATGGAATATAATTATGACGTCTCTGATAGCGTGTGAAACTGTGCTTAAATCATTACCAGTTTGTCTTTGTGGTAGTTTAATACTTTTCCTATAATAATAATAACAGTGCAACTGCAAGCCAACGAGAGTTAACATATAAATGAAATGAAGTGTTAATGACATCTGGATAACTACCTATGATGACTAATCATCGAACTTTACTTCACCCTTTCCGTCTCTTCTCTCTCTCCCCCCCCCCCTCTCTCTCTCTCTCTCTCTCTCTTTCCCACACTCTCTCTCTCTCTCTCTCTCTCCCCCTCTCTCTCGGCTCTCTCTCTCTCTCTCTGTCTCCCCTCTCTGTCTCTCTCTGTCTCTCTCTGTCTCTCTCTCTCCCCCTCATTCTAAATTCCACCTACACGGTGTTCTGTTTCTGTCACGGTTTGAACATTGTTTTGTTTTGTGTTTGCTTTTCAGGTCAATGTCAGTGCTTCATTGTGTACAATATGATGCATGATTGATCTGCTTGGCTAGCAAACTGTCTCCCTCTCTTGACTTGAATCAGTAAGGTCACCGCAATAATCTTTTCTTTCAATGCTCACTTTTATAACAACGCATTACCAAAGACCCTTATACACTATGAATATGACTGACAAAGAAAGCGGACAAAATATACAGTTCCCCAGGTAGACAAAGGAACATCCCTTCACTGCTATTATGTAAAAATGTGTAGAACAGGTGTCACATGCATATTCACCTTTCTACATAATAGCAGGGAAGGGATGTTCCTTTGTCTACCTGAGGAACTGTATATTTTGTCCGCTTTCTTTGTCTGTCATGTTCATAGTGATAGTTATTATGCAGGCCCCTCTATTTTCTTGCGCATAAATATCACCTTTTCCTTCTTCTTTTCAATGTTTAAGTTACCTATTCCAACCCATCCCTCCCCCCTCTCTCTCTCTCTCTCTCTTTCTCTCTCTTCCTCTCTCTCTCTCTCTCTTTCTCTCTTTCTCTTTCTCTCTCTCTCTTCCCCCCTCTCTCTCTCTCTCTCCCATCTCATTTTATTAAAAGTTATCTCGATGACTAAGGCTTTAATTTCCATTTCGACCATGCCATCAAAGAATGATATTACAGAGAAACACAAATCATGACAATATCGGTTTATTTCATAGGAGATGTTTACCCCATTTAATGAATGCAATAGTCAATACTTCCCACTAATGGAAAAAAAAAACATTTAATTTCATCAGACCCCCCCCCCCCCCCCTTCAAAGCGAATAGCCATTCCTTTATATCCGTCGTTAACTCGTTGGGAATCTCTAAAACTATACCCTTGTTATACCAATCTAACTTTAAGTGATTTAAAAAACACATCCCTTTACTTTTAAGTCGGTTGGGTCGATGTATGATAGGTCGATATATTTATTGGTCGATTTCAGCATCCCCGCATATCCCTCTCCTTTTTCCCTTAGAGTCCCTCTGCGTTTAGGATGTAGGTCCCCATCGCGTACACACCGAGTACGCTCTCTTTGCCAGAATCCTCGATCTGGGTATCTGGCAGAATGAACCCGTACTCGCCGGTGTCTCGAAGCTCTACGACGTAGGAGTAAGGAGCTCCCAAGCCGCCTTTTGTCTTATCAAACGTGTCGTATGGTGCATAACCCCAGTCGTTGCTTGCTCCAGCAGCCTCGTCTACAGAGAAGAAAATAATATCGTGTAAGATGGGATAGAGAGTGGTAAACCTGTCAGACCTCGTTCAGATATGACGCGCCAAAACCGCTGGATTTTTTTAAAAGTTATTATTTTTGGATGAAGTCAAGTGTAAATAATACACGTCTTATTTTTGTATTTATTAAAAACTCAGCTCAGGACCTTAGTTACACGCATTTCAGTGCCATTTATTTACACGTACCAAAGCCGCGGCGGTTTTTTTTCCTTCTTTTTTTCCCTTTTTTTTCAAGCGGTTTATATCGCGTCATATCTGAATGAGTCTATAAAGGATAACCGAAAAAAACATATAACTATTAAAGAAAATTTTGTAAAGAGGCTGGCATTTGTAAAGAATGTCCTAAGTTTAATAGCAAGACCCTTATTTCTTATTGTAGACCAACCAGCAAATTATGTGCCGTGAGGACGCAATTAACTTTGGGGTTACGCCATCTTGTAGTTGAAGTCCACCCCCCCCCCCCCCACCCCTCCCAGCTTGTAAATGGTCCAGCTAGTACGAGTACGAGTCGTGGATCGTGTGTTTATATTATTATAACTTCGAGGTTTCGCAAATTTAAAGTTTATAATTCGACGGTACTCTGTGGACGTAGCTATTGTCGGTCACTTAGGCTGCCGGGCTCCCGCGTCATTTTTTTCTGCGCACAGATTGGGGCTTTAAAAAAAAAAGAGGTCTTGATTTAACCCTAACCCTAACTCTAACCCTAAACTTTTCCATAGGCTCAACACGCACCTAACCCAAATCTGTGCCTCAGAAAAAAATAACGCTGCCGGGCTCGTCCGTGGGCCGTCGATAAAGTGGCCGTTTGTCTCTAGGGCTATAGCAGATAATACTCACATAGTAGTTTAGCTGTGGGTCCTACTTCATAGACCGTACCCGAAGTGTGGCTAGCAATGCCTGCTGCCATCGCCTCTCCGGCAGCTTGCTGTTCAAAAGAGAATCAATAACTAATTATAGGATGGATACGATAATTATACAATATATTCTGCTAAGACAGGAGATAGCGTTCATTTCATTCCTTTTCTTTAAACTCTTTCATCTTGGAAACAATGTATTATAATAGAAAAATGTGTAAATGTATTTGTAGTTTTGTTTATGTGAAAATTCATTTGTAATTTTGTATAAAAATCCGAATCTTCATTTGCAATTTTGTTTATGAGAGGAAAGAATAAAACTTATAACCCCCCCCCCCCCTCGACCCCCCCCCCCCCCAAAAAAAAAGTACACCCCTGTCCATGACTCACCAAATCGTCGAGGTTGTCAGGATCGGGCACGGTGGCGGAGTACGACCACGGGGAAATGACGAGCTGGGAGTAGCTATGCCAGTCGATAAACCACACGAAGTCTTGGCCGTTGTCCTTCTTTTCGCGCAGGAAATCGACCACGGCCTCGACCTCGCTCTCAGACAAAGTTTTCTCGCCGTGGTAGACGTTGGAGCATGGGAAAGAACTCGTTCCTGCACCTGCAGCGAGTCAATTGTGGGGGGGGGGGGGGGGTGGGGGGAACAGGTTATTTATTCATTTATTTATTTCACATATTAAACAACATGGTCATTCATCATAAAGCCCTGTCATATACAACAAATACAGAAGGAACAACAATTGAAATACAAACATGGACGACATTTCTACATAATTATGAGAGCAACTGAGCATTATACAGTGCGTCCCAGAAAAAACGAAACCGAGAATTATCGATGTTTTATCATAACTTAATCACATTTATAATTAATAAATGACACATATTTGGAAAGCTTAGATCCTTCTCTTTCATTAATTTTGATGCAACTCATTATGATGCATATTTTACGCATGAGTAATTAAAATCAATTTGAAGAGAGGAAACCGAAAAGTCGTTTGGCGGGCGGTATCTGAATTTCAAAGAGAAAATCACATTTCTAGAAAGATGAGTTTCTGCCCTTTTATATGACACCTCAATCAGGAAGAGAAGGATCTAAGCTTTCCAAATATGTGTCATTTATGTGTCATCAGTGATAAAATGACAGATTTTGTTGTAAGTTAGTGAAATCCTTGCTTCTGATTGAAAAAAAGGCTTTGTGAAACGGGTCCCTGGTCATTGTGAAAGAAACTGTGAAATATAGACTGAGGGAAAGGTTGGTTATGAGGACACTTTGGAGAGCAACTCCTTTTCAAGAGAATCTTCTTCTAAAATATTCCTCCCAATTGACAAATAAATAAGGAGAATGCTCTCAAGCAATTTTTCATCCTCTTCACGACTCCATCTTCTCTTTATTTCTTGACCTTACCTGCCCATCCAAAAGGCCAATTTCTGTTGGGATCGGTTCCGGTGCAGCCGGAGTTTGAGTGTTCCTCATTACTCGATCGGGTCTTACGCCACATACGGTCCTTGATTGATACAGAATAAAACAATCAATACTAATGATAATAATAATGAATAATAATGGTGATGATAATAATCAATATTAGGATATTGATAATAAATAATAATGGTGATGATAATAATGAATATTAATAATAAGGATAATAATGATAACAATAATAATGATAATAATGATAATAATAATAATGAAAATAATAATAATAATAACAATAATAATGATGATAATAAAAACAAATATTTACTAATAATTATATCGTTAATAATCAACGTAATAATAATGAATCATACTACATGTACTTTTACTACTACCGCTAATAATAAAAATAATAACAATAAATCATCATAATAGTCATCATCTTTAGAATCATACATTATTATCATTATCATAGATGAGACAAACTTGTTATGAAATGTGGAACAATAAAACAAACAAACACAAAATACAGGGTCAAATTGTAACATTCATCCACACAAACTTAGGTTATCAATCAAGTCCAATGATAACGGTGATCATTTCTTATCGCAAATGCTTACTCCTGTCCAGGTGTAGACATAACCATCTGCGTTCAGAGAAGGCACGATGTACCAGTCTAACGTGTCAAAGAACCTTACAGCCGTTGCATCGCCGTCCATGTAATCTTGAAGAAGCTATAGGCAAATAGAAAGACAAATATACGATTAGCTCACACCTTTATAATTATCTTCATCATCATTATTGTATCGTCATCATCATCATCATCATCACCACTGTCATCATAATAGTTAGCATCGTAATCATCTTCACCATCATCATTTTCAATGTCATCATCTTCATCATCATCATCATCATCATCATCATTTTAATTGTCGACTTCATCATCATCATCATCAGCCTCATCATCAGTGTATTAGCATCTTCATCATTGTCATTATCATCGTCATCGGCGTCATCGTGATCATTTTCATCATCATCGTCGTCATCATCACCATCGTCATCATTATCATTGCCGTCGTCATCATCACCATCATCATCGACACCACCCCATGTTCAAGATCATTTCAAACTTACTTCTTTGGTGACGTACATGACCGTAGCGGGTGAGACCCATTCTCTGGCGTGAATACCGCCCTCAAAGTATACACCCTTTCGCATACCCGATGAGCCACCGGTTCCTTTGATCTGTGACGGAAAAATCGATACAAGTTGGTTTCGTACAAACCATGAACTTTAAACTTTGAACTTTGAACCTTGACATTATAATCCCTTTCAGCAGCTCCTAGTAGTTATCCCGAGCTGATTTTGCTGCGCGTCACTTTTTAGGTCCTATTATGAAGTAAATAATTGCATTATCGTCAGGATTATCGTATATTGTGTGTAATTAAATAATCCAGAAATTTGAAAGAAATAACTCTGTGAACGTATCAACGAATTTTTAAAAGAATAAACAAGTTGTGAATTCTTGAAGTTAAAATTGTTCCAACACAAATCGGAACTCTTTGTCTCCACTACCTAGTTTTGTTTGTAATAAAATGTATGTTTTTATTTCAGTCAACGGGCTCTCTGAAAAACACTTGATAAGGCTGAAGCGAGTTACCGTAATTAAATAAATAAATCTAATGAACTTGAAATTCAATTCAATCTTACCTGAACACCGGAGATGGTTCTTCCTTCGTACGATAGACTAGGGAGCTCGAAGCGGGTCGCAATCGTTGGGTAAGCGTCGACGATGTCTGTCACCCATTGTTGAATCTATAGAGAAGGTTACAAAACGGTCAGACAAGCAACCATCACAAAGATTAGCATAATTTAACGCAGATATATGTTTTTCATTTGTGAGGCAACATAAATTAATATAAAGAAAAAAAAAATTATTGCGAACATAAATAAAATCACTATATAGGCCTAATATATCTGTAGTGGTCATGGTGCCCCCCCCCAAACAAAAACATATTTAAGGAGAAAATTTACCTCGTCGTAGGGGTGATACATTGTGTAATCAAACGAGCTCAGATCTTGGGTGGTCGCCCGTCGTTCTTTCCTCTCCTCATCCTGCTCATGAATAAGTTGGCCGACATCGTCGATCATGATGCTGACCTGCATCTTCTTGACGGCGAAGATGTCGAGGAAGGTGGATCGAAGTCGTTTTGGCACCATGATGTCCACCGTGCTACCAGGGATGTTCTTGATGTCAGACCAGAAGTCGACCTGCAGGAATAGAGACGAGACCGTGACTCTTTCTTTGTTTTCCCTTTTGTTTGAGACTTTCGAATACTGAACCAATAGCACTCCTTTATAAATAATTAAGGCTTGTTCAGATAAGGCACGGTAAACGGCCGCAAAAGAATAGGCCGCCCGCCGTGGTTGTGTTATGTGTAAAATGAATGGCAACTGCGCGTAACAGGACTTGCATGTATTCACTGAAACTGAGCTATGTGTGACAAGATAGAAAAATGGTGACGTGTATCACACTTGTCGTCATCATGAAAAGTTCCACCGCGGTTTTGCCGCGTCGCAATCTGAACAAGCCTTCATACCTAGGTCACATTTACCGCGGCGGCCGTGCGGTCTAAAATATCTACGGCCAATAGCAATTATAGGGCCGCCGCAGCATTCCCACGGTCACATACGGTAGCGGGCACATTATGTAAGGGTAGCCGCATGGCGTATTTTGAATTTGTGGAGATAGAAAATCTGCGGCTGCCGTAAGGCCTTTGAAGTGATGACGCACAGTCGTCTTAGGGTGTCCCTGCGGCGGCGTATAGGTTTTTGACATATACTGAGGCATACACATGGTAGCCGCAAGGTGCCCGCAAGGCGGCCGAAGGGGGACCAAACGTCGACCGTGCGGCCGGCAGACTGATACTACTGCTTCACCCCCTGTAATATATAAAACGCAAGGCCACCGTACGCCCGACGTACGGCCGCCGTGGAACCGCTCTACGGCATGGCTACGGCGTGTCTAATCGCTACGGCGAACCTAGAAATGAAAACAGTTATAACTCCGCGTTATAATCCCACGGCGAGCCGTACGGTCTGTAAAGATAGGGATACGCCCTAGAGTGACCCTGAGGCCATCGCAAGTATCTCTCGATTTCGGGGATTATTATAATGATTATTTCCAAAATCGGGACATGTTTTTATTTAGTCAAAATATTGCAGAATAGAAATTTCCCTCACGTTGATTTTTTTACAGTCTTTGCGATCTTGTTAGTAATGGTGAAGGTGAAACATGGTGACACCACATTGACTCCTGGCTTCCACAGGGTAATGGTTGTTTAAGATTGTGACTGGGTTATAGATTAAATTGGGGTTAGGGTTAGGGTTCGATGAAGTTTTGGTTCATTTTATTGTTTAAAAAGGTGAAACGGGTCTGCATTCCCGATTTAGTTTTGTTATTATTAAAGTCTACTCGTACAAGCATAACAAAATGTAATGGTCATGAAAGCAAACTAGAACAAAGGAAAATGCAAGTAAGCGTTAACTTGGTGGAAAATATGTTACCTCTTGAAATAAAAGTTGAGTGTTGCAAAAAAAATGGATGTGGTAGGAGAGTTTGTTGAAGTAAACTGACTATTTTGAGCAATAAAATTTCAGTTAAAAATATTTGACTGATATGAATAAAATTGAAAGAAGAAATCAATAAAGTTCTTGCATCGTAGTTAGCCTCTAAACAAATTGTTAAATTATGTGATTCATTCATGTTTTCCACCGAAACAATGCCCACTGTCTTCTCGTTTACCTGTTCTTTCTCCTAATGCTTATATTTTTGTGCAATTGTGTTCTTTTGGCTTGTATCCAAAACCTTGATTTGGGGGTTTAATGAGATTATTCCTTTATGGGGGTACCCATATACGAGTTGCCTGTTTCTTCTATAAGATTATAGGAACTGTGACTAACCTTTAACAAAATAGTTATTGTGCACTTAATTTCTTGCGTCTGTAGTTGCGTCTGGTTATTTTGTATGATTAAAAAACACAAGAGTAATACAAATTTCATTGCAATTGTACAACTATAGCCTGATATTAGGTCAGAATTACAGTTTGAATCTTCTAGAAACACATGGTAATGTTAAGCAAAATTCATGTTTGCTATAATTTATAATTATGCACATGTACATTTTATCCTCAAAAGTCGTTTTTAAGGAACAGAACTCAAAGAGGGAAAGGGAGATGAATAAAAGAGAGAGACAGGGCAGAAATTTATACAGTGAAATAGATATATATTAAACTAAAAGAGAGGGGAAGGAAGCAAGGAAGCGGGAGGGGGGGAGCGAGAGAGGGAGAGAGAGAGAGAGAGAGAGAGAGGGGGAGAGAGGATACCTATGAAACCAAATTATTTAGGCTAATACAAGTAAAGTATTTTGAAATTTTATAAAAAACAAATAATCATTATATCTTGATACAAAATTAATTAGTCAACGTTATAATTGAAATGCAATCTTTTGTTATCTGTTTATCTTATATAAACAGTGTTAGGTACTTCGGAGTCGGGGCAAGTAAATAGTATCTTGGGAAGCAACATATGGCTGCTTGGTTCGACGACCACACCCAGACGTAGTAAGATTATACCCGAAAGTGCGTGGTACCCCATGATTATACCCCGCCCCCCCCCCCCCCCCCCCTCCCAGTATGAAAAATAACATATCCAAAGTATCCAAGTTTTATTAAACTCCCAATAATAAAATGATTGAATGGATAAATGAATCATTAAAATAGATGAATAAATTGATAAATTGATAAATCAAAAACAAATAAATATATGATTTCATAAACAAATGAGTACATAAATAAATTGGAGTAATTGATTAATAGAATAAATTAATACATGAAAGTCATGAATGAATAAATGCAAGATAATTATGAACAAATTTATAGTATAAATAAAATAATAAATTACACAATTTGTAATGGATGGATGCACGCGGGGCTTTAAAACAGTACAGATTTATTTGGCACCTCTTATTCAAGGTAAAATATGACCCCCCCCCCCTCATCAACTGTGGATCAGTCACTGATAATTATAAGGGTTCTCCTGCTGTAACGTGTCAGCCTTTATCATTACAAGCCTTTATTTTCGAATTCTTTCAATGGAATTCTTTTTCTTGTATTTTTGCTGCCGAAAAATACAAAACTCCCTCCACCCCTTTAGATAGATCTTTATTAAAAGACAAAAATGGTTTGCTGACACTTTTCTCATGATCTATCGAAAACAGATCCTGGAAAACAGTGCTTTGATTACTGACGGGGCTACCCTGTTTAAATAAAACGGAATAAAACAGTAATGAATATTTTACTAAAACATGTCCTATTCTTTTGTATAACTATTCTAAATCATAATGGAGTTATTGTATAGTATATTTTGCATTCACAACATTATCAAGTCGCTTAGAATAGGTGATAACATTATTTATTAAAGTACTAACAAGTAAAGGCCCGGTCCTCACCGCCAGAACTTTGCTGGAGCGTTCCTTGAACGGTAGGGAGAGGGGGCCGAATTTCGACAACCCTCGTCACCCGCGCACAAAATGGGAAACAAATCGAAAACACGGTCGTTGCCTTAGCGGTGCACCGCTGAAGCCGGCGTTGCTTTAGCGTTGGTTTAACGGTAGCGAGCGGTAGCGAGCGGTAGCGAGCGTTGGTCCCCGCTCCGACCCCTCCATACCAACGCCAAACCAAAGTTCATCACCGCAATTGGATCGCTGCTTCAACGCCCGACACCGTTCAAGCAATCCCGTGTCCGCTCGTAAAACGCTTACAACCGCTCCACCAAAGTTTGTGCAACGTTTAATCACCGCCCGGGCAAAGCTGGCGAACCAGCGGTGGTCCAGCGTTGCCGGAGCGGAAAATTGCCCGCTCCTCACCGCTCGCAATATTTTGTGCAGCTCAAAACTTTCGGAGCGGTAGGAGGGACCATCAGCGGTGGCCGAGCGTATACGGCGTTGCCTTAACGGGGGCCAACTTCTGTTAAACGGTGGTGAACGGTTACGAGCGGTGATGAATTTTTTTCACCGCTCCAGGAACGCTCCAGCAAAGTTCTGGCGTCGAGACCGGGGCCTTAAGATAGCTGCAGGGAAATTTAGGTGAAAACAAACATTTAATTAATTACTAAAATGAGTATGTTTTCAGTGCAGTTTTGAAGTCTCACATTGTGTGCGCATGCTGGAAGATTATTAGAATAGTGGACTCCATGGAAGAACAGAGCCATTAGGTAAATGGCTCTGAAATGGACTAGAGTATCTAACCGTTTTATCATTCTACTATTGTTATATAAGCCTTTGATTTTGTTATATTGTCTTATAGTTTTTATGATGATTTTCGGAAATAAAACAAACGAACAAACAAATAAACAAACACACAAACACACAAACAAACAAACAATTAAAAGACCGAAGGACAAACCTCGTCAGCCATGCTGGTCTCTAGCTCTCTCAGCCATTGCCTGTGCTCATCCGTACCTGGGGTCACACGAAGCACCTGGTATCTGTAAATTAATAAGAGAGACATATAGAGGGGTATGGAGTGATGGGGTATAGAGGGAAGAGATGGGAGATTGAGAGATAGAATAAGGAGAGAGAGGGAGAGATAGGCAAGATGGAGAGATAGAGCAAGAGAGAAGAGAAGAGAGAGAGTAAGAGGAAGAATAAGACAGAGCCGGAGAATGGGAATGGGAGAATATGGGGATAGAGGGAAGGGAAGAGCGAGAGGGAGAGAGAGGGGGAGAGGGAGAGAGGAAGAGAGAGAGAGAGAGAGAGAGAGAGAGAGAGAGAGAGAGGAAAGAAAGAGGGGGAAGGAGTGATGGACATTAAATTATTCACTTAATTTTATATTAATACATTTTTACCTCTGGCATTTTTACCTCTAGCCTTTTTACCTCTAACATTTTTTACACCGAACCGTCTTGGAAGTGCGCTGATGGGAAACCAGTATGACACCCAAATTGTGAAATCTGATCTCATTCAAATAGATTAAACTTGAAAAAATGTCTTGTTTGTATAAAATAAAATTAACCGCATATTTCCGTTGTAGTCTACATACATTTATGCCAGCTGTCGATCAATATTAGTAAACACTATGGCAACATTCGTTAACAAGGTTGAATATTAACATTACCTCATTTTCAAATTACCACGCATTGCAAACTCTCAAGTACTAGGCTACTTATGATTTCTTTTTATTTACAATATTAAATAAGATTACGACAAACGCAGGGGTTCGGTTTCGACTTTGGACTTGAGCAGATTTGCCATTCGATGACTATATTTTGGGAGAAAATTTTACAAAATTCAAATTTCTCCTAGAAAGCTTGGGCGAATAATATTAGTTGAAGTCACAAGTATTTTAAGTATAACACACGTAAAAATGTTTTTAGAGAACAATATTTATCATTAAACAATAGTTTTATGCTCGTTTATCAAGTATTTTACATTTGGGCCCTCAAAATAAAAATTAGGGTACCTGAGAATTATTTGACAATCAAAGCCTCGCGCACACATTGTTCTTGATACCGAAATAGAGATTCAATGTGCTCTTAATTACCAAAGAAAATAGTTTAAAGCAGTCCTCTTGACTTTCTAGAGTACCTGATCCTTTGGGCCCTTTATGAGTAACTTCCCTCCCCCCCCCCCCCAGTGGTCTTTTCTTTCTTAGGTCCAGATTCAATTGTTTAACTGGGGATGGTCTTTTCTATTTAGAAGACCTGTAATAATATATACTCTCTATAATATATTTTGTTGTAGTGGGATGAATTTACTTGGAAGAAAGTCGGAAATGAGTGATATTTTGTACACGATATACGAGAGAGTTGTCCATGACTACGTAACAATAAATATTGACTGAAAAAATTGTCAATTTAAGATTCGCATAAGCTGTAATAATCTGATATTTCAAACATTCATAACTTTCTTATTATTGTTCCGATTTAATTCAAACTTTCGCCATTCTGTTTCTCTGACTTTCTCCTTTCACTCAATTGAACGTATTACAAGGATTGGTTGCCCTTTAAATCAAGAATAACGTATTCGATTGCTTTCTAAATTGGATGTAACCAGTAGACCTATGACTGAAATCTTACACTTTTGATTGATTTAGCATAAGTAATGCAATCAACCCGACGATTTGTTGTCGACTGTATACTTGCTACTTTATGCCTAGAATCAAAACCTGGAATAAAGCGAAGAAAAGGGATGGGAGAGAGAGAGAGAGAGAGAGAGAGAGTGGGAGAGAGAGAGGGTGGGAGAGAGAGAGTGAGAGAGAGAGAGGGGGTGGGGGAGAGAGAGAGAGAGAGAGAGAGAGGGGGGTGGGGAGAGAGAGAGAGAGAGAGAGAGAGGGGGGGGGGTGGGGAGAGAGAGACGGACAGAAAGACAGACATATATTGAGAGAGAGAGAGAGAGAGAGAGAGAGAGAGAGACTGATAGAGAGAGAGATGGAAGAAAGGGAGGGAGGGAGGGAGAAAAAGAGAGAGACTGGTAGTGAGACTGAGAGAGAAAGAGACTGAGAGAGAGAGAGAGAGAGAGAGAGAGAGAGAGAGAGAGAGAGAGAGAGAGGAGCTCACTGTAATCCAGGAATCACTCAATTTGTGTAGGGCAATGCACGCTCCTCTTTCAAATCTCTTCCTGATTTGTTAAATTTATCATTTTAATTTCAATTATTAGTCAAATATAGATTGTAATTTACAGCGGTTGTTCAATGAATTTACGGTAACTTAAAGGAAGGGGAACACGCCCTTGCTCCTTCAAATAGGCTAGTGTTTTTAGAGGTATTTTCTTAGAAGACAGAAAGTATAAAACTTACCCACTGTAGTCCTTGGCCGCGAAGGCCGAGACGATACAAACTAGAACAATGAAAAGGCCCCTCATCTTCCTGAATCCAAGACTCTAAATGAACCAAGGCATCAACTTATCTTGAGACTTGAAGAGAAGGAAATATCCCTGGCTTTCCCCATCGATGTGAAATTCAACGGCTGCTGCAAATAATATTACGCGACAATCGGATCCTCACCCCGAATTTCAAGATAAGATAGCTCCTTTTTTAAATAACACTTCTTGGTGCAATTAAGAAACAATTTGAGATAACCGTTAATTGGTAAGGGTTTACCCTACTACAAAACTCCATAATTGTAACCTATATTGTCTTATGGGATTCGCCGCCACGCGTGCCAAAATATCTAACTACAAAACAAACATGACAATCAACCTTCTATAGACATAGTTGATAGGGTTCCATAGTATATGGTGGCCATTTTTTTTTCTCGTTTGGCATGGATTGGGTCATTGTGTAATTGCAGATAATGGGAATTTGATAATGTCTCGCATTAATTGATTAGTTTTATGACAATAATTTTGCTTAAAATATACTTTTTATTATCATTAAAACTTCAATGATCATTGGGCTGTATGCCGATCTATAATTATGCTAATTTCACTATCCGTTAAAACAAATTAATCAATTGAAATAATAACAATTCATCATTCTTCCAAATTAGTTGGTAAACAAATTATATATACACATGTACATATTATTTATTGATTTGATATGACTCGATTTTCATATTTGTATGTTTCCACATCATTTAACAGATGCTTTGGTACGTAATTATAAATAAGAGCGGTAAATAAAATGATGGTGATGATGATGTTTACTATAGTTTTGTTACTATTATTATTATTATTATTAGCAACATCATTATTATTATTATTATTATAATCATCATCATTATTATTATTATTATTAATGGTATTCTAGTCTTGATATCCTTTTTATCATAATCATTGGTGATAATATTATATATCTATTATCATCGTCATTATCATCATCTTTCTTATTATTACATGTCTTCAAAATCTTTCTATAATTTATTTCACTCTGTATTCTTAATGTATCACATTCTATACAGTGCGTAAACAAAAAGGTGTATCCAACTTTGGTAGCTCCTAATCAAAAAGTAATAAACTATATGACTTTGAAATATATTTCATGATGAACAGTAACTTGTTTTTTGTCAAATGATACCTTTTTCATAATATTTCTGCCACGGGTGACTGGGCACCAGGGTTTTTAAAAAGTTTTGTCAAAAAGACCTTGTACTAAGTTTGGGCTGATGGAATGAATGTGGGTCAGGCCATATGCATGTGCTAAAGGAGCATAAGGTGTTTATCTCGAATAACGAATGAAATGAAAAAAAAAAAAATTTCTACACTCAATTGCAATAAAGAACAAATATGATGATAAGTACCAAAGAAATTGACAGTAGACTTTCATTAATAGAGATAACATCCCAAATAGACTCCAACCATTTTGTATCACCCAATGAGAAGGGTTAGCTTAAACGAGGGATGCAAATGAAGTCAAGATATTAATAATCATTAACAAGAGAATTTTACAAATTTTGCTTGTAATAGGTTATAATTTTTTAATAAGAAGCTAAAAAACTAATTTTTGAAACGCACAGTTGAATACTCCCTTTGAAAGTGCCAGACACATCTTCTGATGAAATTAATGCTCCCCTCAGGTATTTTTCTTTCAACTCTCTCTCTCTATCTCTCTATCCCTCTCTCTCTCTCTTTCTTTCTCTCTCTCTCTCTCTCTCTCTCTTTCCCTCTCTCTCCCTCCCCCTCTCTCACTCTCTCTCTCTCTCTGTCTCTCTCTCTCTGTCTCTATCCCTATCTCTCCCTCTCTCTCCTTGTCTTCGTGAGCATGTTGAGTTATCAAACAAATTTTGCTGGTGAAATTAGTGCCCCACCTTCGTAAATTTACATGTCTATTCTAGAACTGCAATATATGCCCAACGGCACATGTGCAGGCTTGCAAAGGGTATTTTTCATGTGATGGGGCAGTCATACGGAACAATTAGCAGATCGTACCAAAGTGTAGTAACCCTCTTTCCTAATGAACAAATATTTATTTTCCTCCCCCTCTCTCTCCCCTCTTTTTTTTTCTTTCTTTCTCTCTCTCTCTCTCTCTCTCTCTCTCTCTCTCCCCCCCTCTCTCTCTCTCTTTCTCTCTCTCTCTCTCTCTCTCTCTCTCTCTCTCTCTCTCTCTCCCTCTCTCTCTCTCGCTTCTCATTCTCTTATCTCTCTCAATGGGTGTGAATGTATAGGGCCGGGGGGGGGGGGGGGCGTTAAATTAATTTTGCTGATGAAATTAGTATCCCCGTCAGGCCTTCACATCCAGCGATCGCAGCAATTACACCGACATCGAAAGAGAATATAAATCACACAACAGAATACGTCGTGATGGTCATGAATTTAATTTGGCGAACACATTGGTTCTCATGGTGGGTCTGATTTAAGTGGCGCAGCGTTCATGGCCCATCCATAAGGGAGGGGGGCAATGATGTCATGATGGGGCACCTTTCTTACTAAAGGGCAGTCATGGTTGTGTCTGACCATAATTTGACCAACATTGCGCAATAGTCCTATGTCCAACTTAGGTAATGTTTTGACCAATCATGATCACCTTTTACTACAATAGTTGACAGTTGGTCGGACACTTAATTACAGTGTACCTTCATGTTTGGCAATATATTTGTTTATCGCAAGATGAGCAAGGCAATCGAGTAAATGGATGGGGGGGGGGGGGGTAGATCCTGTCATCCCCTTTTCACGTTGTATCCCCCTTCCCGTTCTTTCTCACTTTATTTCCATTTTCACCCTTTCCCTTTTGACCATTCGATAGGGTGGGGGGGGGGGGGGGCATCCCCCTTGCCTCCTTACACATTGCTACGCCACTGTCTTTTTCACAGTATACGTAAGACCAGAGTCACGTTATCTCTCTAGCCACGTGTATATGGAAGATAATACAGTCACTTATGTTTACTCGCATGAAATTAAATATCGAACTTTTGGCACTCAGTTGGTATTACAGAAAGATAATAACGGACGTAGTCACTTATTCCATACCTCAATTCATTAAAATACTTTTGTACATAATCGCAGCGTTGAAACAAATTCGTCTATGTCTTTTGCCTACAACAGATACATTAAACATGTTCAGACGACATTGAGTCATAAGGATTAACGTCACGGACATTATGATTATGTCTAAATGACTTTCAATGTATGCAATTTAAGTGGGGTATTAACGATAACATAATAAAGACATTATAATGATAATAGACACATTCTATGAAGGAATTATAGTCGCCCAGAAATCCATCATTGTTAACGCCATGTTCATAATCAAAAACAGAAAATTTGATATTAAAAAATACATCTCAATACTCATTATGCAAATTTTATTGATCTCGGAATAAGGAGAGGTGGGAAAGAGAATGCGAAAGAGAAAAAAAGATAAAGAGAATGAGAAAGAAAGAAGGGATAAAGAATGAGAAAGAGAAGAAGAGAAGGGGAGAGAGAGAAGAGACAGAGGAGGGAGGAATCAAATGGGCGTAAATCATTGGGGTGCATGTTTTTTATAAGGTGTTGAGACACAACATTGTATACCCAATCTTCTGATTTTGTTTTTCTTCAGTTTTCGTCAAATGCTCGCTTGTGTTGAGTCTTTTTCACCATGCGTCAATTCGATTGCGTTATTGCCTGTGCTGATCAAGCCCCTGTCAGCTATTAGTTCATACGCCAGTACTTCCGACAACGCAATGTTTGCACCGTTGACTTTGCACTCACTTTTTGTTAATAACATATTACTTTCGCACGGCACTTCAAAGACCGCACCCTCACTGACGCATTACTACGTCAGGCATATGACGCATCATGAACAACGAGCATTATTCGTCACTTCTAGACCAATGGCCTACTGAAGCTGATGATATGACTGATCTATTTGCGTATAGAAAATACAAGGTCATGCAAACAGTCTCCCTAAAGCAGCTGGCACTAACACACGAATGATATCGGCCATTGGGTTCCAGCTCCGTCCGTATGCCCTGCATTTAATCTCTACAGCTTCTCCCCATTCATATGTTAAATTGGTACACGGTTGGAAGCAAGTTAATCAAGGAATCAAATTAGCACATACGCTACTGTGTCTTTTAAATGGCGATTTGAAATGTTCCCAATGGAGTGGATAGTGTGTATTGAATCCATCGGCCAGGATAATACAACGCTTCGTCCGTTGCCCGTTGCATGCACACGAGCCATCGTTTTGTTGACGGAGTGCTGCGTCAGTGACTGGCCAAGTATGTGACGCGCCGTGTTTGAGTGACGTCTACAAAAGGTGAATGCAAAAAGAACAATGCAACCACTTGTGAATAAGTGGTCTAATTGCCGCCCCATGCTTATTAGCGCAAGAAATAACGCATCGAATTAAAGGTAAAGTTCAAGTTTAAGTTCAAAAGAGGAAACAATTTAAAACATTTATCATCGAGATACTCAAAACACGACAGCAACCACTTTCGAAAAAGATCAACTCTAGGGTAATTTCAATACCCCATTTTATATCCTATAGTAATCATGTTCGGATTACATCATGCGTCGTTGTCATGTTCACACATTCAAATTAAAGGTGATGGACAAGGCTTTTGAAATTGCCTTATTTCGATTTGTCGCAAGTCTTTGCAATCAGGTTCCCATTTCATTTTTTTAAAAATCAAAGTCCAATAAATTAAAAAATTGAATAAATAACAGCCTTTTTTCGGCCTAAATGTTACCAGGAGCAGACTGCAGTATTTCTCTCCTACTACGAGTGTCTGGGTCGACGTATTCAAACTTATCTGCCAAGTTAGGACTGCTCTTGTCGTGAGTTTGACCATTGTGTTCGCAGGCGGACACCTTTGAGGCCATACCGGTCGTCTCAGGGTTGAACGAGCAATCGACGCGACGACACTTCAACACGACGAAAAGGAACTTCCGGTATCCTTTCCTGAAGTTCTCGTTCGTAAGTCCATAAATGATGCTGTTGACGCTGCTGTTGAAATGCGCGAGGAACGCCACCGACATGTACACGCTATCAGGAACCTCGTGGGCCTGGTCGACTAATGTCAGCAACGTTTCGGGAAACCAGAAGATGGCATACGCGAGGACCAAAATGAATATCGACCGGAGAAGTTTGGCATCGGACTGCCGCAGCTTCTTCTTGACTTGCGATTTGACGCACGACGAACCCGCGAACTTCTTGAGCTCGTGACTGGACGAATGCGCGTAGATGTATATCCCGATGTAGCTGAAAGATATTACCACGAGCGGTACCCCGACCGCCATGATCTTCAAGAAAAGAACGTAGCTTAAATCCCCTCTGATATCGTAAGTGCACATCATGTATTCCTCGATGAACTTGTGGCTGTTCCCTCCGGTTAGATTGGGGATGTCCAGAAGGACCCCTGCGAGCCAAGGTACGAGCAGATGGATCCAGAGGTTGCCCTTGTTGTAGATCCTCCGGTAGGAGAGCCGGTGGCTGATCGCGATGTACCTGTTGAAGGCTATCGAGGCAATACACCAGAGAGAACATGCGCAGCTATGGAGAAAATGGAATAAGATCAACATAAATTAACAGATTATTATTATTATTTATTATTAAATTAAAACAGTCACTTTGATAGTAAATGACAATACCGGGTTCATGAGTAGTGATCATGTCTGTCCAAGCGCGTAGCCAGGATTTCATTTTAGGGGGGGGGTAGTGAGCACGCGAAGCGTGCGAATCACTTAAAGAGCGCGCTCCCTAGGGGGTGGGTGCGTTGAGGGGGGAGTGAAGCTTTGAAAGAAGACGATTCGTTGTACCTTTCTCGACTCATAATCCTTTTCTAAATTCAGTCCCTCCCCCTCTCGCGCGAAGTTTTGACGTTTCATTAAGTTATTAGAGAAAAGAGACGATTCGTTGTACCTTCCCGACTTTTAATCCTTATCTGTATTCAGTCCCCTTTGACGTTTCATTAAATTATTAGAGAAAGAAGACGATTCGTTGTACCTTTCTCGACTCTTAATCCTTGTCTGAATTCTGTCCCCCCCCCCTTCGCGCGAAGCTTTGACGTTTCATTAAATTATTAGAGAAAGCAGACGATTCGTTGTACCTTTCCCGACTCTTAATCCTTAACTTTGATCTCAGTTTCCCCCTTCCCGCACGAAGCGCGAAAGTTTTGACGATTTTGTACCGTTCTCGACTCCTTTTCCCTTTTTCTTCCTACGTCCTCTTTCTTTTTTTTCTTCTCTTTCCATCTCTTTTTTTTTGGCCGGCGTTTTTTTTTTTTTTGGGGGGGGGCGACCGCCCCCACCGCCCCCCCCTGGCTACGCGCCTGTGTCTGTCAGACTAGACACTCTTAGATGCTCGTCTTTTATGACTGCCTTCAAGTATTTGAAGGAGTTAATTCCAACCAGGACTTTACCTGGGCCAATTAATGTGGCAAATGTAGACATATCTTTCCGAAGCACATTTTGTACCATGAAAGGGACTTGAACCCTCCTGTTGTGATCCGTGGTCCGGTGAAAATCCACTAGACCACAACTTCTATATACACCTCTTCCTAAAGAGATCATCTAAAGCCAGAAGATCTTTGGTTCAAAACCATTGAAATGAGGTATTTTCTTTAAAATTTCTTCTCTCGGTCGATGTTTAGATAATAGGAAACTTACTTACTAGCTGTTATGAAAAAAGATACTAGAAACTAGAAAAAGGAGAGACAGGAAGAGATAGAGAACGACAAAAGGGGGAAATGAGAGAAAAAGTTAGAGAGAGAGAGAGCGGAGGAGGATTGCAGGATATGGATGGAGAAAGAGAGGGAGAAAGACAGAAAGAGAGACAGAGAGACAGAGAGAGATATGAAGAAAAAACTAGAGATATAATAGAGACAGGCAAATATAGTGAACGACAAAGGAGGGACATGAGAGAAACATGAAGAGAAAGAGAGAGAGAGAGAGAGAGGAAGAAGAGAATCGAAGAAGAGACCAGAAAAGACACAGTATACATGTATCTCAAATATAACAGTAAAGATAAAGCGATGTTTTATTGTGGAAACAGGAAACATAATCACAGATGTGTAGTTCAAATCAACACCATGAAAACATAGATAAAAGTAATATATCCGTACCGATCATATTAATTGTATCCGTCTGAAAATACAACTTTATTTCACCCGAGCGACTCGTCAGTCATTACGACATACCATTCATGACATTGACACAGTTGCTCAGCATGGTTACGACCAATGACTGATGAGAGTAGGTCACAAAATATAATTTATAATGACGATTTGACGATGCTTACTACCAGAGTTTAAGTTTTACAAGCTATTTTATTATCGCACACCATCAACGTAGGTTGTAAATATTAGCTCCACCTCTAAGACGTCGACGATGAATTATTACTTAGAAAGGTCGGGAATGCCATCGTTGTCAGTAATGAAGAAAAGGCAATTGACCAGACAGTGGTGTTTTTTAAGGACATAAAGTAAAACCAAAAGGTGGAGTTATAGAAGATGACGATCTCCCTCCAAAAGAATTGCAGTAAAACCAAAATTATACAAGTTGTTACAGCTATATCATTAAAAGGCATAATTTTATGGCGTCTGCATTCTTTCTCAGCTTGAGAGAAAATGTCCTCGTTCCGATCATCTTTCTTTTAATGTCATATTATTAATAAAAAGTAGTTACATTCGGACAACCGCCCCCTTATTCGGGAAGTGAGGTAGGTAACCGAATATTTGAATTCTAAATTCCAATATTCTCTTTCCTCGTTAAGATTTGGGGAACATTTGCCTGATGGGTTTGTTGATATAAGCCTTTTTGATTTAGGCAGTATTTCTGACAGCAATTTTGAGAAAGAACGGCCGTCACACCATCAGGTCAAATGCCTACACTATCATTACGGTTATATCGTATCATAAGATTATGACGTGGATCCTTATCCAATGATTGGTTGTTGAGGACGTACACGTGACCAGGAATTTATTTTGCCTAACACGTAATTTTGATAATGACGGTCATTAGTAAAATCATGTTATAAAACATAATCTTATAAAACAAATAATACACATCATTTTAATCGGGCATTAGGTAAATTACCCACACTCGGTAAAACAGCCTGAACACCCTCGGCTGTCGACTCGGTCGTGTTAGATTCTTCCAAAGGTACCTTGTGAGGGTAAATTTCACTAACGCCCTTACTGCTGTGTATTATTTGTATAATACGAAATGTTATGAAACGACCCTTTTGTCCTCCTCCTTCTTCTTCTCCTCCTCCTCCTCCTCCTCCTCCACCTTCTTCTTCTTCTTCTTCTTCTTCTTCTTCTTCTTCTTCTTTTTATTCTTCTTCTTCTTTGTTTAAGTGTATTGCAAATAATCTTCCTTCATTGGAGAAAACAAAAATGAATAAATAAAATATAATTTTTTATTTTTTCAATTTTACAATCGAACTGTGCCTACCAAATAATGCAAGTTGCTCCAATGAAATTACAAAGTAGATAATGGCTCTCGAAATAAGCTTCCCCCTTAAAAAGACCAACGAGAGCGAAAGCGTTGATGAACGTCGACACGATGAGGTCGGCAACGGCGAGGTTGACGATGAAAGCGTTGCTGAGCACACGCAGTCTTCTCTCGGCGAAGACGGCCCCGATGATGAGCACGTTGCCGACCAGGCCCATGACCATGGCGATGATGGTGAGGAACAAGAATACCCATTGTTTTACGTCATCGTCGTCACCGTCATTGTCAGTCTCGTTTGAATGATTTAGCTTGCTTTCGTTCGTGTACGAGATTGATACGGTGTCCGCTATGCATGGCGTGACGTCGAGTGAAACTGGTATGGCCATCTTGTATTGTCAGCTTGTTTTCCTTTCAAAAGAAGCTTCAAAGTTCCAAAACGTCTCAAAATGTACTGCCGAAAAATGTATATGTGCTTATACTCCTCGAAATGTATGGAAAGTATCAATCATTTACATATAACTATATACACTGCAGACATAAACATTTCAGTGTGCTGATGTACTATTATTATCTATGAATATGGATCATCAACGTCATATGGCATTTCTCAAATCCAGCTTCAATAATCGCCGCCTAGATCACTTAAATAAATAGCATTCTTATAAACAAACCGTTATATTTCTGTTTACTGCGGTATGATATCCACTCGAGATGCAAGCCAAGAGTGATGACTGATAAAGCAATACTTGAAGTTAATGTCTCGAGTTCATATTCATATAAATCTGTGTCCACGTCTTCAGTCTACGTTATGTTTCCTGTTAGGTCGTCAGTAATTCACACGAGCTAAAGCCAAAATTATGAATCTGAAGGAATATGCCGTCCAATATTATTCGAATCTTGAGGGTCCTTAAAACCTTTTAAGAACAAGGTCAGAATTTAATTTTAAAAGATGTCCTCTTAAAACTGTAAAGTGTTCCTAGCGTAAGCAAGCTGGTACCTCCTTGACGTAAGTAAGTATAAAATTATGCTACATGCTTCCTCAAGAAATAAGATTCACCTTCTTTAAAATAGAGGTCCACTGTAAAAGACTGAAATATATTCACAGGTTTCAACAATATTGTAAGCCAGTCACACATTTTTCTCAACTGACTTGCTGATGATAGAATGTCGAAAATATATCGGAAACTTGTTATGACGTAATATTATCCACTTATAATCCATGACGTACATCAAATCGATCATCGAAACGCAGACAAAAAATATCAAAACCAATTAAAAGAAGCAACCAATGATAATGCTCGCGAGATTCCTCTTTTGTCTAGAAAAGGCGCGAAAACAAAAAAATATCGTCCGTAAAGTTTGAGTCAGCTCTTCTTGCCTGCCGATTAGAATATGCGTTAAATTGTAAAGGGTGTAGGAAGGGCACGGTGCGATCGCATCTCTTCGGGGTTTGTTTACTGCAATGGGGCTCGATGAATTGATGAGTATGGAGAAGGGGAGATTGGAGGAAGAGGAGGAGGAGGAGGAGAAGGGGAGAAGGGAGAGGAGAAGGAGGAGAGGGAGGACGGAAGAGGTTTGTTAGGCATAGCTGTTTACAAGAGCTTTAAAATACGCCATTTTATTAATCAATGAATTAATCATTTCTGGAGAGTTAGTTGTAACTGCATTGTGAATTTTTTCGCTGGGGCTCGATGAAATGATGAGTCTGGAGAAGTTAAGAGTGAATGAAGAGGAGGAAGAGAGGGAGGAAGGAAGAGGTTCGTTATCATAGCTATTACAAGAGTGTTTAAACACGCCATTTTATTAATCAATCAATTAATCATTTCTGGAGAGTTGGTAACAGCACTGTGAAAATGTTCCACTTCATTGTGTAGCTTTCCATGTAGCATATCACTCAATCTACCAGTCGATTCGTTTCTGCGTTTTCTGGAGAGTTATTTGGAAATGTATATAATGAAATTTGTAACGATTTCTTAGATCACAGTACGTCACAGAGCAGCGGACCGTGGCTTTTTATAAGAATGTTACACCACTCGATTAATTAATTGATTCGCTTCTTCGTTTTCTGGCCAGGTATACGTCACAGACTTTGGTTCCGTTTTCATTGTTATTTTTTCTCCAGGAAAGTAATTTCAAACCACTTGATTATTTAATTAATTGGATTTCTCCTCTTTCTAGAAAGTGATTTGGAAAGAGATAATTGAAACGTTTGACTCCATTGCGTTATTGAATTGACAATGAGTCACATAGCAAATGGAATAGTGAAAATGAATATATATATTGTTTGTAAAAATGGGATTATTAAGATTTAATTGCTTTTCCGAAGCACAAGTTGATAATATTTGAGTTGTTTGTTTGTGTGTTACTTACTTCTTCCTAAAAGGTTTCGTATTACTGTCGGCAAGTTTGAAAATCTGACAACCATTTTCTTCCTTTTCACTCCCTCTTGTTTATGGGAAACTTGGCTAAAAATTGGTCCAACATCCCCCACCCCTCCAATTAAAAATATCTCTCGTCACAAAATACCTCTCGTCACCCCCTACTTACATCAACGCCCCCTGCTTACAGTGGCATGCATGAACGAAAGCACTGCTTTGCTCAGAGAGCACTGTCTTACTATCAATGGGGTATTGTGAGTCCGGAAACTGAGGGGCACCGGTGTTGCTATAGATATAAATGAAATGCGAGAGAACATTGCCGGAACATTGCCATCGTTTAAAAGGGTGTTGGAGTGGGAGTGTGTATCTCTTTCCTCCCCCCTCTCTCTCTATCTCTCTCCACTCTTTTATTCTGCTATCCCTTCCATTAGCCATGCAATAGGAGGCAAAGGCCCACCACGTGCCCCCTGGCGTATTGATGGAGGGGGAGCTGGGGGCAATTGCCCCCAAATAAAATTAAAACATGGTTTATTTATAATTCCGTAACATTCATTTACAAATGTTGCTGAAATGACATGAATGTTTGGGTTTTTTCCGGGGTTTGTGCAAATTATACCCTTTTCCCCCGCCCCCCCCCCCCAAAAAAAAGAGAAGCTTTTGCTCATTACTCCACGGCAGCTATATTTACACCCTTAGCATAGGGTTCCTGTCTTGAATCAGGGTGAAAATGATGACCCTGATAAACAGATCGTAAATTTAAAGGCGTCAACACTTTCCACACACTGTAAATTATAATACTGTTTTGAACGTGTGTGCCACGTGACCATCAAATTGATGTTGATTTCAAGATTTTTGTAGACGTATGGAATAAGGTAACATTCCTTCACTGAATGTATGTGTAAATGTATTTGTATTTGTATTTGTATTTGTAAATGTATTTATTAGAAAACTTCGGTTCTAGGACAATAACCCCTGGACAATCATCCCGGCCAATTACCAACATTGTTATATGGGTCAAATAATTGTGTCGCTATTCTAATATTTGATAGGGAGGTTATACCCAAATGATTTGAACAATCTTAATAAAAACTCTTTTTTTTTGGGGGGGGGGGGGGGGTGCTAAATTCTGCTAAATTCGCCATTGTGTCATTAAATGCACCATAGCTTTTAAAGATGAGACCTAAATAGGTTTCCTGGTGAACAACTTCTGTGTTTTACCATTTAACTTGAAGTACTGTTCTTTTAACAATTTTCCACTTTTATTACTGGGCCCCGTCTTACAAAGAGTTGATATCAATCGCAACTTATTTGCGATTGATTGGAGGACTTACGATTGATTTGGATCAATCGCAACTCTTTTGCATTTTCGTTTTGTCTATATTCACCTTTAACAGCCATTTGTTACAATACACTTCAAGTCTATCCACTTCTTAACTTTGATACTAATATCATCATCATACGTTAAGCACTTTATTCAGTTTGACACTCAGTTTCAGGTTTTTATACATATTAGTAATAATTTCCATAAATAGCTGTATTTGTTTTTCTCGGAACTGAGTGGTATACAAAGTAGGCCTACTCGAGTGGTGACAATGTGTAAAACAGCAGATCGCCGTATAATTGAGTTCTTATTTATTTTCTGTTGTTCGTGGTTATTGATGTTGTTGTTGTTTCTGTTTTTGATATTTTTGCTATTGCTGTTGTTGTTGTAATTATGCAACAGCTATCCTTTTTTAGAGAGAGAGAGAGAGAAGAGCGAGAACGGATCCAATTTGAAGATGTTCCAACACGCATTGGCGCCAGTAGCCCTTTTCCTCTTGTTTACTCACCAATAATAATTGACCTTTCACTGCAATAATGTGCCTGTTTTCTTAGCTCTCCAGTAAAACAAAATTAACATGTCAATCAAATATTGATATCAATAAGAGGGTGATAGAGCAAAAGAGGATGCACAGAGAGATAGAAGGTGAGTGGATGGAGATGTTAGAGAGAGAGAGAGAGAGAGAGAGAGAGAGAGACAGGGACACAGATAGAGAGAGAGAGAGAGAGAGAGAGAGAGAGAGAGAGTGAGAGAAGAGAGGGAGAAGATAGAGAGAGAGAAGAGAAAGAGAGGGGGGGGGGAGGGTGAATGAGATTAAAGAGGGGAAAAGATAGAAGAAAGGGAGGGGTGGGAAAGAAAAAAGTTTGGAGCTTGGAGGGGAGAGATTAGGGAGGGGAATGAGAGAGAGTGAAAGAGAGAGAGAGAGAGAGAGAGAGAGACGGATTACTAAGTACCAGTCGTCAAATACTAAGTCCGCGTCCTAAGTCCGCGCCATTTATTTATAAGTTGGCGTCACTGGTCAATTCACTCACATGGACGCGCACTTATAGCATAATTTTTGTATAAGTACACGACAGAATGTCGCCGACTTAGACTAAGTCGACGGCATTTTATGTAGAAAGGATCTTTACCAGTCTTCTCTTTATTATGGAATACCGTTTGTGCAATCAATCTTTCTCGACTTGAATTCTGTATTTTTTTAATTCAATTAATGGAGCGGAATATAACAATGTCAAGTTAACGATTGATACTGAATTCTAAATTAAGAAAAATAATTGGATGAGGTTTGTAAAGTCTTAAGTAACATTTACCGGCGGTATGTAATAAAGTATTATTTATAGTATAGCATGAAAATAAACATGCAGCGGCACTCCGTACATCGTTGGTCTGTCTGCAACGATTGACCTCGCGGCCGCTTGTAGGTCTTCGGATACGTTCAAGTTCATTTTTCCATGATGGCCTCGTCCTCGACAAATGATCGTGATATTGAAACTTGGGTAAGTTACTTCACACAGAAACGTTGCTTTAAACTACCCGAAAAGTTTGTCACAGGTACAATTAGCCAAGTTCTCGTGAAGCCATTGCACTTCTCCACTCGTTCACGTATCACGGCATGCCACTCAGTTTGTACGGTACCCGGTAGCGTTATTTTTTATGCGGCACAGATTGGGGCATGGCGCGTGTTAAACCTATGGGAAGTACGTTCTTTCCCTTCTGAATAGTGTCTGCACGTACGTGAGACTAGTCATATTCGCTAGCGCATTAGCGCTGCGAAGAAGTTTGTATATCCATCGCGAACTATGTGTTACTTTAGATAACATTCCTCTTCGCTTAAGTTAGTTAAGTTTTATTGACTAATTATTGTGATGTTTTCCTTATTGACGTGCTGCCTCCTCTTCAGATTTCCAATTTGATTTTAATTGTTGATGTAATGATTTTTCATGCGGTAGTGGATTAAATGTAACACTATTAAAAACAGACCTCTACTACTTATACTGTCTAGTACGCACACGACTATTAGTCTGTAAATCAAGACCCCTTTAAAAAAAAAGCCCCAATCTGTGCCGCATAAAAAAATAACGCTACCCGGTACATGGCATAGATCTAGATTTATACTAGATCTATATTATTTAGGCCTAGGCCTAACTGTTAGATCTATAGAGTAAAGGAGGGGGTTTTCGGCCACTTAACTTAAGACAAAATCCTATTTTTTGGACTCTTTACTTCATATTTATTATCATTTCTTGTTCAAATCATGAAGCAAATATTATTATTATTTCTACCCGATCGTTAATACTCCACTTTGAGAAAAGTTCCGCGCGGCCTGCATGTAACGTGTAAGAGTGGTGGTGATGCAGATTTTTCTTCTGCCCCCCCCCCCCTTCTAAACGTTTTTGCTCATTACGCCACTGCCCCTGGAAGGTGCATGAGCCCCCTGAAATGTTTGCCCCCCCCCCCCCCCCCCCCCCCCCACCTCCAATCCCAAACTGCTTCCGGCGTGCCTGGCTGGCTAAAAACTAAAACCAATATGGCTGACAACAAATCATGTTGACTACGAGACTTTCTCGGATTAATCATTAATTTAGGATCTAAATGAGCAAGCTATCGTAAGTCAAAGTAGATATTTCTGTGTTATTTTTCATCTTAAATATTATCCAGTGTAATATTGCAGCCAAAGTGGATATGTGAAGACGTAAAGAGTGAAAAACTTGTAGCATATTTCATTCATCGCGGTCCGGCCGAACCGAACCGAACCATTCATTCCCCACACTACCCATAGGACGTACTTCAGTCTATGTATAGAGGCTGTCAAAGGAGCCAGATGTAATCTCAGTGGAACAACCGTCGATATCAGAGACTGAAGCTAGCAATCCAAATTTATGCGAACTTCCACATTTCTATTATGAAGACCAATGTTATTTTCTCTATATCTTTCTGCAGACTGCTGATGACATCAATAGAATGCTGATGGTTGGTATTCCTCCCGACGTATACAAGGCATACATAGAGAGGGGCGGAAAGGAAATAGACCTGTATAAAGCAGCGTTGACAGGCAAAGAAATGGCAGACATGGGAGACAAAGACAGATCAGTAGAGGAGGAGGAGGAGGAGGAGAAAGAGGAGGAGGAGGAGGAGGAGGAGGAGGAGGAGGAAGAGGAAGAGGAAGAGGAAGAGGAAGAGGAAGAGGAAGAGGAAGAGGAGGAGGAGGAGGAGGAGGAGGAGGAGGAGGAGAGGAAGAAGAAGAAGAACAACAACAACAAGAAGAACAAGAACCACAAGAACAACGAGGAGGAAGAGGATGAGGAGGAGGAGAGGAAGAAGAAGAACAACAACAAGAAGAACAAGAACCACAAGAACAACGAGGAGGAAGAGGAGGAGGAGAAGAAGAAGAAGAAGAAGAACAACAACAACAAGAAGAAGAACAATAAGGAGGAAGTAGTCAAGATGAAAGATAATCCAAAAGGTATGATATTCAAAACTATGAAATATACATGTATTTAGTTCAAGTTCAAGTTTCAAGATTATTTTGTGTCACATTTCAGGAAATTAGAATTAACATAATTGACAAAATTAGAATATAATATGAAATATACTAAAAGTATTACATTATATAATCAATTCTTTGTAAAGACGTCAAAATTAATTGTATTGAATAGCAGGTTATACAGGGTGAAATGTGAGGAACCTATTAAAAAGCTCAGCTTGTAGATTATAGGTTCCCCTAAATAAAACTAACATTTGATTGAAATGGTTGCAATGGTGAAGGACGTAACAATAATAATAGGTCGGCAAGAAGGCCTAACGTAAGATGATATACAAAGTGAAACAAGCAAAAATAGCAAAAACAGCAAAAAAAAATATTGAAAACATCTAGGGCTAGGCGAGCACATTCGCATTCCCAAAGGCCCTCCGAGAACAGGCGCGATACATCGGAACATAATTGTCTGAGAAGGCCAACTGTGTAGGTCATACCGAGGCGACAATATTCATGAAATGTTCAATGTAGAATATCATAAGTACTTTAATTACAATGTGGGTCATATGAATTCAAAAAGGACTGTCTAAGCTCATGCTTGAAACAATTCAACAACAGGGATTCTATCTCCTTGTTCAGCATGTTCCAAAATGTTAGTCCTAAATGGATTATTGTTTTGAGTGCAAATACAGTGCGGATGCAGAAGAGGTGAAAATAATCATTTTGTCTGGTGAGATGAGTGGACGGCATTGCTTCTTATGAACATGGGATTAAAGACACTGGGTAAATAACCTTTGTTTAGCTGGTACATGAAGAGGCCAAGACAATAATAGTACAAATCAGATATTTTCAGTTGTCAGTACGAAAATATCCATCAGTATGCGAGCGAAAATCAGCAAAGTTAATTGTTCGTACTGATCTTTTTTAATAATGAAAATATTATCAATGTTTATTTTTGAACAGTTCCCCTGTGCTATAGGGTGATAATAATGTACCATATAAGATGTGTAATACATGAGAAGGAAAATTACATTTCAGTTTATTTATAATACCTGTAATCTGATTACCATCAAAAGTCACCCATCGAACAGTTGATAGCGTCCATAGCCATGAAAACTAACTAATAATTCAGCAGCTTTCTAGGCCATTATGAAGCAAACTAGCGAACTCTTTGATATGTTGCTAATGATAATAATAATAATAATATTTAATTTTTATATAGCGCTTAATACAAATGTCTCTAAGCGCTTTACAAATATTACAAATACTATTACCCCGGTCATTGGATCCAGTGCTTTCCCGCACACACTGTGAGCACAATCTCCACTCCCTGGGGAGCATTTCAGCCGGGCGTTACTTGACGCTCACAAGCTGTTTGACCAACAATGATGGCTGCATCCTACCGGGTACCCATTTGACACCTGGGTGGGGAGTAGCAAGTGCAGGTTAAAATCTTGCCAAAGGATATTAGTGCCGTGTCGGGATTCGAACCCTCGACCTTCGCATCTCCAGTCAAGCGCCTTAAACCACTCGACCACGACACTCCTAGCGCATACTAATCTTGGGCGTAATTAGTTAACTGAGCGCTTATTACGCGCGTCGTCATATGCGCTGTGTGGCATATGGATCATGAACACAAGTCACGCTTTCACTAATATCGGTTGAGATGAGAGCATTAAAATATTCAAAGTTGTTTATGTGTCATGGAGCACTTGGGTCTTAAGGAATTAAGTCTATGTTTCACTAGCCATTGACTTCAATGGGGTGTTGGGTGGAGTTAAGTCCCACCTATAGTCCCACCTATTGAGAACGTCTTCTTTTTGATGATCTTGACTGCAACCCTCCGACACGTTCCCTTCTCAAACGCTAGCTTCACCTGCCCACAAGCACCACTGCCTAATACCTTGGACATGATGAACTTCTCTATGAGGGCTACTGGTAAATTACTCTGATCCGAGTCTTTAGTGTCCATGAAGGCATAGGCTTTGTTTTTAGATAATGATAGAGCAATCTCATCATTGTTGTTTTAGAACTTGTTTCTTTCCTTTACCTATCTTTTCTCCATTCACAAAGGTGCCATTTGAGCTTTTGTCTTTGATGAAGTAAAAATTGCAGTTGTCATTTGATATTCCTTGAATATCCTGAAGCGTGTTTTACTGAGAGTCTGATAGCAAGGATTCTTGCTTATTTCCGGGCCATTG
The DNA here is from genome assembly GCA_035222895.1 of Strongylocentrotus droebachiensis. Taxonomy (NCBI): domain Eukaryota; kingdom Metazoa; phylum Echinodermata; class Echinoidea; order Camarodonta; family Strongylocentrotidae; genus Strongylocentrotus; species Strongylocentrotus droebachiensis. The sequence goes on along the minus strand of JAVYIG010001167.1, from coordinate 265,548 downwards.
TAGCAAACATCACAAGATGGATCTCTGCCAAATATATATTCATCTTTTGTGTCTAAGAAATCAATACTTGCGAAACATTTTCCAACATGCAGGATACAGACGACCCCATACAACAACTTTCTCCTCTGCAAAATCAAAGTCTCCTTCAGCAACCTCCTGAGTTGGAATAGTCTCCATACTTGATAACGTTCCCGCTGATGACAAGCTTGCACTGGCACTGGAAGTACTGTTGGGTACATAAGACTTTACAAAAAAAGCATCTGTTAAAAAATAAAATAAAAGAAAATTGTATGCGGTGTAGTGATTAAAAATCAAGATCACTGATTAAATAATAACAAACAACCCAACGTTGCTTAAGTATTGGGTTGGGTTTGTAGATGCATGTACACCTGTAGTAGCATGAATTAGCTTAATAATTGAAAAATTAAACAGAGTAGAAATTATAATGAATTAGAATTGGTTCTTGGTTCACTGACAATTGCATCTTTCCTTGACAAATTACTTTCAGGGAAGAGGAATCGCATTCAGAGGCGATGCCCGATATGCCGATTGGCAACATCAGATATGTCGAAGCATTTGGAACGACAACACAAGCTTAATGGAGAGGAGAGATGGAAATACATCTATGAAGCAAGATCCAGGTATGTTTGACCACACTATACACTTTAACAACACCATATGTCTGTTTGATATATGGACGGACAACTAATAGAGATGTTAGTGTTAGTGGTGGTTATTTTACCTGACTGCTAAGCATGAATGCTTATTAGTAAGCAACCAGACGGCCGACGGCTTTAGGTCCTATCTGAGGGACCTGGTAGTGAGGATTAATGCCTAACCAAAGGGCAAGAGCTCATCAACTTGGTTTCGAACCCAGGTCGCCGGAGTATGAGACCACCGCTCTACCAACTGAGCTATCGCGTTAGAGCAATTACACAATGTATTTTCTAAGAATACTTATTATTCCAATATAATGTATAATGACTTGATTAATTTGCATGATTTGTTTTCATAGTTTATTAGGTTTTCATAAATTCATATGGGGATTCATGAAATATAGATTTTTTTTTTTAATGTTTCCATAATTCTTTTGTCCATGTCCAGTAACAACTGTTTTGTTTTTTCGTACAAAGTGTCCCCATTCAACGATTAGGGGAAAAAGGAGAGCCGAAGAAAAAGCTGACCACCCCAAGAGTTGACTGCCCCAAGTGTCCTGCTAGAAACCTGAGTAACTTGTGGGATCACAACAAAAGAATACATTCATCAGGAGAGCAAGAATTACCAATACATGTACAAAGAGGTAAGACTTGATTGTCTGACTGTAAAGTGGATTTTTAATGTTTGTGCATGACAATATAAAAAACACATTAATCTATCTATCTTTTTTTACCCAAATTAATGGATTTTACAGCCAAGAAAAGAGAATATGATTAAAGCAAAGCGCTTGTCATGCCATTATTTCAATTATGGTATTTGTGTACAGAAATTCAGAATTCTCTATAAATTGTCTCATGTAGTACATGTAAGTGGTGAATAATAGATTCTATTTGAATTATTCTTTTTTACAATATACTTATAAATTTAAGTACAACTGTAGATGGAAAGAATATGTTTTTCAGCTTATGTTGAAAGCTACAATTGGATTAAATTTGTAGCTTTTCCTTGATGAATTAACCATTAATTTCATATTTACCTTCATTTGCCTTCAATAGAACAACAGGAAGGAGAAATGGACATTCTGCAAAAGTATGGGAGATATGTCCGATTCTGTTCGGCTGAGCCGTGTAAAAAGAAAACGTCGAACCACCACATTTCCAATGTCAAACGTGTGGAACAGTTACTAGGAGGAGGGATGAAACAACTCTTTGTAGAGAAAGGAGCAATGTTCAGGTAATGTTTAATAATACAAGAGCTATTGGGTTTTGGAGTTGGTTGTGGTGAAGAAAGGATGAAAGGTCACAAATGATTTTTTGCTTCAGGCATGGATTTTTCATTAAATTCTTTGATAATTGTTTGATTCTTCAATTATGGGGTGACAATCTGGCATATGTTGATATGAGGGAGGAATGAATATCAATCTGCCATTAATGGCAGCTCAAAGGTAAAGACCATTCAGACAATGAGCTGGAGTTAAAAGAAGCAGAAAAGTAAAAGGAACTGGTTGACAAAAGTTTCATGTGAGAGAGTTATGAATTTTGTATTACTAGTGTTGAGATTAAAGGTATTACAAAGTTTTGGTATGGGGTCATGAATTTGGTTCAAATTAACATATTGGAAGAATATGCGTTCCTACAATATTCATTGATCGTTGTCCCGGTTGAAATCGAGTCTAAAGTTATGAAATTATAAATAATAAACTCTTTATGTTGTATAGCTCCCTCTCAAGGTCAAGATATCAATTTAGCTATGAAACAATGTTTCTTGACTAAAATCGACCAATTAGCTAATCCCGTTTGGAAATTATATATCACAACTACATATTCTGAGATTTTCATGGTCGCAGCTACCATTGTACGGCCATAGGCGCTATTTGAAATTGTTTTATTCAATTTTTCTCGAAAACAGAAGTGTTTTAGAGGTTAATTTTTTTAGTGCTTATAATACATCCACAGGGACATCGAAATATATCAAAATTGTAAAGATTCACTATCGACCCAATTTACAAAATTTCCCAAAACTTTGTATTACCTTTAATCAAACATCAAAGGGCAATTTTGTACTGTATCATGTGTGTACTATTTCCATTGCTCTTTGTGTAACATGTAATATTTCATTTTCAAAATAGGGGTTGTAAAAATTGATGTTGCAAATATATCATTGGCAGCATGTATGATGGATATAATTCTTGAGGGGGAAAAAGAAATTGATTTAAAAAAAGTCTTTTTGTGCTGTGCTATTAATAACTTTGTTGACATTTTGTGTTTGATTAATCACATTTTCAAGATTACTGTCAGATAGGCCAAACGTTCACTGACATGTTCCTCTCCTTTTCGGCTTAAAAGTGTATTATCTAAATAGGTGTCTCCTTTCATTATCATATTTATGCTCTGATTATACACTGCAGCAGGGGCTAGCTAGGTAGGGGGCAGTTTCCATAAATTAAAACAAAAACATAAAATACAATAAATTTTCAATAATTTATTGCATTTTACCCCGGTCCCCAACATAAACTAATCCTCTGTGTGCCCATACCTTGAGCCATAATGCATGGGTACAGTCATGGTTCAGTGACAAAGCAATGGCCTCGTAACTCTGAGGCCCCAGGATCAAAACCGTGTCGATGTGCTATATTAGTGCCCTTTTGTGGGGCATTAATCTTCATTACTGTCATTTATGACTTAAGGGCGTAGGTCCCCTAATAGATAAGCATAGTAGCACACACATGCTTTAGCAGTCACCCAAAACACACATTGGCAAATTATTATTCAATACAATCTGAGAATGTATACTATTATCTAGATCTATTATTTTTAAATTATTTTTAAAATAATTCCATAAATTGAGGTAAAACACAAATATTCCAACTTTATGAGCGACAGTGTAGTAATTATAAGTTAATACCATAAGAAAATTATGTGCAGTAGAGTTCAATAATGTGTGGATTTGGGATGCAAACCTGAATCCGGTCATTCCATTATCAAATATAATTTAAGTTTGTGCTCCTGATATTGCAGTTTTACGTATTATTCACCTAAATGTAGGAACTGGTATTCATTTCCCCCAATATACAGGGTTTATGAGCAACTTAAAGAGGAGTACCGGCCTAAAACTGTTGACAAGTATTTAACGAGCATCGGAAAGTTCGTTTCAATGTTGAAGGTGGAATATGAAGATATGGAAGAAATGGGCATCAATGAGAAACAAATTGGGAGAATTGAAGGCCTACTGAAACAGATTAACATCAATAATAGAAAAAGTATCAGAAAAAGAGCAAGTGAACTCAAGGACAACATAGAAGGTTCATCTTATATTAAAAATTAAAGTTGACTTACGGGTTCTTTCCCAACCTTTTTTGGTTGGCATTTATCACTAACATGTTACTTTCCCAACTTTTTTGGGTTGGCATTTATCAAGTTTTATATACTAACATGAGTTTTATTGTTTGGTGTTTTTGACACCAGATTCTTGTTAAGCATGCAACATCATTTATATAAAACATAATTTGTCAGCATGTGATTCATCAAGATTTTTATTTCATTTCAGTGCCTGAAAACAAGTTGGAATTTGCGTTATCTTCTAAAAGCTTAAAGGAAACCAGGGGGGTGTTTCACAAAGATCCTAAGTTCAACTTATCTCTAAGTTGGACTTTTGCCGTTAGCATCATTGAAAATATTTTGTATAAATTATTTTAAAAGGCATAAAATGTTGATTCAAATCTTTCATATTTTCTATTATCTTGGGAGATTTCATGTTCTTGATGTGGAATTTATGAAAAGTCTAATATACTTGAATTTTGCTTTTGAATGTATTTCATTATAAGGCTACAAATGGCTCTCCATAATATTTAAGTCCAACTTAGAGTCCCGGCCCCCCCCCCCCCCCCCCACTCAGTGTTATTTAGGGTAGGCATATGCTCGTTCCCTCTTTTTGAAAGCACCCCCTATCTGAGGACTGCCAACATTTCCGAACCCCCCTTTCGCGGGCTTTTTGCGGGCTTTTTCTGCCTTGGAGACCCCCCTAAATCAGGAAAAATGCTCAATGTACCCCCCTAAATTCGGAATAATTTCTCAGGAGTCCAAAGAGATGAGAGAAAAAAGAAAAAACACCCCCTTTTTAAAGAAATCTCCGGGTGAAAAGTTAATACACCCCTTTTTTTACAATTCTCGGGCCGGACTTTGTCGCACGAAAAGTACCCCTTTACCGGACATTTTGGTAACACGCATGGGGTCATTTTGACCCCGGAGTGGGGTGGCCGGGCTTAGAGTTAAGTTTGACTTAAAATCTTTGTGAAACCCCCCCCAGAACACTTAGGGAAAATCAATTGTAATGAAAAGAGGGAATAGAGAGAAGCAATTTTAAAAAGTTTCATCAAAAATCGGTTCAAAATGAGAGAGTTATGCAAGTTTTAAAGTCTCAATTTACTTTCTATGGTAATCTTCAAATTGGCAATATTGCTTCAAAATGGCAGGCTGTTGTGGACAACTCTCCGTATGTTTTGTACTACAATTTTCAGATTTTCTCCATTATCTCTAAAGATGCTGCTTGTCTCTTGTGAGTTTAACATAATAGTATTGATTGTCTCTTACATTTGTAGAAACATTGATACCCGTTGAGAACCTGAAGGGCTTTCACAGGCAATTGATGGCCGCAGCAGAAGTAACATCAGGTCAGTATAAATCTGCATTTATGAACATGTAAACACCTGTACTTGCAGAAACAAACTTTGCAAACCTATTCATGAAGAAACCATGCTCTTTTCAGTTTGGATGGCTGTTTGTTTCTGAATTGTATGTCAAGATGCTAAGTTAGTTATAAATATTTTTATGTTGTAATGTATCAAAATAATATTAAGTTTGTTATTCATGTTGATGTAAAGCGCCTAGAAAGTTCGAACCATTTGTAATAGGCGCTATATAAAATGTTATTGTTATTATTATTATTAGTATTATTATTATGCAATGCAGTTAGAAAGTAAGGTGAATATTATACGTCAGTGTTGGGGGCTGATGGACAGAGTAATAAATTAATTCTTCATATCTATTTTTGTAAACTTCATTCGTCACATTCAAAACAATATAAACTTTGTTCTTTTAAAAGCAATGCAAACATACAAATCAAGCTTTCCAAACCATAAATCAAGCCTTATATTTTTATGACATGACATTAAAATTAATAATTGTCTGACGTTTTAATGAATTGTTTAGAAAATCGGCAGAAAGGAGTAGAGATCAGGCCATCAGCCTTAGAGGACTACAGGAATCTCTGCGTCCTAGTTGCACTAATAAACACAGCATCAAGGAGCGATGTATTGACAAACTTAACAGTGGGCCACATGAGGAGGGCACAAATTGTGACCGGATTATATGTTATCCAAGTGAGTTGTTTTCATTAGTATAAACCAACATGATTAGGAGGTTATGGTTTTCCTTTTGTTATCTTTACAGAGTTTGTATAATGTTAGGACATAACAGAACTTGTAACTTGTATTCACTGGTCATGTTTTCTATATCTTGCCTTATATTGATTCATTTCAATAATTCAAACAATGATTTGATTTTTTTTGTATACCACTTGTATTTAGTTATGATAATGCTGATAATGATGAAATATTGTTCAAAGCCCCTTGCCAAAGTATTTTTGGATTCTCCCTAATGAAACATGTAATTTGAAAACAAGTATATTTGTGGATAAATTAGGTAGTGTAGGTACAATGAAATAGGAGATGTCACTTAATTCACAAATCTTGGTTAATGGATTTATTATACTTAATTCATCAGAACAATGAAATTTAAGGGCTAAAAGGAAACCTTTTAATGTAGCATACAAATTTGCCAGCTCTAATCCTGCAATTTTTTCATTCCGAAATGTTAATTGAAGAATTTTGTATTGATTTTTAAAGGTGCCTGAACACAAGACTTGCACCTCATATGGCAGGGCGGAAGTCATCCTTGACCCCCGCGAGTATGAGTTATTTAACTCATACTTAAACTTTGTTAGGCCAGTGTACGCCAAAGCAGAAGAAGAAGAAGATGGTGAAGGTGATGATCAACGGCCCTTCTTTATCCAGACAAATGGTGCTGCATTAAGTAAACCGTCTCCTGAACTCCAAAAAAGCTGGGTGAGGTGGGGATATGATGGCACCCTAAGTACAAGGGCAATCAGGAAGACGGTGGCAACAATGGTAATTAATTTTTCTCAAAAATATAAGTTTTTTATGCTTCCGCCTGGAGGCAATATGTTTTCGGGTTGTCCGTCCATCCATCAGTCCCATTTTCATTCTCGTTCTCGCGATAACTTAAAAACCATTTGACGGATCAACTGCAAATTTCGATCATGTATGCATATGGGAGGGACAATGATTAGATTTTGGGGTCTTGTGGTCAAATGTCATAGATGTCATTTTGTATGTAAACATTTTTCATTCTAGCGATAACTAAAAAACCATTTGACGGGTAACTTCAAATGTGGATTATACGATGTCTTTTAAATAAGACCATTTTTTCAGTTTTGTATTACCCAAAGGTCCAATGGTTTTCTTGAATTTTGTTGTTATGATGAGACTAATAGTATGAAATTTCCATTCCTATTTTCCATGTAAGTGTGCTTTTCTATTTTCATGCTATCAGTCCCGTGACCATCTGACGAATGAACAGCGCTCCCATGTTGCTACGTACATGAATCATTCATTGAAGACGGCAGATACGTATTATGCAGCTCGATGGAAAACGGAGCAGAATGTAGAAGCTCGGCGTTTGATGAGATCCCTACTCTTAGATGAGGTGAGCACATAGACACAATGCTGCTTTTCAGCACTATTTAGTTCTTCCAAAACAGAGCTGTAATTAAGTATCAAAAGTATAATGGATATATTTGTTTTACCATTCAAGAAAATAGCAGGAACATTTATTTGAATTAATACTGCATTATACTAGACTGTATTATAAAAAGGTCACCACGCCCATGTGGTATATTCTCTTAGGCCTCCTTCAGTCTGTATAGACCATGGGTGTGAATCCTAACTGTCTGTCCTGCTGGAACAGCATTGTCTGTGGCTGAACAGACCAATGCGTGAGTGGCAGTCTTTGTCACACAAGTCGCACTTGTGGACTGTCTCTGTCCATGTGTGAGTAGCAGCATTCTTTTCTGCGAGTCCGCTTCTCTTCCGCTGCACTCCTCAGTTGGTCTTCCCCTGCCTGCAGCCGCACTGTCAGGGTACTTCTCCAGCTCGAGCGGTCGGTGGCGAGTTCCTCCCAATGTTCTGTGTTGACCTTCAGAGCCTTCAGGTCCCTCTTGACAACATCTCTGAAGCGCAGTTGAGGGCGGCCAGTGTCTCTCTTGCCAGTTGACCATATAGGATATCCTTGGGGATTCAGCCATCCTCCATACAATGGACATGGCCTAGCCAGCGGAGTCTGCGTTGTCTGAGGAGCGTAAACATGCTTGGAAGGCCGGCACGAGATAGGACTTTGGTGTTCGGCACTTTGTCCTTCCATGAGATGCCGAGTATGCGGCGGATACATCTCAAATGGAAGGCATTCAGTCTCTTCTCTTGCTTGGCGTAGGTCGTCCATGTCTCACTCCCGTACAGCAGTGTGCTGAGGACGCAGGCATTGTACACTGCCATCTTTGTCTTGACAGAGAGTTTGGTGTAACCCCACACCCGTGTGGTGAGACGAGCGAGTGTTGTTGCTGCCTTTCCTATTCTCTTGTTGAGCTCTGCAAACGGTGGACCCAAGGTACGTGAACTGGTGCACAGCTTCCAGCTCGTAGTCATCAATAGTGATTGATGACGGCGCTTCTACACCCTGTCCCAGGATGTTCGTCTTCTTCAGACTGATAGTCAGCCCAAAGTCCTTGCAGGCATTGGAGAAACCCATTAGGGTCTGGAGCTCCTGCTCCGTATGGGTTGCGACAGCAGCGTCATCCGCAAATAGCATGTCTCTGATCAGAACCTCCCATACTTTTGTTTTGGCTTTGAGACGGGGAAGGTTGAACAGGCTGCCGTCCGATCTAGTGTGTAGGTAGATCCCCTCTGTTGCTGAGCCGTATATAGGCATGCTTCAGGAGTAAGGCAAAGAAGATCCCCAAAAGAGTTGGAGCAAGGACGCAGCCTTGTTTGACGCCGCTGCGTATGTCAAATGGCTCTGCCGTTACATTGCACTGTCCCCTTCGTGTCTGTATGGAAGGACTCGATGAGGCTCTGCAGCTTCGGGGGGCATCCTTTCTTTGGAAGGATCTTGAATAGGCCCTCTCTGCTGACCAGATCGAATGCCTTGGAGAGATCGATGAAAGCAAGGTACAAGGGCATGTTCTGTTCCCTGCATTTCTCCTGAAGCTGGCGACAAAAACAAAGAGAAGGATGATTCCACAGACTACCCCCACTGCTATGTAGAACACACTGGTGGTTGTCACTGCTTTCACCTTAGACTCGGTGACTAAATGTGAGTTATTAGTCCTAGGCCTGTGGTTTTCTCTCTGTACTGGATCCCTGGATTGAATAGGAACTCCTGGCATTCCTTGGCACAATTTGGTTCTAATGGTATTAAGTGTGGTGATATTGCTGGCTGAGTATAGCGTAAGGTTGACTTGAAGCTCAATGATGGCTTCACCTCCTTCATGGCCTGTACATTCAAGCTGCATCTCAAACACTGTTTCTTTGACTGGAACTTTCCCATCCTTTGTGATATTCAAACTTGGATGATACAATATCCTTGGATTCTTGGACTTCATAGACATGGAATAATAAACTTGTCTCTCACTGTACCATGTATAATAGAGTTTATTAATCCCTGTTGGTACTGCTAAAGGGTAATTGGTAGCTACTTGGTTAATCTTCCCTTCTCGGATATAATAGAGCTCTGCTGAAACACCTACTAATCTTTTTACTTCAGCTGGGCTAATGAACAGGTTCATATATCCATTTACACAGTAAATACAAGAGAATAAAACCACACATTTAAGCAGAATTATATATAATGTTCTTGTAGCCATTTTCGTTTTTTATGCCTCCGTTACGAAGTAGCCGGAGGCATTATGTTTTCGGGTTGTCCGTCCGTCCGTCTGTCCGTCCGTCCGTCCGTCCGTCCGTACGTACGTCCGTCCGTACGTCCCGTTCTCGTGATCGCGTTATCTGAAGAACCGATTGATGGATTCCTGCCAAACTTTGGTCATGTATGTATCTTGCAGAGCCGATGAACTGATTAGATTTTGGGGTCACGAGGTCAAAGGTCAAAGGTCACAGGGCTCATTATGTATGCAAAAACTGCTCGTGATCGCGTTATCTGAAGAACCGATTGATGGATTCCTGCTAAACTTTGGTCATGTATGTATCTTGCAGAGCCGATGAACTGATTAGATTTTGGGGTCACGAGGTCAAAGGTCAAAGTTCACAGGGCTCATTATGTATGCAAAAACTGCTCGTGATCGCGTTATCTGAAGAACCGATTGATGGATTCCTGCCAAACTTTGGTCATGTATGTATCTTGCAGAGCCGATGAACTGATTAGATTTTGGGGTCACGAGGTCAAAGGTCAAAGGTCACGACTCATTATGTATGCAAAAACAGCTCGTGATCGCGTTATCTCAAGAACCGATTGATGGATTCCTGCCAAACTAAGGTCATGTATGTTACTTGCAGAGCTGATGAACTGATTAGATTTTGGGGTCATGAGGTCAAGGTCAAAGGTCATGCGGCTCATTATATATGCAAAAATAGCTTGTGATCGCATTATCATTAGAACAGATTGATGGATTCCTGCCAAACTTAGATCATGTACGCATTCTCATTAGAACTGACAGATGGATTACTATTTAACTCGGGACATCTTGCAGAGCCAATGAACTGAGTAGATGTTAGGGTCATGAGGTCAAAGATCAAAGGGTCATATATGTATATGAGAAATTGCTTGTAATCACGATATTCTGAGAACCTGTTAATGGATTACAATTGAACTTGAATTTGAAAAATTTCTTCTGTTTTGGTTTGTAAAACTGCTCTATGACGGAGGCATCATTTCGACTGCGCGCAGTCGAAGTTCCATCTAGTTTTCTCCTGACTTCTTCACACACAGTAGCAAATGTAATGTCAATGACCCAAATACAGCACCCATGTGGTATATTAAATTTGTGATTTCTTATTCAGGTGGCATCTCAATGAAGTGATGAGTATCAAGAACAGTATATTGCATGAATAATTGTTGCTCATGGATTTCAATTCTGTAAATCATGTAATAATACTATTTTGTTATTTCTAAAGTTACACAACTGCCTTGAAATTTCAAGATAAAAAGTTTTAGCAAGTCACAGATAGAAAAACTGTTTTGACAATAATTAGTTTTAATTGCATAGTGGGAGAAAATTCTGTAAGAAAGAGCCAATGTATTAGGAAATATTAGCTGAAGATTTGCTTTCTCACTCTTATGTTCATGAAGGTACTAAATGAGGAGGAGGAGCCAAGAACTGACATGACAGAGGAAGATCAGTTCCATGAGGACAAATCAACCGAGGAAGATGTAGATGGCAATGTACAAAATGTATGTATGGCAGTTTATTGCAAAAATACATAAAATTACTTCTCACTTCTGAGGTATTGAGTTATTCCAATGGAATGCTTTGCATAGGTATTTGATATAAATAACAATTGAATATGTTTTGTAATCAGTTGAAAAATGAAGCCTTCTGAGCATCTGGAAAGGGTTAACCATAGGGTTAGGAGGAGGGTTAACCATGAGATTATGGATCTTGAGGGGAACTGACTGAAGTCAGTATGACTTAATTTGATTTCAGAGGGCTTTTTGATATCGTCATGAATTACCAAAACAAATGTCAATTTTAACCCTATATACATGTAGCTAAGGCTATTTAAAAACTGCATAGCCTGAGGGCGTTTCCATTTGACACCGTTGTGTAGAAGAGCGTGGAAGATTCTTCAGTCGTCACCGCACACTTACGATCCCCAGCAGCATGCACTCCATTCATAGACAGCTAAGATATGCACTACACATCATGTGCGGGAACGAGCTGAGCCTGATCTAATCTAAGGGGGAAAACAATGAAGTACATAAGGAAAGAGAAGAAGAAATATAGGAAAAACAAAGAAATACATTAGGAAAGAACAGAGGTTATAGAGTTTACCGGTATTGTATTTATTTGTTTTTCCTTTGATCTATCCTCTCCCCTTCCTTTATGTATTTCTTTTTCTTCCTTCCATCAATCTACATTTCTTTGTTTTATCTTGTACTATATGCTCTCCCGTTATGTTGAAATGATACATTCAAATTAGGTTTTTGAGCAATTTTGGATCCGACGAGCAAGAACAAAATTATGCATAGCTTTAGAACCCCATGCCTGGGTGTCCCAAATTTGGTCTCAAAAGATGCATAGGACAAAAGTCCTGAAAATTTAGTGAGAGATATTTTTGCGTTAAAAAATGTTAAGGGGGATGCTAATTTAGCCTCTCCTCGGGCTGCATGTATAAAGGGTTAAACTTTCATTCAACCTTCCATTACTTCTTGATTCTTCATGCAGACATGTCCAAGAGATGGCGGAGAGCCATCCTCAAGACCAGAAAGAGAGACAAACAAGGCATTCACAGTTCAACCCAAGACAGCAGTAAGTGTAGCTTTTTAGGCATACATTAAATTTATTTTACTTAAGTGTTTTTTTAATGGTAGCACTCATTGAGCCCCCCCCCCCCACCCCCATTGGAGAATATCCTGAATCCATCATTGCGCTATGATTAAAGTCAATGTGTCCTTGATTCCCCAGGTCGCATCTGCATGACTGTAAACATGTAAAAACCTCTGTTTCCGAGAAAGTCATAACAAATCACTACAAGTTTACAGATTTGTGGTTTTATTATCTAAATAATAAAAAATATGCAACACAACACAAGCTTGCACATTTAAATATTACAAAGCAAATGTTAACATGAAACATATCCGATGAAATTAAGAGGTGATATGTCAAAGATGACAGACTACCTAATAATTTAGAAAAAAAATTCTAAACAAAATCTTGATTGACTACCAAAATAAATGGAGCCCTCTCATTTCAAGAAATTCTAGTAGAATGCACAGAAAGTACTGTTACAAAGTGGTCAAAAGAGTACTGCATTAGAATTGGCACCAATAGTCTTATTAGGTCCAAACCATGGCAGAGACATGGGACCGTTTCACAAAGCCTTTTTTCAATGACAAATGACAAAAACCAGTGACAAATCTGCTGATGATGATAATAATAATAATACATAAGATTTATAAGGCACCAAATCCACTTGACAGTCAAATGCTCAAGGCGCAGCTTGTGCAAAAGATGAAATACGTACATGATACATTTATACAAAGTGCAATAGGAAAGGTGCAGACATGAAAGGTTATGGTAATCAATTATAAGCTAAATTAAACAGATATTTCTTAAGATTGTTTTTTAACACTTCAGCAGAACTGCTATTCTTAATCCATTGAGGGAGAGTATTCCATAAAGATGGCCCAGCATGAGCAAAGGTTCGCTCCCCCCACTTTGTTTTAACCCTAGGAGTAACAATTAAGTAAGCCAGAGTTTTGAGAACGTAGCTGTCTAGAAGGAAAGTAATGCTTAATCAAGCCGATGTTATACTGCGGAGCAGAGCCATGTATAAACAAGGAATTCAGTAGCTTATAACAAAAACTGTCATTTGTCACTGATGATGACAAGTTTTATGAAATGGGGCCTTGGAGGGCAACACCCTACCACAAACAAATCCTACCACGTAAAATGATTCCCTTTTATCATGCAATAGACCTATAATAACTTCCACAGTAAAGATGCTTTCAAATTGTAAAGCATAATCTCAAGTCCTACATGATTTGTCTTTCTTTATTTACATAGCTATATTCTTGTGGGATTTCCTATCTAACTCATGCAAGCCATTTAAAACTACATGTACATTTGTAATTACAGAATTCACATATCATTCCTTGAATGCTTGAGCGCCTCTCAATAGTAGCTCCGCTAAAGCCGAAGTGATTTGAAGGGCCCTCAGGGAGAACAGTATGAATACTGATTAGGCTACCCTGGGTAAACAAGACATGTTTTTGTTGTTATTATTATTATTATTATGATGATTAAAACATATTATTAAACATAATTTCTACATTATACATTCCTACATAAATAACATACATAATAGAAACATAAGATACATCAAGTGTGTCAGGATGGTATCACAATAAAACAGTTTACAACTTTACATGATAGGAAAGTAGAGGTGTCGCAGTCTAGTGGATACGTCATCGAACTGTGGACTAAATGTTCCATGGTTCGAGTCCCACTGCAGCACTAATGTCTTTTGGCAAGACATTTAATTACATTTGCCACTCTCCACCCTGGTGAAGTAAATGGGTACCAGATAGGAAGAAATTCCTTGAATGCTTCAGCACCTTATCATGGATGCTCAGCTACAGCCAGTGTAATACTATTATACTTTGTATACATGTATTAAGCGCAGTAGAGAACATTCATATAGCTGCCCTATATAACTGGACCTAATGCTGTTTCATACTAACACCTCAAGAATCTGCTTCTAATTCTGAACTAAAGTTCTCTGATCGCTCAGACTACTCGAAACCCTCGTCATCATGCATCATTAGCAATCATCAGAATATTCATCAGAGTCCAAGCTAGACTCGAAATCCTCCTCATCATCATCAGAATATTTATCAGAAACAGAGTATATATACTCTAAACCCTCCTCGTCATCATAATCAATCATGATGTGAGCTGAACTCACTTGGTACATTGTTGGAAAGAACTTTGAGTAAGGCTCAAGTTCTCCTCTGACAATTGCAGATAGATGTCTTGGTAGTATGCCCTCGTGCGGGATCTTGTGACGAAGGTTTGTTCTTGCTGCTATTTCTTCTAATCTCAAGACTTCCGATAATGGTCATCAGCTCTTTATTCTCAGGTGCATATGGATTGAAAAACATTGTATCCCGGAGCATCTCTCTCACAGTCTCGCCATCACGTTGATTTCCCTCTGTCACTGATTTGTGATGCACCTTCACACTGTACCACTGTTGAAATGAGACGCTTCACACGGTTCTCTTTCATTCTGCCCTTGTTTTTGGAGTCCCAGAATAACTCGCCAATCTTATCTAAGATGAGGTGAGACACTGATGGGGTATTCTTCTACATCTTCTTCGCACAATGATGATTAAAACATATTATTAAACATAATTTCTACATTATACATTCCTACATAAATAACATACATAATAGAAACATAAGATACATCAAGTGTGTCAGGATGGTATCACAATAAAACAGTTTACAACTTTACATGATAGGAAAGTAGAGGTGTCGCGGTCTAGTGGATACGTCATCGAACTGTGGACTAAATGTTCCATGGTTCAAGTCCCACTGCAGCACTAATGTCTTTTGGCAAGACATTTAATTACATTTGCCACTCTCCACCCTGGTGAAGTAAATGGGTACCAGATAGGAAGAAATTCCTTGAATGCTTCAGCACCTTATCATGGATGCTCAGCTACAGCCAGTGTAATACTATTATACTTTGTATACATGTATTAAGCGCAGTAGAGAACATTCATATAGCTGCCCTATATAACTGGACCTAATGCTGTTTCATACTAACACCTCAAGAATCTGCTTCTAATTCTGAACTAAAGTTCTCTGATCGCTCAGACTACTCGAAACCCTCGTCATCATGCATCATTAGCAATCATCAGAATATTCATCAGAGTCCAAGCTAGACTCGAAATCCTCCTCATCATCATCAGAATATTTATCAGAAACAGAGTATATATACTCTAAACCCTCCTCGTCATCATAATCAATCATGATGTGAGCTGAACTCACTTGGTACATTGTTGGAAAGAACTTTGAGTAAGGCTCAAGTTCTCCTCTGACAATTGCAGATAGATGTCTTGGTAGTATGCCGTCGTGCGGGATCTTGTGACGAAGGTTTGTTCTTGCTGCTATTTCTTCTAATCTCAAGACTTCCGATAATGGTCATCAGCTCTTTATTCTCAGGTGCATATGGATTGAAAAACATTGTATCCCGGAGCATCTCTCTCACAGTCTCGCCATCACGTTGATTTCCCTCTGTCACTGATTTGTGATGCACCTTCACACTGTACCACTGTTGAAATGAGACGCTTCACACGGTTCTCTTTCATTCTGCCCTTGTTTTTGGAGTCCCAGAATAACTCGCCAATCTTATCTAAGATGAGGTGAGACACTGATGGGGTATTCTTCTACATCTTCTTCGCACAATGATGATTAAAACATATTATTAAACATAATTTCTACATTATACATTCCTACATTATATACATAATAGAAACATAAGATACATCAAGTGTGTCAGGATGGTATCACAATAAAACAGTTTACAACTTTACATGATAGGAAAGTAGAGGTGTCGCGGTCTAGTGGATACGTCATCGAGCAAAAAGATGACCATATCCTTGCAACCTTTAATGGCACAAGCTATCATCAACAGTGACCATCCAAGCTGATTTCAAGCATTTGCATTCACCTTGTGAGTTGCAAGGATTTGCAAACAACCCCTCCCCTCACTCTTTATCTATTTCATATGAGAACAATTTGCTGCAAAAAGATAAATTGTTCATGTTTTCAATACTTTGTTTTGCCCATAATGAATCTATGCTTTGCAGATTTTCACAAGTTCTTTTTCTGTGATTTTACTGCATACCGTAAGTGGAAAGTCATCAGGAATATCTGGCTGTACAAATTTGTCCAGTATTGGTGTAATGGAGCTATTGGGCATACATCATCTCTGCAAAATAACATTTAGCCTCTCCTCGGGCTGCATGTATATAGGGTTAAACTTTCATTCAACCTTCCATTACTTCTTGATTCTTCATGCAGACATGTCCAAGAGATGGCGGAGAGCCATCCTCAAGACCAGAAAGAGAGACAAACAAGGCATTTAAAGTTAAACCCAAGACAGCAGTAAGTGTAGCTTTTTAGCCATACATTAAATTTATGCATTCGTTAAATGGGAGAGCCATCCTCAAGACCAGAGACAAACAAGGCATTCAAAGTCCAACCAAAGACAGCAGTAAGTGTAGCTTTTCAGCCATACATTAAATGTATGCATTCGTTAAATCACTACTATTTTTTACTTGGTAGTGTCTGAAAATATGTGGCACACTGAGAACAATTTGCTGCAAAAAGATAAATTGTTCATGTTTTCAATACTTTGTTTTGCCCATAATGAATCTATGCTTTGCAGATGTTCACAAGTTCTTTCTCTGTGACTGTACTGCATATAGGTGGAAAGTCATCAGGAAAATCTGGCTTTACAAATTATTCCAGTATTAATATTAATCTTTTAAAGTCCACTCCAAATTGTATTAAGTTAAACCGAAAATAGAAATTTGTTTTGCCCAATTGATCGTGAGCCCGGCAGCCACTGAGCAGCGCCAGATCGACGTTGCTCTATCCCTTATTGTTGAACGCCAAACAAGGTAGCAGCAACTCCCGTCTTTTAGTGTTTTTTGGAATGATGCGGCTGGGGTTCGAACCCACGACCTCCCGGTTGTGAGGCGGACCCTCTACTTTGTTGGTGTAATGAAGGCCTGTACATCATCTCCAAAAATAACATTACATTGTGTAAGCAGAGATATGTGTGGCAGTAATTGTAATTCCTGTAACGATTAAACAGGAATTTTTTGGGGGGTTATATGTTATAACATTTCAGCCCAATTCATCTACTTTCCCAATTTAATCATGTGATGTGTGTATATATGTAAACCTTCCAGATAAACTTTTATAAACATTTTGATTGTTGTATATATCGAAAGGAAAATGAAGTCTACTCTTGTCATGATCATACATCTCATCATCATCTTCTTCATCACAAACTACATAGCTACAAAACTATAAATGCTTCATGACGCTTTGGTCCGGTGCAGATGAAACTTGATTAGTCAATTACTAGGAACAGCCTTAAAACTATCCAGGGAAGGCAGCAAAGTAAAAGAGGCAAGGGGTAGATTGTTCCAGACGTGTATGGTCCTTGGTAGGAAAGAGTACAAGTTCCTGTCAATTCTGGATTCAATTACATTGTCTGCTGTCTGCATCAGATGTGAAATGCTGACTTGAGTGATTTGCGTTTTTGGGATATGGCTTGCATGGTTAATGTTACTGGAGATTCTCCCTTGTGGATCAACTTAGTAGAAATGTCTTAATCTGGCAATAAGTTGTCTCTTGGTTACCAGGTGGACTTTCCCAATCCAGTTGTTTTAATTTAACATTCCGATGTCACTGGACTTACGTTGGTAATCATAAACCACAAAACAGGGAAGCACTTCTTTGAACTTAGTCGAACATCTGAATGTATTTAGTCTGGTTTGGAATAACCTATTGATTACTTCTTTTATTGTACTTTTATTCAGGTAAAGAGAAAATTCATTTTCAAGCCAGAAGACGAGTTTGAACTGACCACTAAAGTCCGAGAGAGCATAAGCTACATTTGTAGTAGAAAGAAAAAGGCAAAACTTCGTGTGGTTGTGAGTAATGTATCATATTTTCTGTAGATTAAGTTTTAAAACCATTCTGGTAATGTAATAACAGAGGGTGATAATTTCATATGAAAATTGTTCAGATTTTACTGTTATTGATTAGACATCCACATTGTGCACATATAGATTTCTGGATAGCTAAGTAACCATTGGAAAGTCTCTAATTGACTAATAGGGTTAGATAATTCGATTCAGTATTTTTCTCAATCACAGTATTAACAAAAATACAGAAATTATTAAAATATGAACAAAAGCAAAGTAGGAAACAATAGGAGGAAAATGTCTTTGGAAAGTATTTGTCTGTTATTGTCACTTTCAACTTGGCTTTAAAGATAACAAATTACTTGGCGTAGTTGGGATTATGAATTAAAATAAAAGACCATTTTGAAGAGCATTATTCATAGTAATGTGGCTAGCCTGGACTAAAAACCGAAACCAAAACTTGAAATTGCATTCTCTTGTCACTTTCATCATTTAGACCAACAGGGCATATGATATGACCAGCCCACAGCTGAGGCAAAGGATCGACAGCAAACAGTTCTATGATAAGGTTCGGCACCTTGGATTAGGCAAAGGTAATTAATACGGCAATCTTCTTTCTGCATTCATGAATTTTTGATCTACTCGTGTCTTTGTATTTTTCTATCTATGTCATAACCATTCAATGGATGAGGTGATTTTTGACTAACTTGTGGAGCGAGACTGCAGGCGTCACTATTTCCGGCGTCATCGTCGTTGGCGTCGTCACAATCATACTGTAATCAATATAACTTTCTATGCATTTGAGGTAGAATCACCAAATTCATGTCACAGGTACATCTCTTGAAGCAGCAGGTCAAGTTCGAAAGTGAGTTGGATCTGACCAAGTTCAAAGGTCAAAAGGTCAATGAACTTTCTATAAAAATCACTCACAATAACTGTCTATGGATTTGTGGTACATGTAGAATCACCAAATTAATATGTCACAGTTGCATCTTTTGAAGACAAATTAAGGCTAATAAACTTCATTAGAAGCCACTGAACATATAATGTTTTGTATCTTTGAGGAGATGAGGCAAGACAACGCTTGGCATTTGCTTTGTATAAGTAATTCAAATAAAACCTTGAGGTACTCAGTTTGAAAAGTCCAATATTTACACTGCTTTGACTTGTATCAAAAATGTTTTATTCATTTTGCACTTTCAGGCTGAGATGAGGTCACAAAACGTCACGTGACTCGGTAACGGTATGACCGATTTTCAAAAACTTGTTGTCAAAAGATTTGCAAGACATAAAAGAAAAAAGTCTGGAAGTGGCGTTGAGTAAAATGTGGCGGTTCGCATTTCGCAGCGATAATTGTCGAGGGGGCCATGATGCCCCCCCCCCCCCCAGTCTTTTACGGTTAATGTGTGATCTATTTCATAAAATAAAGTTCATGTTTTCATAAAAATAAAGTATTCTCCATGTGGTTTCACATTTATTTTTACTTGCAGAGCTCTGGTAGAATCTGCCTACCTACGATTGCGCTACCAACGCCAAGACATGAGGAGGCTGGATTGAGATTAGACGACAAAGCTCTCTACCAGAATACTGATAGATGAGCCGAGTGAGCGTCAAGACAGATAAAAGACCTTCTAAAAATGGATACCATTTTGCAACCTATGTTTTGTGCACTGTGTTTAACTATGCTTGCAACATGTACGATTGTGTAATTCAAATTCCTTTTGGAGTTGGATTCTATTCGTTGGATTTTTGTACAGTTGTTAACCAGCCTATTGTCTTGGAAAATAGGCTATGGCTTCTATTATGGGATCCACCTTGAGAATTCCTTTTGTTCTGGTTTTACTTCTTTTATTGGGATCAACTCAGGCATTCAAGCTACAAACACCAACATGCCAGTTAAATTATAGTTGGAAGTTGTCAGATCGACGTACTTGTAAATATGGATCAAGGAGAATTTCTTATTATCCAAACTCAGAAGCAACATTTCAGCTGCTTCTTAGAGCAGGAGACATACACCCTAATCCGGGACCGCGTAGTTCGTCCGTCACCTATCACCATGACGACCGCGTACGGGATTCAGTTGAGCAACCTGGCACTTTGCACCCTTCGATCAGTCGCATTCATTATACCCCCACTGCTCTTCATGAACTCAACCCGCCCCAACATGTTTTGCGATATCAACACCTGCCTACTGAAACTTGGAAGACAATAATGAACTTGGGAATATATAGCAAAGGTGAAAAAAGACACGCCGGGGGAACAAAACTAAACAAGAAACATTTGAATTAACTGATATTAGTTCGGGTAGTGAACATGTGCTTCATTATTTTTCTAAAAAAACTAAGGGGACTCAATATAGCACACCTCAATGTATGTAGTTTGTTAGGTAAAATAGACTCTCTTAGAGATTTTCTCAAACATGGAACTGTAGATTTATTTACAATATCTGAGACTCATTTAGATAACACTGTACTTGATTCTGAAGTCTGTATAGATGGTTATAAATATGAACGAAAAGACAGAAATAGAAGAGGAGGAGGAGTAGGTGTATTTATTTTGGATAACATAATGTATAACCGTAGAAATGATTTGGAAGAAATGAATTGGAATCTCTTTGGATTGAAATTAAACTACACAACACTAAATCCATCATGGTTGGAACTTTTTACCGACCATGCACCCAGCTCAAATGTTCAATATCAAAGTAAAATTGAAGAATCAATAACGAAAGTTTGTGAATTGAATCATGAAGTTATCGTACTTGGAGACTTTAATTTTAATATGAACTCTACACGTGAATCAAAGTTCATAAATGGTATCTGTCGGCAAAATGGTATGAAGCAAATAATAAAATCTTCTACGAGAATCACTGAAACTTCGAGTACGTTGATTGATATAGTTTTAATAAATTTTCCTAAGAATGTCAAGCAAAGTGATGTCCTCTCTCTTGGACTGAGTGATCACAATCTTGTATACATGTACATTGTTCGTGAACTGTATAGACTCATTGTACAACCCAGGATGGTAACATATAGATCATTCAAAAATTTTGATGAGAATGTGTTCTTGCGGGACTTACATGACATAGATTGGTCAATTTGTTCTATCGGAAATGCCGACATTTCAGATGCATGGTCTATGTGGAAATGGAGATTCAGTGAAGTTTGTGATAAACACGCTCCACTTGTAACGGGGCTAAGACAAAGTGGGTTACAAATGAATATGTATCTCTCACTAGATTACGGGATAGGCTAAAACGAAAAGCTGACAAAAGTAATCGGTTATTGGACTGGAAATATTATAGAGGGGTTCGAAATCACCTTAATAATTTTCGAACTACCTTGAAAAAGAAGTATTATGAAACTGGTGTTCGAGAAAATAGAACAAACCCCCAGAAACTTTGGAAACTCCTAAAATCATTTAATGCAAATGATAAGTCTGTAAACGATATACAGGGTTTGAAGATCAGTGGAGTTGTTGAAACTGATAAATCAGTTATTGTGAACGAGTTAAACAATTATTTTGTCTCTATTGGTGTAAGTAATAATGACTCCCAGAGTGGTCATGGTGATGCTGGTAGATATTTTCAATCACTATACCTACCAGATTTATGTTTGATGAAATAAGTGATGATTTTGTCCTCAATGAGTTGAAAAGATTGCAAACCAATAAATCACCTGGCCTTGATAGAATAAGTTGTCTACTGCTATAAATAGCTATCCCGGTCATTTACAAGCGCTACATTCTTCAACTTGTCATTGCAATCGGGTAAGCTACCACCTGAATGGAAAGAAGCTAAGGTTATTCCTTTGTTTAAGGGTGGGGAGAGATCCGACTTGAATAATTATAGGCGCATTTCCATAATACATGTTGTTATGAAGATCATGGAACGGGCAGTACATACAATTGCAAGCATATCTAACAGAAAATAATGTTCTCTCTCCGAATCAATCAGGCTTTCGTAAAGGTCATAGTACCCATACTGTTTTAACCTATTTTTCTGATTTTATTTATAGACAAATGGATAAGGGTCACATGACAGGCGCGGTCTTCATAGACCTGCGCAAGGCTTTCGACTCTGTAGATCGTAAAATACTGTTAGAAAAGCTTTGTAAGTACGGTATACTGGGTCAAGAAATTAATTGGTTCATGGAATACTTGAGTGATCGGAAACAAAAAGTTGTACTTGGAAAATTTGAATCAGATTGGGGTACGACTTTGTAAGGCGTACCACAAGGCGCCAATTTAGGCCCGCCGTTGTTTACTGTCATGGTGAATGATCTTCCTAAGGTAGTATCCAAATGCCAAGTGATGTTATATGCAGACGATGCTGTACTGTTTTTTAGTAGTAAAAAAAGTGAGGACATTGAATCGGCCTTGAACTTTGATTTAAAACTAGTTTATGAGTGGGTAAAAGAAAACAATCTGGCATTGAACCACAAAAAAACTGAATTTATGTTATTTGGTTCACAAATGAAATTGGCTAAACTTGAAAAATCTATTTGCATTCAACTCGAGCAACACCAAATCTCTCAGGTTTATATCTATAAATACCTAGGAGTCTGGCTAGATCCAACATTGAGCTGGAAAGAACATGTGACAAAAACAAGTATAAAAAGATAGGGTCAAGGATAGCATTACTTGGTCATTCAAAAAGATACCTACCTTTGGAAGGACTGAAGCTTCTTGCCAATGCATTAATTCAGCCTTTATTTGAATATTGTTCACAAAATGTCCGAGATGTAATCATTAAGCAACACAAGAAAATGGCCAGAGTAATCTTGGGGGCCAATGTAAGAACCCCAAAGGTCTTAGTGGCAGTAATGCCCAATTTTCTGTTGACAAACTTGGAGTAAATGATGAGTATGTTCATAAACCTCTCAAAATAGCAAACAAACTTAATCATTCATTTGCAAGGTTTTGTGTTATACCATTGGGTGCTCCCAAAATGTCTGATAATGGTAATGTGCATCAAGTTTCTTGTAACCATATTTTTGCTTTTGCAGAAATTGATTCACAGTGTGTACTTGAGATTCTTAAAATGCTGGATATTAAAAAGGCAATAGGTATTGATGGATTGGACTCTTAATTACTTAAAGAAGTTGCACGGATTGTGTCATAGCAATTAACTCAGATGTTTTATTTTTCAGACAGGCCAGATACCAAATGATTGGAAGACCGCTATTAGTCAAATCAATCCACAAAAGTGGTGACAAGCAATATATAAATAATTATCGCCCGATATCGATTATTCTCATTGTAATGAAGGTTCTCGAAAGAGTGGTTTATGATTCACTTCATGTACTTTTGCAAAAGACAAACACCCGGTTCAGACTGTCTCCTAATTGAATTTTATGAGACATTTTGGGCTAATATTAAAACTATAATGTGTGCCGTTTTTAATAAATGTTATGCAATTAATAATCTTTGCACTTCAATGCGGCCGGAGAGGAATTATTACTCTGATACCCCAAAAAGACAGAAATTTACTCCTTTAGAAAAACTGGCGTCCCATTTCGCTGTTGAATAATGATTACAAAATTTTAGCTAAGGTTATTTCTTTCAGGATAAAGAAGGTTTTAGATTCACTTATTTATGAAGATCAGTGTGGTTTTCTGAAGGGTCGTTATATTGGAGAGAATATACGTCTGTTTATTGACACAATTGACCTATTGTAAATGTAATAATATCCCAGGCATTGCATTATGCATAGATTTTGAAAAAGCATTTGACAGAGTAGAATGGAAGTTTTTGTATACAGTGTTACATAAGTTTTACGTCAGGTTTACTAATCAGCCTCTTTGTAATTATGTGTACAACTGTGAACACATAGGTTTTCATGAACCATCTTGATCTATTCCTCGTCGATTCATTTTTTTACTCTTCTCTTATGATCGTTAACTAGTCCGTCTGGTTGAGGTTACACAAAGCCAGATCAAGAGCAGTCTACATTTATGCATCTTGGTGACTTCTGAAATATTTAGACTTTTTGATAAGGCTTTCACTTTCTATTGAAGGCACCACTTTCATGAAGAAGAATGCAGAGTGGGGGTTACTTTAAACTGTCTAGTTTCAATTGTATGTTTACTTGCTTTTCCATGTATCACAGACTATCATTTGTTCCATAGCTGTAATAAAGGCATATACAAATGTACTGACGAATTCATTCAGTGATTGCGTTATTTTTTGCTCTAAACCGCAAAAATCTTTGTTAATGTTAAATAATAAACACAAATGTGATATTTCCTTTTGAATAATGATAATGCACCAATGATGACAAAACTAATAATTACAAAGCTGGTAGAAGAAGGAAAGGCCGAAGAACAACAAGGTGGAGGAGGAGGAAGGTAAAAGAATGATGATGATAAGACAAAACAAGAAGAAAAACAGAAACATAGGGCAAGAATTAAGATGATAATGATGCAACTAATAAGAGTGATTATGATGACGATGAGAGGAAAATAGGGTTAGGATGATACCTAATGATAAAGAAGAGTGAAGATGATGATGTTGGGAAGAAAAAAGAATGATTATATCGAAGAGATGAGACTGAAATAGAGAAAAGAACAGCAGCAACACTAACAAGAAGGAGAAGAGGGAATGATTAACATTGATTTCAAAAGATTAGAAATAAATAAATAAATAAAATTGATAGAAGAATGATGGTGACGACAATGATAAGACAAAATTTAGGATGATCATGATTAGAAGAGTGATGATGATAATGATAACTTATGATGGTGCTGATGAGAAGGAGAAGAAGATAAAATGATGATGATGATAATGAAAAGAAAAAAGAATAATAATATTCCACTTTTATATAGCACTTAAATGGAACTTCCACCATGACATCAAGTTCGTTCTAATAAAGCAGAAAAATTAGAGGAACATATCAATGAAAGATTATTAACATATTAATGATAATCATGAATCAAAGAGATGAGACTGCAACTAATTTCGAAAACCCTCGGTTAGCCTAAATAGAGGCTGAATAATTTATTTTATAATAACATTAAATTATGAAAGCATATGATATTGAAAATAATGAGTATGGGTTAGGGTTAGGGCTAGGGTTAGGGTTACAGTGTACTGTAATGAGCATTAGAGGGCGCTTTACGTTTTCGCCTGTAAATACCCCCTTTTTAAAATGTTGTATTAAATTCATTTAAAATCCTTTTCAAAGAGAGAAACGATTGAAAACGATTCTGTAAATGTTTAAGTTTCAAACAGAAACTTCCTTTTACGAATGAGTGTGATGAGATGAATACAGCTGGCTTTGTAATATGACGCGCACTTATATATTTTTATTTTACACCGAAATTATCAAAATCCTAGAAATATTTATACGTCCTTTTATATACTTTTTACGAAGGTACTGGTTAAAATTTTCTGGAATGGCTTTCATCAAAGCTTATTCTTGCTGTTTCTGTACCTGGACTTTCGATATTTTATCCCTAAATTTAGAAAATTAGAAAAGATGTTGGCGCTCACTTATAAACGGGGGCATATAATTACTCGCAGTTGTAAGCAGAAATCTTTTTTTAAAAATATATTTCAGCAAATCCTGAGTGAAATTTTGTTGGGAAGTGTCGGAAAATAGTTCAAAGTAACTAAATCCGCTTTTTATTTGAAGTTTATAACCCAAATAAAAAGGAAAATATTATTTTCTGAGGTGGAATATATCACTAGATTTTTATTATTCTTGATAACACCTCTAAATGGGAAGACGCTGCATACTAGTAAGGAGTCCAAGGGATACCTCTAAAAAAACAGCGAAAAGAGCACTAGCGAATTGAAAATCCATGGAAGAATGTAAATATTGTTTTTATATATAGAAAGGAACAAAAACTGCTATATCTTGTGCAAAATATCAGCCGTTATTTGTAATTAATAAGACTGCGATTCCAATGTCGCCAACTTTATTAGCGAATGAACTGCGTGATATAGGCCATAGGAGAAGCTCTCCATCGCAAATGATCCTTTCTCAAACCAGTCTTGTCGTGCACTTACTCCCTCCGGAGAGAGAGAGAAAGAAAGAAATGAAGGCGGTTATGAATTGTGAAATATCTAACAAATGATAAATATATTTTGAGGACCATTAACAAATAAGTGTAATAATAAAAATATCAAATTAAAAACGGGAAAGTTCAATTATATAGAACACGTAAAATAGAATGATTAATGACCATGCAGGTAGTTTGTGGATCTGATTTGCGGCGTCAAAATAAAAGGTACTTCAGCTTTCAGTGGGGGCAAACTGCTACTTGTCAAGTTAATAATTCAACCTGTATTACCCTCCAACAGGCTTCAAGTGTCTAAAGTTTGACGCCACTTTATCAGCTGAATGAGGTTCTTTGGAGGATAAACAGATGGTACTTGTGTACGCATTGAAGAAGTAAGGTATTGCTTTTAAAAAATATATTTTGCTCAAGAGACAACGATGGGGCAGGAAAGCACCACATTTTTGGATAACTATAGCAATAAAAGGTGTCGGAAAACAGAGCTCGAGAGCCTGACTGTTGTAGAACATTACAGGTGATGAGAGTTTGGAAATGTTGTTGGGAACGACGTCTGCACGAGACGCGGTTTGAGAGCATTAATGTTCTTAAAGTGCCCCGGATAATTTGGGGTGTAATTTGGAGCAGTAAAGCAGCCATTGTTGGATACTTGAGAGATATTAAGTGTAGGTAATAGAAGCACTCTAAAAATCAGTTGGGTGAACTTTCAAGCTTTTGTGGGTGAAAGCGGAACCTGCTTGTTTGTTGGGTAAAATTGGACGCAATGTTGGGCAAAATGCACACCAAAATAAGTAAAAATGTAGACATTATTGGGTAAAAGCTATGAAATATTTGGTAATTTTAACTCAATTTTCTCCTTTCTGTCTTTCATCACTCTATCACTCTTTTTATCTTATCTCTCTTCTACCCTCCTCTCTTCTATCTCTCTCTCTCTCTCTCTCTCTATATATATATCTTCTCTCTTCTATAGCTCTCTTCCATTTCTCTTCCATCATTGTTTCTCTTCTACATCTCTTCTATCTCTCTCTCTCTCTATTATGTCTATATATATCTTCTTTTCTATCTCTCTCTCTCTCTCTCTATATATATATATATCTTCTCTCTTCTTTCTTTCTCTCTTCTTTCTTTCTCTCTTCTATAGCTCTCTTCCATTTCTCTTCCATCATTGTTTCTCTTCTACATCTCTTCTATCTCTCTCTCTCTCTCTATATATATATATGTCTATATATATCTTTTCTATCTCTCTCTCTCTCTCTCTATATATATATATATGTCTATATATATCTTCTTTTCTATCTCTCTCTCTCTCCCTCTATATATGTCTATATATATCTTCTCTTCTTTCTTTCTCTTCCATCATTGTTTCTCTTCTACATCTCTTCTATCTCTCTCTCTCTCTATATATATATATATATATGTCTATATATATCTTCTCTTCTATCTCTCTCTCTCTCTCTCTATATATATGTCTATATATATCTTCTCTTCTTTCTTTCTCTCTCTTCTCTCTTCCATTTCTCTTCTCTTATATAGCTCTCTTTCTCTCTCTCTCTCTCTCTCTTTCTCTCTCTCTCTCTCTCTATCACTCTCTCTCTCCCCTCTCCTGTCTCTCTTCAACAATCCCAGCACGATGTAGGACATTACGAAAGGAAAAGAGACCAAGCCACAAAATAGTTATTTTTGTTTCATATTTCATCACGACTACAAACCATGTGATACGCTTTTAATTATCTGATTGGTCACAGTGCCGCACATTCACTTAAGAATCATAGAATAATAGTTTTCGAAAGAAAAAAAAAATCCACATCGATATGCATAAACTAGAGGCTCGTTGTGTAGTACAGAACGACAATCAACAGACATTCAAAGTTAACAATCGAAACGAAGAATAGTCTACGAGATAAAAATGTTTCCAAAAAACAGAACATTGGTATCGAACAGTACATACCATGTTTCCGAACAGGTTGACGTATAGACCATACATGACAGACATATACCTCCCCAAGGGTCTCTATACTATGGCACTGCATTTTTTTTTAGTATAAAAAAATAGATTATGCGTGTAGTGCTCCCGTGTTTATCAAAGAAATAATATATATACACTTTAATGTTCATAGACAATCTCAGCCTTTGTTTATAAGACGGAACAAGGTTTCTGAATTACTGTTGTCCCATCTACTATACACAGAAACAGAAGGACCTAAATTCATATCGAATTCAAATACAGATTACACGGTTATCATAATGTGGGTCTATATCATTTAATTTAGAGATATGCATTCAATACGTTGATGTAATAATGTATACAGATATGCTACGATATTTTTCGTGGGCTTACTATACACAGAGCAATATTTAGAATGAATAAGGCCTTTAAGAGACCTTTATTTCAACTGCTTTATCTTCAAAACTATGTATTTCAGTGATTATTTGAGTAAATAAGCTGCATTTAGGGTTGTCTTCGCAGTATAATTAATATTCAAATTTCAAACTCTAACAAAATCTTGGATTGCACTATTGCCCTCTCAAATCAAGTGATTGTCTGGAGAAGTTCCTTAAAATAAAAAGACCACTTTTTAAAACCAAAATCATGATAAAACAATTTTTTTTAAAGCACATAACAAGGTAATGGAGGGAGCCATATTTTACATCGTTAATGGATGAAACATTGAAATACTTTTATTTACTGATCAATTATGCTTGACCAAAAATATTGACTGAAAATTCTGGCCCAAAACACATTAATTCATTACAGATTTAGCATTGGCATTTAAATTAAAAATAGTTTCCTATAGAAAGGAGGAATATTGTACAAATCAAGACCCACTTGTAAACAGAAATATGAAATCAGTATCCAATAAAATGAATTTCCAAATTGGCACAACAGACGCATACATAGATCTTGAATAAAGGATATGAAGTACTTATTATTAAATACAATCTGAATTACATGCACAAATTATCTCTTACAATGCCTGATGCAACATTCACATACACTTATTAGTATCCTTTTCCTAAATAGATTTTCCTTTTCATATGATTACCGGTACCAGAACTACTAAAATAGTCGAAATAAAAAATCATTTGCAACCACAAACCCCATTCGCATTCGTTTAACTTTCGTGTGTTGTGTGGCCAGAGGTAGAAAGCATATCATATAGGTCAAGAAAATGGCAGGCTTATTTGAAACTTTCGATTTCTTTTTCAGCATCACTGAGTATCTAAATTGCATAACGAAAAACTATAACTTGCCAATATAGTATCATCACATCAAAAGAAAATGAACTCATGAAGGTTATACATATAAGTATATACGTGTACATGTGCAACTGCATGACATATTCATGTACCATTGATGAGAATATGCTTACATTTAATATTTGTTGGCCTCATAATTCAAGGCAGGATTTGAATTTAAATCTCGCAAATAACAGCGCTTTCGGATCATTTGGCAGCAATCACAGACTTCCCAAACTACAAATTTAGTCAAATTATTAAAAAACACGCAATTTAAATCAAAGTTAAAAGCTATGTAATAATTAATCTCAGAAATCTGATGTTATTCATTAAAATGATGTTGTAATTGTGTAAATATATTGTAGCTGTGTTAGAAATATCTTGTAAATTAGTTATTAACAAATTAATGAGACAAACTTATCAACAAAATTCTACTTACGTGTATAAGTAGATACATTGCATGTCTACAATGTATTAACGTCTAGGTTTGTTTTCATGTACCAACCAGATATTGTATTTATGAGGTGAATATGTTTGCGAAAAAACGTATAAGTAAAAATATCAACCCATTTTTTACTTGGAAACAAAGCTAATTCATCCCCAGGATTTAAATTAACAGAAATAGTACTGATTTTCACAGGTTGCGATATCGCGAATATACTGAACAACATATTAACACACAAGACCTAACTAAAGATGTTAACAATTTGATATGTCAGTCTCTAGCTATAGTCAACAAATAACACAACTCGTACCGATATTCATTGTAAGAAATATGTCATTACAATTGTCCAAATTTGTGGCAAAAACAATATAATTTGATAGATGATAATACTTGTCAAACTTTGTAATGCCCGAAAGAAAAGAAAGGTTTTGTGATTTTACAGGATTGTTTGGAGCAAGAAGGGAGTTAACACTGTGTTAAAATATATGAGTTAATGCTCTTTTGGCTCCAAAGAGACAATTTGTTGGCAGTTTTGCACCCCAGTTTGAGGAGTGAGAGCTCATTTGTTAACACAATCTTGAAATCTAGTCAATATCAGATTATCAACTGGCACTGCAAGTTTATTTTCTCTTTTAATTCCGCTTGAGTTTTATGACCATTTGTTTAAAAAAATAAAATAATAATAAATGAAAAAAAATGGATACTATCGCTGAGTATTCAAGCCTTTCCTATAGACACACACCACAGATAGATATTGCCATATATCACGCTGGATTTAGTTTTGTGACTGTTCATCAAATTTAAAAAAAAATATTGTTTTAGGTATTTTAAACAGCTTTTCCTTCCTATTCCTCTTCTCATTAGAAATATGCATTATAAATTCCATTTGGTATAATAACATTCTAGCTTTTATTCAATTTTCTTTGAGAGCACCATCTAATGTTTGGATTTTCCTTCTCGTTTCTTTTAAGACACCTTACACCTATTTTAGAATTCAATACAGCATGCATTCATGAATTTATCCCCAATATTTAAAGCTGGGTAAAGGGGTAATTTATTTCTTGAAATAAAAGTTTTCTAATAGTCAGCATCGTGACCATATTCCATTTTGGGGACGAGAATGAAATAAAATTGACAGATATCGAGAATGTTCAGTCTATATTCTAGACTTGTCATCCCGACTTGTTGCAGTTAATGACTCAAAGATTCCACACAGAGACTCCATCAAACAAAGAAAAGAGATGCCAACATGCATTTATACACAAAGAGATATTTCATGACACAAGACATAAAAACACATGAACAATATTGATCCATCCAGGCAGGGACATGCCTGTCCAACGCTATATGCTTATTCAAAAATATCAAATAAATACTTTTGCTTTCAAACATACAGCTTTTTTTTTCTCCTCAGAATTTACACACATGTACATGATTGCACCTCAGTAGGGTTTAAATAGCATTCATAAAAAGGCTAATTCTAGTTGTTTTGTTAATTTTTTTTCTTCTTTAATTTACATTTGAAATGACATTCAACATGATCAACAAAGAATCGGTACATGTACCATAAAACTTCCAGTAGTTTAATAGCTGTGCAGATAGATGATATTTGAAGATGTGTACAATATTTACATAATATCAACAATTGTACAATAGGATTCGTTATATATCTTGCTCTCTCAATACGATTCTCCCTCTCTCTCGCTCTCTCTCTCACATTTTTGCAAAAAGCTTTGCTCAAATATATGTAATGCCTCTTTTTTTGTACAGTGTTTACAGCATTCTTTTCATAAAATTATGTCCATAAAAAACACCAGCAATAAATACTTTAATCATCATTTCAATGTATCATGCAATATAAAATACCAACAAACAACATAAACAAAACATTAATTTCATGATTTGTGTAAATGTTCGCGATCACTTCTATACAACTGAGAAAATTTCAATGTATTTTAATCAAACAAAGCAAAATGGTATTAATGATGTAATTTCCTTATTCAAACATACAAATTCTTCTATGATTTGTAATAACAGTTAACTTTTTGATCCTTTTCATAAAGGAATAGTTAACTTATCGTGCATATAACACCAAAGGTGCATTAGATTCAAGTATTTGTGAAAGTATGGAAACGATGAAGAAAAACAGTGCTTCTTAAAGTGTACCACAGCACTAGATTTAGTTACCAATAGGAAAAGCTTATATTTTTCAAATATTTTTCAAATTATATTTTTTCAAATGTAGAATCACACTACAAAATTGAAAGGGTTGTTTATATAACAATAAAGCTAGGTAAATTAATATTTTTTTTAAAGGTGATCACAAAAGTATAGAAGCACAGGATAAATTTGACAGTGGTCAGTACTCGGTAAGCAACTTTCTAACAAGGGGAAAATAATGTACATCATGGCAGACCATATTTCCACATCTATCTGTGCTAATTACTCATTTTACATTCAACTTGGTAGATTCTATATATATAAATCGTTAATACTCAATATGATTTTCATGGGAGGGGGGGGGGGGTAGGGGGGGGGGGGGTGTATGTGAGAAATTAAATTATCATCTTGCCATGCAGTTTTTGTGGAACGTTTTTTCTTTTCTTTTCCATCTTCTTCTTTTTAGATCATTTATCAGAATCATGTCAAAGTGGGGCTTTAGAGCCTGTTCAAAGATGACGCATCAAAACTGCTGCGTTGTTTATGACGTAAAGCATAACACCATTCACATTTCCGTATCTTAGAACCACAATGCAAAGCTCAGTGAATACGCAAAAGCCCCTTGTTGCGCACAATTGCCATTCAGATACACATTTTTATTAAAAAAACGTGGCAGCTTTTTTGCAGCAGATTACCACGCCATATGCGAAAAA
The DNA here is from genome assembly GCA_035222895.1 of Strongylocentrotus droebachiensis. NCBI lineage: Eukaryota > Metazoa > Echinodermata > Echinoidea > Camarodonta > Strongylocentrotidae > Strongylocentrotus > Strongylocentrotus droebachiensis. Next base: position 232,784 of record JAVYIG010001167.1, on the reverse strand, counting down.
GCCTTCATGAATTACCCAATACCATGATTTATTTTTTCCTCTCTCTCTCTCTGCATAGTACACAAGACTATTCTAAATACACTGATACATGTATTGGACGTTCAATACAGACAGAAACCCTGCTTCAGTAATCATAGAACATTCATGTATATCCAACGTTGGACAATATTTCATCGGCTGAGGATCAGAAGGGAATTAATTCATGTCATTTTCAGATCCAACGTACGCCCTTCTGTCTCTCAGCTGAAAATTTCTCTATCCTATTTAAAGGCCCATATTGCATACAGTTATTTACATCACTCATAGAAATAGGTACAAGAATTTAACATAGCTTTTCTTAAGCATGGAGAAATATAAGAGAGATTGCTTAACTTAAATCACTTGCAAAATTATTCCTGATGTAACCTAGCTTTATTCCCATTTTTCTTGGTACTTGTGTCACATTTTCTTCAATAACAATATCAAATTTATCAATGAGGTTATTTCTATCAAATAAATTATAATTTCTTGTGAAAAGCACAGTTTCAAGGGCTTTAAATTTGTGACATACACATACACCAGGGCCCTAGTCCATAAAACTTGTTACACAACTGCCGCAAATCAATGACAAATTTACCCAAAGTAAAAAAAAAATGCAGGGGTTTCAGTAGCTTAATTACATTAATAACAGCCACTTGTAATTGACGAGAAATTTTATCAAATAATCTGTATTAAGATTGAACAGCATTTCTGCTCCTGAATCTGAATTATTTGATGTAGGGTAAACAGAGGGCATGTATTACAACAGGCTGCAGCATGGAGAAACAAGTTTCAAGGCATAAGAATTTGCTGCAATGGTTTTCATACAGAATCTAAAAATTAAAATTAAATTAAAAAGGAAAAGTTAAACGAAACAGAAGTAAAAACCATATACTGTAGACAACAGCAACAATACATGATTTTTTACAAATTTCTACTAAAAATGATTCACTTTCAAATTCTCTACGCGATGACATTTTACATTGGAAATGCTCAAACATTCCAATTATTTTAAAGTATTCCACAGCATGCACAGGCTTTTCATTGGGTCCAAATGATTATTTGGTCTAATTAACAGTGGTGTGGAATAAAAGTTAATATATTCTAGAAGTAGGGTATCAAAAGGTTTAAAGCAAATGAAAGAAAACAGGGTGATATTGAATATAGTTTCATGGACTTATATTTGCAAATTTCTTTAAAATTGGCAAACCTGAAAATTAGTCTTGACTGACATTGCAACACTGTTAACTTGGGAGACTATGGCACACAACACAAACTTTTGTTTGTTTGAGAACATGTGAGATAGACAGAGGAAATATGCATGGTTAATTATCAGGGTTTCTATGAATGAATGAAATTCCAAAATATCACCCTAGGAATTAAAAGGAAAACAAACCTCCACAGAAAAAAAACATGCAAAAGTTAAACAACAAAAATTTAAAAAAAGAGCATAGGTAATATCCATCAGTCTCTTGAAGAATGTCTGATAAAGTAAAAACTGGCAACTCTTGGCTTAAATAGAAAAATGAGAAAAGAAAAGGAATACAAATTCATTCATCTGAAAGCAATTTCTCTTTCTAGATGACTTGTGTGAAATAAGTGAATATGACATGGGGTGATGTATAATTCACTTCTCTAGAAATTATAAAACTTGCATGTTTGGTAGTGAAATAACTTTCAGCATGAAATTCATTTGCTTGTTTAAATAGTTTTAATAAATCAAATGATAAGCATTACATCATAAAATATATTATATTGCAATTATTTCCTTTCTTCACATAAGGGAACACAGGGTCTTCTTTTAATGATGATGAAACTTTCCAATAATAAAGTCATATTTTACAATTCATTTGGTCTTTAATACCTAGATGTACTTAAATGTTTTTGTTATTATTGTGCGCAAACATAAACAAAACTAAAAGATTATATCATTTTTGTACATAGTGGAAGGAAAAATAAAAGAATATTTTGTTCCATTTCACAGCAGACTTATATTCATACTCATTACTTGCAATCATTACAAGCTTTTCTTTAGTACACTGACTTGCAATAACGTACACTGGAATGCATTCGATTCAGTAGGATTTTGAAGATAACTTTCAAAAGTTTGGTTCATCAAACAATTACTTCTTTGAAGTTATATATTAATATATATATATATACGATAGAGCAACATTGCAGTTGATAGTTTGTTCTTCTCGCAAGTAACGAGAGAATTTGTCTCCTCCGACTCATATCATGAACGAGCGCTAGTAATTGATGGCCCCTGATGAGGATTGTTAACAAGTGAACAATTTGAAGCACAGCAGTTTTTTTTCTTCTTCAGAGGTGAACTGTGAAGCCCTTTCAAGTTATGTCACCAGGTAGTCAGCCAAGTTGCGTCATACGGGCTGGGCCAATCAACAAGAGAAGCGTGAGAATCACCGTCTTCCAAGTTTGTCTTTTTTCGTGCAGCAAAACACTGTGCATCTGCTGGGCATGCACGACTCCATACACGCACTTCATTGCACATTCCTTTCATCTTTTTTTAGAGTTTTTTCAGTCTTCAAACCACCCATGTGCTGAATAACCATCAAAACCATCAGCACAAAGCTTCGTCCGCCCATCTCAAAGATTTCATTTCCATCGCATTCTCCGAGTTGGAGCCATATACGAATAACATCCAAGATTGAAGCCTCCCATCAAAAGCATCTTGTCAAAAGCATCTGAACCTTCGTCCCACATCAGAGTTCCGAAGATTTCACACCTCAAACTTGACAGATCCCTGCGTTGCTCGGCTCAGCGTGCGTGTCATCCCGCTACTCTTCCCTTCCCCTCCCGATCCGGACCCAGAAGCCGGAGGGGCCGACGGGCTCGTGCCGTGGTAGGATGCAGTTCTAGTAGCAGGTTGTTTGGCCGGTCTAACAGGCTTGGATTGACCAGGGAGACTGAAGCAGCCTTTCCTGAGGGCCACACGAGCGTTGCCCACGGCGGGGCGGGAACATCGACTGACTCCGTCAAGGTGAGCTGCGTAACCGTCACTCAGGACCTAAAGGAATGATGAAAAGGGTGAAGATAAAAGAACTAGCTTTTCACAAACAATCAAATGGACAATTCATAACTTGTTGATTAATCCCAATCCCCTACTACTTTAATACACTGTGTTGGTAAATGTAATTTTGCTGGGATCTGAAGACTACCTCCTGGACAACCATCTCCATACGGCAATCTTAAAACACCTTTAACAACTACCTAGAGGATAACTGACCAAGAGGTGACCTGGGTAGTAGTTGCTTGGAGGGGGCAGGGTAGGTACTATACAGGGGTGCTGCAGCTGGTCTAGAGGATAGTTATCAATTTATCTTAAATTTGTGTAGTTACTTGTCTATAGGGGTATTCATTCAGGAGGTAATCGTCATATAGGAGAAATCATTGAAAACAAAGCAGTGACTATTTGTTGACCCCCCCCCCCCAATATGGTTATTCCTGGAGATCTTAGGGAGGGATGAGGTGTCAGGGGGGGGGGGCAGCTTGCAGTAATCCTGACATACATGTACATGTGAGTATATCATACATGTATCATGTCAGAGAGAAGACATAATAGTGATCAGTTCTAGACTTTATCCTAGCCTGTGATTGGTATTTCTTAGAGATCTTGGGAAGGGGTTAGAAGGTGTGCTTGGGGGGAGCAATGGGGGGGGGGAGGGGGGGGGGTGGGGGAGGGGAGAGGGGGAGGGGAGGGGAGGGGAGGGGAGGGGAGGGGGAGAGGAGTAGTCAAGTTTAAAGTCTTTGGCATATGTTTAATATCATGCTCAACATGAGACAAACTGGTTGTGGACTTACCACAGCCTGTGCCTGGTACTTCTTGGAGACCTTGCCGACGATGTAGATCTGAGTGGGTAGGAGACCGATGCTGGAGTAGATAGGAATGTCCTTACTTGAACCATACGCCGCATGGATCACAAGTTTGCTCTGTACATCAGGATAAGATCATGAAAGCAAGGATTACTAAGAGTAGAAACCGTTTATACATGTATTGGCTTGGACACATAATGCGGCCTGATGGCGGCTTGATGATTAAAGTCATAGAAGGTCGTCTACATGGCAAGAAGAAGAGGGGAAGACCTTGTAAAGGCTTTCTAGATGATTTAATCGCAGAATGTGGAGCAACAGAATATGAAGTGTTAAAACGGATGGCTCAAGACCGAGGTACTTGGAGAGACACTTGATATAGAATCCTGATTGGATCACTGAACCTGTCATAAACTGACAGATCACTATTGATGATGAAAGGGGGTAATTAATGTCCAAATTGGATAATATTCTCTTCTTCAACAACTCGTACAATAATATGTGACATGGGCTCAATATACTGTGTGCCTGGCAGAAGGCCCCAGACAATTTTGGGGGGTAATTTCATACTGTTCAGTTAGGACTGTCAAAATAATGGCTAAATCAAATCAAATCAAAGTCAAATTTAAAAAAAATGTAAACAATTTGGACCTTTTATGTATGTACAGACGGATGTATATAAGCAAAGGACAGTCAAAACTTTAGACATTTTGGATAACTTGATCAAAGTGTGAATCAAATGTTTGCACATTAAAGCCCACTACACTACTTATAGCTAATTGCGCCCTCTATATAGCAAACAATGCCTAATCAGTGCATGTTGGTTACCCACAACCCCCTTTTTCTTAATATGTTGATTGAGAGCTGATTTGATGAGATAACCACCTGTCAGTGACCTTGTGGAGAGGTCTAATTCCCCCTGACCAAACTAGTGCAGACAGGCTTTAAGTTGCACCATTCTGCTGGGCACATAAAGTACATGACTTGACTAACCTGGTCTACGAGTCCCTTGAGAAAGTTAGCTTTCTGTCTGAGTGGATCTGTGGTGATACCGTCACAGAACGAGACCACACCGTGAGGGAAGTTATGCTGGGCGAGCCAGGAGACCACCTTCTGTTTCTGCATGCTGGGTCTGGCCGTCACATAGATGATCAGGTAGTTCAGCTCCTGCCAATGTCTGTATGTACAATAAAAATTAAAGTAGAGGTGTCATATATAGTCAGGTGGTTTAAACACTTGACGGAAGAAGTGCAGGTAGTGGGTTCGAGCCCCAGTGTGGTATTAGCTTCCTTTGACAAAACAATAACCTAAATTTGCCACTCTCGACCCAAGTGTTAAATGGGTATTCCTTGAATGCTGTGAGCATCAAAATTGGTAGCCTAGCTAGAGCAGAGTACTCCTGAGGTGGACATGAGCGCTATCAAATTATCTCATATTTTTATCAATGTCAGATACTTCAAAGAATTTTAAGTTTACTTAAAACACTAATGTTCCTTGAAACTTAAGTGATCCTTTTTATTTCATCTTTCAGTTCTATGTGGTCATCTCTAAATCTGTGTAGTTTTGTGTTTCCCATGAAAACATACAATCAACAGACAATGAATCGGGTCAAGAAATGCAAAGTAAAAACTACCCTCTCAAAGTTTGTTAAGAATATTTTTCAAAATATGGGAGTAATCTTACACTATGCAATATTCTTGTTTCAGTATGCTTTCATTTATATAATAATATTACATGCATCAGCTCAATCAAACTACACATAGTTAAAGCAAGCTCTATCATAACTACATTGTACGTTTAAAACACTAGGGTGTGACTTTCATGGGGATAAAAATTGAAGAGATGTTTATTGTGATTGAGAAAATTTGAGAAGTCATCACTACTTTTTGATAAATAATACATTGCTGGCCAAAAGAACATTTTTGATTTGTTTGTTCTTCAGAAAGGACTTTTCAGCTAACTACCGGTAGCTAATGACCCCCCACAAAACTTACCTCACAACATCGACTGCCCCTGCCCTGACCTTGGGGTCGCGGCCCATGATAGAGACGCTAGCTGTGAATGACCCGTCTATGCTGAATACGACACACTCAGTCTTGGGTGGTACGACCGTCAGGTAGGAATCCGCGGATGTGTGGTCACCCCTGGTTTAAAGATGGAATCAAAAGAAAAATATATTTCAAAGGGCTGAAAACATAAATTTTCCTCTTTAATAAAGGCCTAGGTAAATATGAGGCAATGAGCTGCTTTAAAAATAAAAGAAGATAACCATAGCATAGCACAAGTGTGTTTTGCAGTTCAGTTTATTACACCATATACTGTAGATCAGGGAGTATACATACTGTAGAAAGCCATTGTTACAAGCAACCACATTTCATAAAGCCCCAAAATACAGTATAAAGCATTAATTTTGTGAGGGTTTTATTTTTTTCAATTCTTTTAATGAACTTGTGGATTGTTGAAGGACTCAAATTTTACAACTTGAAAAACATGAGCCTCTGATGCCCTTGCAAACAGGTATTTTGTATCACAAAACTCATTAATTTTTATTTTTTTTAATTTCATTAAAAGACTAGTATCCATCTCAAATTATGTTGAATTGACAGAATTGGCACAAGAATTTAGTGATACGGTGCATGGGTATCAAGACAGTATATCTTGCTTTGTTGTGCAAGTATCTTGCAACATGTGCCATACTGCTACAAACTGTTGGCCAAACCCAGTAGAAGTACCGTTACTCTGCCCTTACCTGACGACCATCTTGACTGGATAAATACCCTGGCCCAGTCGTCTGGCTTCTGGAATGGTGTAAGAGACCCTGCCGGTGCTGCTGGTCACCTCCGTCGCAAAGTGGACCCATTCCCCAGAGGGAGGTTGCGTCATGATGTGAATGTCCACCTGTAACCAAAACCAATCAAAACCAAGGTATGTGTGATGTATTGTGTATCCCTTCTCACATGCATCAATATGAAGTCTATATTATGGCGCTGGTTTTCCAGCATCGGTAATCTCACATGATATCATTATCTCCTCCCCCCTTTTTTGGCAGTTTTTTTAAGAAGAAGAAGAAATCTACATATACATGTATACACATATTATGTGGGTGTACATATACGTAAATTTCAATTAAAAACAAATTTTGTATAGTAATCAGCAAGAATGATTTTAAACAGACTGACTTGCCTTAAATAAACAACAACAACATCAATTCATATTTTCTAAATATTTTGTTCCATATGTACATCGATTGCATTTATGATGTGTAGAAAAAAAGGCAAGTGATGATGGGATGCAATTTACAATAACTTAGATGACCTCCATTTCGTTCTACAAACAAATATTAGACCGTTGCTATTTGCATAGTGTAATATCTAAGAAAACAAATCAGTAGTTGTAGTGCAAACACTTCATCAATCAAATGCCTATTATAAAAGGAAAAGACAAGTAAATATTTTGGTTGTAATTGGAAATCAGATATTCTTTAAAAACATTACAGACTGTGTTCGTGCATGGATTCACTGGTATAGTCGAACTTACTTTAGTGACCACCTGTATAGAAAGACCACTTGTTCATTAAGACCAGTATTCTTGTTTCCCATGAATTATGTTTCTCATAGAAACACGTATTATAGGAACCTGTACATAAAGACCACCTGCCTATGAAGACCAATGTTCTTGTCTCCCTTGGGTGGTCTTTATATACAGGTTTCACTGTAATAGCCTGGATCAGTCCCTATTTTTCTCACTCTTAATTAATTGAAATGAATTGAATTACAGCAGGTTTGATGATGATTGTTTATACATACCTTTTCCCCGGTAAGCGTGACCATGTCCAGTGTACTGTACATGAATCTTCCAACCAAGGTCTGAGGAGCGTCTTCCATCACGACAACGTCCTTAGCTCGGTGGTTCGGATTTACGCTTTGCTGTGAAACAAAAAAAAAAATGTGAATTTTTCGGTTAGATAGTTTAACGACTATTTTTTACAGACTTCCATTTGGTTTTACATGAATTTCTTCTCAAACACATCATGCTGCACTGTCAAGATGAAGGTGCCGTGGTATAGTGGTTCATTCACTTGACTCTCAATCCAAGGGTCATGGTTCGAATCCCACCCTGGCAAGACATTAATCTACTTTTGCCACTCTTCACCTCGGTGTAATTGGGGACCTGATATGCCAGAGTGCTACATAATTAGCTGCACGCTATATAAGACGGGGGTAATATGTTGGAGCCCCAGGAGCGTCACAAATGGACGGACATGTGTGCTGTATAAAAAGCCACCATTATTATGATTATTAAGATTTCAGTCCTTTCTAGTACACTCATTATGATTAACCAGTGTGGTATGTTTTATATCTGGTATGAATTTCAAACCATGCATCAATCTCTGCAATATAGCTACATCTCATTTTGAGAGAAAGTCTCTAAAAGGTGTAATCTTTACTTTTCAAGGTTACTATTGATGTGAATATTATATTGAAAATAGCAAAATAAAGCCAGATGAGATCAACAACCATGCAAGATTTGTTACTGCTTACATCTGTCCTCACCTTCATTTTTACTGACGTTCTCTTCCGCTGCCATTTTTCCCTGGGCTGCGCAGGAATGAAGTTTGCAACGGCTGTCCCGTCACCGGCATGCACACTCACACTGTCGTTGTGAAATACCTGCAGCATCAAGGATACATCAAGGTCAAAATTCATGGAATGGTGGTCAAAGTTTTGCTCAGGCAAAATGTAAATAACTTTTTTTTCTGTCTAAATCAACGTTGTTAAAAACAAGTTTATAACATTCTGAAAAGGTAATATTTAAAGAGAAATTTAGGTTTCCTAGGTGTTCTAAAAAAAAAATTCCTACAGTTTTAACACCTATCATTTGATATTGTACAGTTTGCCATGGAAGGTACAAACCTATTGGTTTCCATTTCATCAAACATGAAATAAAAATAATGCATGACCAACTACCAGGTCAATATGACTGGGTCAGAGATTTCAAACATCTTCTCAAATCATGTCATTATTCTTTTTGCTATTTTTCACATTTCATGAAAACATGCTAAAATAAATATCTTTATCATCTATTCTTTCTCTCCCCGTCTCTGTCTCAGACAGTCTCTCTTCTCTTTCACTCCCTTTTCCACTCTTACTCTACCTCTCTTCCTCTCTCTCTTTTTTTTCTTTTCTTTTTTTTCTTTTCTCTTCTCTTCTCTTCTCTTCTCTTCTCTTCTCTTCTCTTCTCTTCTCTTCTCTTCTCTTCTCTTCTCTTCTCTTCTCTTCTCTTCTCTTCTCTTCTCTTCTCTTCTCTTTTTTCTCTTCTCTTTTCTCTTCTCTCTCTCTCTCTTTCGCTCTCTTCTCTTTTCTGTTTTCTCTTTTTTATTCTCCATTACTCTTTCCTCATTATCTTTCTCTTTCAAACCATATCTCTCTTACCTGTCTGAGAATGAAAGCTATGGTATCTGTTGACTCCCAGTAACTGGCATGGAATAGATGAGGGAGGGCGCCAGTCGGGAATGCCTGCAGTGCCTCGGGACAATAGAGGGCGAAGTCTAGCCTCTTGCTGCCCCACCATTTTGATGTAATAGCATTAACAGCTGAAACGATTCAATAATATTTCTTGTTATATTATATACCGGTACACCTTTTAAAGAGAGTTGCCACTCCCTTGAATGTATGCTGGGAAAACTATTTGTGGATTCACGATATAGCAATGTGTGTTAATTAGTAAATGATCTGCTAAATAAATACAAGTATCTGCATTCTAGCTTTGTCAAACTGCTTGTGATTGGAGGTATATCTTTTGCTTATACTGAGATACATGCAAAAGCAATTTCTCAACACTAGTATGGAATATCAAGTGTTCAAACTTCAAAGCATCAGATAGGTGAGAATAGGCCCATATATTGTACAACATGTGTTACAGTAATGTACATCAAATACTATTTGGTCTGCAATAATTGTATGATAAAATAATAAATTATTTTTGGGGATACTTCTTTCGATATCTTTATTTCTAAAGAACTAGGCATCAGCAAAAAAATATGTACTGAAAAAAGTAAATTTATGACCCACTCACGGACCATAAACAGCTTATTGCAATAAAAAGGTCAGATTTTCGTGAAATGCTTGCAATGGACATGAATAATTCAACAGATTCCAATCAACAAAGATCAATATCATTGTTGTGTGAGGTGCCATAAGAAATTTGATATGTGGAAAGGGAGCAGATCCCTGAAAACAAAGAACTTATGCATCCATAGACCATGAATTCAATGAATTAATTCAATATCCAGAGTAATAATATCTGTAAAGCAATTAAAGACTGTATTTTGTATCAAAAGATATATAAATCCAGATTATTACTACCTGAGGTATTATTATTATTATTTTTGGAATGTAAAGAGGGGGTAGCCATGCACTCACTGTGTAGAGCAGGTCCAGATAAGACCCCTTCGTTCTCCCCTGCCTCACCGGCTGAGCTAGCTACGCTGGTGTGTCTCCGCCCGTAACCCTCTGCTCTCCCCTCAGAAAACAGCAGCATATTGGCAGTGATAGCATCAACTGTAATAACAAAGGTCAAAGGTCAGTGTCATATAACTGTTCTTTAATACTGGGTAATTTGCAAAATCTCTGAATGAAAATTTCTCTCATAAATTTTATCCAGGGACTTTCTAATGCTTGAAAAGAGCATTATCTAATTCGTAAGCTGAGTCATTTTTATATTTTACGAATTATTTTGGAATAATTTTCCACAAAATTGATTCAATATTGTATTTTATCATGATTTATATGACCAATTTTTTCTAGAAAGACCTCAGTCAAGAAATCTAATATGGTTTCAAGTAAACATTTTTTCCTTCCATTACAATATGTCTATCTACCTAGATTCCTTTGGCAGACTCAAGAAGCAATTTTTTTTAAACTCCTGTGTATCAGCTAAACCTATTGCATTATTTATATTTTTAAGCTAACCAATATCATGATTAAATTTCAGCATGTATTGGGAAAAAACTAAATGATATATCAACAATATATTGTATGACTATCTGTCAATTTTTTTTAAAAATCATAATATTATCACACAAAGGTAGAACCACATCGATGAGGCTTGATGATAGCCAAATTTTCCCTCAGATATGTAAAAAAAAAACAACTTTTATTTAACAAAGATAACAAGCTGTTACATATTTTGCGTTCTGGACGCGTCTCTCTGTGCGACGACATTTCGCTGAGCTACCTAAAAGAAGTCTTAAAGCCTTACTGCACTAGTTTGGCCAGGAGGGATTAGACCTCCCTGCATGGTCACTGACAGGTGGCTATCTTATCAAATCAGCTCTTGAATTAACATAAGAAAAAGGGAATCATAGGGGACCCATGGTCACCGATTAGGCATTGTTTGCTCTATAGAGGGCGCAAGTAGCTATAAGTAGTGCAGTGGGGCTTTAATAGATACAGATTAATACCTCATTAATGTAGAGAAAGAAACATGGCTGTACTTACTGAGCCCGTTAGACCTGCCATCTCCTCTGGGGTACTTCTGATACCTCTCTACCGAGAACGGGGTCACCACGGAGAACTTGCTGTGTAGGAGGGGTTCTAGGCGGGCAGCTGAGGGGTCCGTCCGATGGAACAGGTTGTAGAGCTGACTACACGTTGGTCTTAAAGGCAGGGCTGGAGGTTGAAGAGAGAGACAAAGTAAGACACGATACTTGTTATCTTGCACACAAGAGGAGCTTACCAATAAAAATAATTTTGAGTTCTAATGACAAGCTAAAAAGTGATACTGTACATTGTGCTCCAGTATCGCATCATGCAGAGGACTCTTGTACACTGTAAAGAAGACTGGCCCCAAAACAGATCCTTGGGGAACAGAATAAATGTAGGATACCAAATCTGTCTGCGATACAGTACTAGCTTAAAAATTGATGAAGATTTGCTATTAAAATTACTATCATTTTTTAGGTAAACTTCCTGTAAATTTATAAGAATATTGATAAATTTGGTATCAGTTTGTAGAAAAAATAGTGTTCCACAAGAAAATTACGATTATTTTGTTTGGTCAGTTTGGTTTTTTTCCCATGTAATAATCAATATCTATAGTCAAAATGTTCTAAAATTTACCGTATCTACATGCGTTTAGGGAATTTTGTTAGAACAGCCACATTACTATCACGATTTTCGGAAAACCTGATTTTGAAATGATTTTGATTTTGACTTACTTGGTTTAAAATCCTGCAGTGATCTCCTGTACGCCAGCACCATGCCCAGCGGCGAGCCGAACATGAAGAAATGCGTGACCTCAAAGTCGACCTTTGGCAGCATCATGTCAGAGGTCATGCTGACCTGGGAGCAGAGACTGATCCGTCTACCGTCAAGCTCTGAGCTGTAGCTCTGTATCGAGTCCCGGTTGGAGAAGGTGGGGTTGGAGAAGCGCTTGACCCGCTCATGAGGTGCACTGGTGTACCTGGGGGGTGTTTCACAAAGATTATACGTCAAACTTAACTCTAAGTTGGATTTAAATATTATGGAGAGCCATTTGTCGCCTTAAAATGAGATATATTCAAAAGCAAGGATTCAAGTATTTTAGACTTTTCATTAAATCCACATCAAGAACGTGAAATCACCCATAAGGCCTAAAATAAAAACTTGTTGCATTGCCCTTTGCGACCGACCCAAAAATCTGAAAATCTACGGTCGGCATTTTAAAAAAGTTTTTTTTTTAACCGTTTTTTTATAATTTTTTGTATTAAAGGTATTACAAAGTTTTGGTATGGGGTCATGAATTTGGTTCAAATTAACATATTGGAAGCATATGCGTTCCTACAATATTCATTGATCGTTGTCGCGGTTGAAATCGAGTCTGAAGTTATGAAATTATAAATAATAAACTCTTTACGTTGTATAGCTCCCTCTCAAGGTCAAGATATTCATTTAGCTATGAAACAATGTTTGTTGACTAAAATCGACCGATTAGCTATTCCCGTTTGGAAATTATATATCACAACTACATATTCTGAGATTTTCATGGTCGCAGCTACCATTGTACGGCCATAGGCGCTATTTGAAATATATCAAAATTTACCGGGAGCACCGGTAAATTTTTATATTCAATTTTTCTCGAAAACAGAAGTGTTTTAGGGGCTAATTTTTGTAGAGCTTATAAAACATCCACAGGGGCATCCAAATATATCAAAATTGTAAAGATTCACTATCCACCAAATTTTCAAAATTTCCCAAAACTTTGTATTACCTTTAATGAATAAAAAAATATTTATTTTGTTTGACTTGAGATATAAGTGCATAAAATCAAATTATTCCAAACAATCTTCACATTGCTAGCAAGTTTTACAGGTAGTTGAAATCCAACTTCGTCAGCAGAAAAGCACAGAGTGTTGTCTCAACACAACATTGCAAACCATGGATTATTATGAGGTGAAAAAGATATGAATGGAATGATGACTCTGAAACACATGTATTAAAGCATTACAAACTGAGAAATATCAGCCAAAAGAGGGCGGGAAAAAAAAGAGAAAAAAAAAAACATTAAAAACGGAAAAATATCGGCCCGAAGAGGGCGACAACAAAAAAAGTTTAAAAAAAAAAAATCTTTTCCGACCGACCGACCGACCCATGTTTTGGCACCCAAAGGGCAATGCAACAAGTTTTTATTTTAGGTCTAATAATAGAAAATATGAATGATTTGAATCAACATTTTATGCATTTTAAAATAACTTTTGCAAAATGTTTTCAAAGATGCTAATGGCTTTCCATAATTGTTAAGTTTGTGAAACACCCCCCAGGGGTAGAGTTGAATTGATAGTTTGAAAGTATGGTAATTTGTTTTGGTGGTTAAGTAGTTATAATAAATATCTTTCCGATTATATATATATATTATAAGTTTGGTAACCCACATAGGTTCCTTTCCTAAGGCCACCATCACATTCAAGCTCTGCTCTAGCTTAAAGGCATCGTTTATCAATTTTAAATCTGAGATGCACGGCCCTACGTGTTATCAGTGTCTGTGATATGGTGTAATATTGAAGCCCTAAAATCAATCGCGCTTCAAAATGATCAAGAAGTGCCTCAAAAAAGTAAAAATCTTTGAGTGACCGGTTTTACCATACTTGTTTTCCCCAATAGACTGTAGTGTTCGAAAACTATTAGGAAAATGCAAAATTTGGTTTCAATTTCGAATCATAAATATCTTGATAATCAGACAGGCGATTGGCTTGTAAAAGTCATGGGGTTCCTGAGTGACCTATAGGTTGATAATTGTCATTGCAGCATGAGCTAAATCCAGGATTTTGTTTCAGAATCTGAGACAAAGTTACCGGATCCCTTTAAGATGGCGGCCTCCTGCATTTTTCAATTTTGAAATGAATTGTCAGCTATGTGTGTTTTGAAAGTAATAATTTTGTAAGTGATTAACATTATAAGATTATATATGTATTTTGACTTGTGTTAATAATTCATATGTACCTAGTTTGTATATTACTTTTTATTGTGTTTAAATATGCAGAAATAAAATCCAAATATCAAAAAACGTTCAGAACAATAGCTATGTTTGTTTTGGAGAACTAGCACACAGTGATAAAATAGATAAAACACATTCAGGATAAGATAAGATCGAGGGGGGCACTCTAAAGAACGTTTCCAAATTCTTCATCATAATGTACCTCCTTTTCCTTCCACTGTATTTGATCATTACCCTCTTGTATCTGCTTGTGGATCATCATTAACATATGTATGACATTTTGGAAGGTTTTCAGGCTTTTACAATACTATTAGATGTTGGAAATGGACAATTTAAATTTTTTGCGACTTACCACATTGATTCATCAACAAATATACAATCTATCACATGAACCTACTTCACAATATTGGAGAGAAAACAATTATCCAGCAGACCAAGTTTACCTTGCATCATGCATTCCTTGCAGGTTGTTCGAGCTGGCGGCAGTGATCTTACGCGGCACGTCAAACGCATCCGTTGTCCTCAGCATGTCGATGGTGCTGTTGCTGGGACACTTGTGGGTGAGGAACGAGGCCTGTGATTGGGTGGCGGTTAGCGTGTTGGTGTTCCCAAGAGGAGGCGTGGTGAGGGGTAAGGTGCTGTTTGGGGTTGGGGAGGTGGAAGGGGGCGTGGATGTGCCCGGAGGGGAGATGGGCGCATCGTAGAAGGTGCAGTTGCTCATGGTGCTGATGGAAGGGGAGAGATACTGCTGGGGGGTGATCAACGTCCCCCTGGCTAAGGCATCGTAACCCAAGATGGCACCCATGCAGTCTCCTACTACACACACCTGGGAAAGAGAGAAAGGTACGATGTAAAAAATAATGCATGACATGTGTCGAAAAAATGTATAAACTGTTGACTCCTTCCGGGACATGGTCAAAACTATTGCGGCAAGATGACTTCAACACAGCACAATGCCTGAAGATGAAGGTGAGGATTGATCATATATTTTAGTGCGAGTCTTTCTTTGTACATCTGATGTCTCAGGAAATGCAGGAAGACAGAAAAGCGAAACTCTCTGGCTGAAGTATACTTTTTTTTTACTAACAAGATTATAAATGTAATGCTTCCTGGGAGAAATTTCAATTATTTAAACATATTTGTGGCTTACACCCAGTAAATAAGATCGATTGATCGATCTGTATTGAAAAACAAGTCAGAAAAAATCTTGGAACCAGCGGGACTTGAACCTGCATCTACTGCTTGCCGGGCAGCAACTCTACCACCAGGCCATCACTGGTCCATGGCACAGTCACGATGAACTAGAACAAATACCTAAGCTCTCCTGATTTATTCTGACTCATTAATATTCATTAGTCCGCCATAGGACATACTTGTGACTTACTGAGCGTGATTTAATTATCCAAAACTTAACAAATCAGCTTTAGTTAGGTATTTCTTATAATTTAACACATTTTTATTCCTTACCTGTCCTTGAAATCCGTGGCCTTCCTGTGACTTGACAAACTCATTGTAGGTTGCGTTCATCCTGGTGACGGTGGCGGTGACAGACTCCAGATAGTCAGGGTTGGACGTGGCCATGATGGACAGGGCACCGATGGGCACAAAGTCTCCTGTGTTCGTCTGGAGCTTGTTGTCAAAGGCTGATGATGAGGCATCTACCCCGCATGGTCCGAGGCTGCATGAGAGGCAAGTAAAAATCATAGGCTATTGTATTATGAATAATAATATGAATAATATGGATAGCATTAAGCTACTAGCTGTTTCAGAATGAACAGTTAAGTTTCTAGCCGTTTCATAATGTACAGAGCAGCTTCTAGCTGTTCAAGAATATAACAGTGAAGCTAGCTGTTCTAGAATGTAAGAGCTAAGCTACTAGCTGTTTCAGAATGTAAGAGCTAAGCTACTAGCTGTTCCAGAATAAACAGCTTAGCTACTAGCTGTTTTAGCATGTAACAGCTAAGCTACTAACTGTTTGAGAATATAACAGCTATAAGCTTTTAGCTGCTCCAGGTGGTAACAGCTATGTGCAGGCTGTTCCCTTTGGTAAGGGATCCTAGACCTAATGTACATGTAGATGCCTTAATAAGAAGCAAAGCCTCTAATGCTGTTCAGGAAATTGCTGCCAAGGTATGTTGTAAGGCATCTACACTACATGGTCCACAGTGAAGAGTGGACAAAGAAAGTCTAGAAAAGATTTCATGAGGAAAAGCCTACACAAACAAAAATGGACATAGCAAGATGGATGCCAAAGGTCTCTGATGTTAAACTTGAGCATGTTTGACGAAGTCACGTGATGAAGCATCAACACGACATAGTCCAAGGATTAAGCCAACTAACAAGAGAACCAAGAGAGAACTTATGATATGGACAAGTAACATCTTTTGTACATGTATCCTATGAGAACTGTCTATCAGTCAAAGGCTTACAAAGAAGCATCAACACCCCATGATCTATCAACTGCGTGGACAACAGAAAACCGGAATAAAATATCTAACATTATGAAATTTATCCTAATTATAGAGAACTGTCAATCAAACAGAAGCTACACATTTGTGTTTCCTTCAGGGGTGATAGTGAGCACTAAAAAAAAAGTTTTGTTTTTCCTCCTTGAGTAAAAAGAAAAAGAAAAAAGGATTCAAGGAAAAAATGGCATCCCACCCCCCCCCCCCTTGAATAAGAAAATCAGGAAAAAAGAGGAAAAATCAGCAGAAATAGGGGTAAAATCAGGAGGAAAAAAAAGAGGGAAAAAAAGAGGAAAACAATCAGGGGAATTTTTTTTTTTTAAATCATGTAATTATCAGGCCTGTACCTTGTGATCAAGCTGAATGCTTCATGGCACGTCGGCGGACACGACACCAGCTTAACCGTTATGTGACCCTGCGCCACCGGAAAGTGCGCCCTCACCACCGCATCAAAGGCAGTCTTGAAGGTGTTGATATCTTAAATTATCAAATCTAACCTAAGAGAACCGCCAATCAAACAGAAGCTACACATTTGCGTTACCTTGTGATCAAGCAGAAAGGCTTCGTGGCACGTCAGCGGACACGACACCAGCTTGACCGCTATGTGACCCTGCGCCACTGGAAAGTGCGCCCTGACCACCGCATGAAAGGCAGTCTTGAAGGTGTTGATATTTTAAATTATCAAATCTATTCTAAGAGAACCGCCAATCAAACAGAAGCTACACATTTGCGTTACCTTGTGATCAAGCTGAATGCTTCGTGGCACGTCAGCGGACACGACACCAGCTTGACCGCTATGTGACCCTGCGCCACTGGAAAGTGCGCCCTGACCACCGCATCAAAGGCAGTCTTGAAGGTGTTGATATTTTAAATTATCAAATCTATCCTAAGAGAACTGTCAATCAAACAGAAGCTACAATTTTTTGTTTCCCTCGTGATCAAGCTGAATGCTTCATGGCATGTCGGCGGACAAGACACCAGCTTGACCGCTATGTGACCCTGCGCCACCGGAAAGTGCGCCCTCACCAAAATGACCAAATCTATCTTTAGAGAACTGTCAATCAAACAGAAGCTACACATTTCTGTTACCTTGTGATCAAGCTGAATGCTTCATGGCACGTCGGCGGACACGACACCAGCTTGACCGCTATGTGACCCTGCGCCACCGGAAAGTGCGCCCTCACCACGGCGTCAAAGGCAGTCTTGAAGGTGTTGATATCGCTGCTCTTGGCCCCCGTCTCCTGCATACCGTCCAGGACATTGCCACCGTGAAGCACCAGGAAGAGCACAGTGATGTCCGACTGCATGTTGCCTGCAAATTGAGAGTCTCTGGCTTCATCTGATGGGAGGAAAAAATGGCAATATCAGTTGTTATCAAAAAGTGAAGAACAGTATGGAATCAATCTGTGCTTTCCACTTCAATGTGCCACAAAGTTTATGTAAATGTTAAAGGTAAAGACCAGTTTTGGAAACGCCCCCCTCTTAAAAAAATGAAATGGAAGCTCTTATTACCAATCATGTGAAAGAATATGTTTTGATAATAAATATAATACGTGATAATGCAAAGTTTGCCTGGAAACCGCCTACTAATTGATATATTTGGTAAATTATCATATCTATCCGGATTGGATAGATATAGCATAGTCCCATATACATCTTTCTGTGTACAGTGCTTGTAACTTTACTAAGACTGGGCCAAATTTCTTATCATTTTGATGATTCCAAAACCTTGCAGTACACACCAATACTTATATGCTAGATGATCAACCTTTTCTGATCGGTTCCACAACGTTTCTTACACAATGTAATCGCATGACCAGAACTGGTCTATAACTTTAAAGTACTTAGACTCCAAGAGTCAAATATAGTTAAGAATATTTTTCTTTATTATTTATCTTGATAAACACTGAGCAATATGGCAACAGCCATCACAACTAATGGATCTGTTTTAAATTCAGGAAGACGGAAAAGCTTTTCTCAATTGAAATTTAAGATGCGAGTGGGACTATGTACAGCTTGATAATCACAACATCGCTTTTCTTAATACTTCAACATTTTGTAAATATTTTGAATTAAGATTCAGTTGTGCTAGCAGTAAATTGTATATGCATGAATGTAAAAAAAAAACACAGACCTTCTAATGACGCTGGACTAAGGACATCTTCCGAGCTCCAATGGGATAACAAAGGTCCGTCATCCTCTTGATCTTCCTGCCAATCTACATTAGGAAAATAATAATAATAATAATAATAATAATAATAATCTACACAAGGAAAATAAATGGCACAATGTAAAAAAGAAAATACCAAGAATGGTCCAGTCATACATGTAAACATTCATTTGTTCTCATGTAATGCCTATAGCCAAAGGGCCATGAATGCCATAAAGCGTGTTTTTGTTGTTGTAAAACACACCATTGAAGTTGTTGTATCTACCGGTACACATATGTTACATGTCACATGACAGTACAGTGTATAAATCTTAAAGGTATTACAAAGTTTTGGGAAATTTTGAAAAATGGGTGGATAGTGATTCTTTACAATTTTGATATATTTGGATGCCCCTGTGGATGTATTAAAAACACCAGAAACTTTAGCCCCTAAAACTCTTCTGCCTTTGAGAAAAATTGAATATAAAGATTTACCGGTGCTCCCGGTAAATGTTGATAAATCTCAAATAGCTCCTACGGCCGTACAATGGTAGCTGCGACCATGAAAATCTCAGAGTATGTAGTTGTGGTATATAATTTCCGAACGAGAATAGCTAATCGGTCGATTTTAGTCAATAAACATTGTGTTATAGCTTAATTAATATCTTGACCTTGAGAGGGAGCTATTCAACATAAAGTGTTAGTTATTCACAATTTCATAACTTTAGAGTCGATTTCGACCGCGACAACGATCACTGAATATTGTAGGATCGTATATGCTTCCAATATGTTCATTTGAACCAAATTCATGACCCCATACCAAAACTTTGTATTACCTTTAAGTCAGAAGTAATGACAAAGATTTCAAAGTTTCACAGTATAAGTTTGCCGCAGTCTATTTCCTGCTCTCAAAAATTACCCTCCTTGTTTGCCTCATAATGTTTTTTTCTTCACAATCTTCATCTTTTATCTCTCCCATTCTTTCTTCCTCCCCCTCCCCTGGACTCTACCCTTCTGCATCTTCTTGCCATCTCCAACCTCTATCTCTCTCTCTCTCTCTCTCTCTCTTTCTATTTCTCTTCCTCACTCCTTCCTCCATGTTCCTCTGTCTTTCTCCCCTATTCCTGCTTCAACCTCTATCCATGTTTATCCCTTGCTTTTCTTATGATTATCTCCCCCTTGGTCCCTTATATATTTTTCACAGAGATCTCATCTCTCTGTCTCCAACCTTCTCTCTTTCTCTCCCTCCCTCCCTCCCTCTTCCATCTCTCCATCTTCCTCTGTCTTTTGTCTCTATTCCTGTTTCAACCTCTTTCCATGATTATCCCATGTCCTTCTTATGATTCCATCTGCTTTGTCCCTTCTATATTTTTTTCACAGAGATCTCCGTCTCCAACCCCCTCTATCTCTCTCTCTCTCTCTCTCTCTCTCTCTCTCTCCCTCCCTCCCTCCCTCGCTACTCCATCTCTCCATCTTCCTCCTCTCTGTATACGCTTCTTCCAGCTGCAAAACACAGCGAGGGAGAAAAGTACAGCAGACAGAAAGGTCACGATAGTTCATTATTGATCTAGACACCTACTCACTGTTTGCACAGTTGCATATTGTGGGCTTCTCAGATTTACAGACTGCTAGACCTATCAAAACAACATTTTTGGGGCCAAATCTGCAACGCCAATTTTTTCACATTATGGGTCTCATACCAGATCAAACGGGTAGATAGTCAAATACAGGCAATGTAAAGCATAAAGACAATGCATTCCACATTAGAACATCAGAAGGTATATTGTATATTCTATGTATATTTCTTTGTTGTATATTCTATGTATATTTCTTTGTTGTATATTCTATGTATATTTCTTTGTTGTATATTCTATGTACATTTCTTTATTGTATATTTTATGTATATTTCTTTATTGTATATTTTATGTATATTTCTTTATTGTATATTTTATGTATATTTCTGTATTGTATATTATATGTACATTTCTTTGTTGTATATTCTATGTATATTTCTTTGTTGTATATTTTATGTATATTTCTGTATTGTATATTATATGTATATTTCTTTATTGTATATTTTATGTATATTTCTGTATTGTATATTTTATGTATATTTCTTTATTGTCTATTTTATGTATATTTCTTTATTGTATATTTTATGTATATTTCTTTATTGTCTATTTTATGTATATTTCTGTATTGTCTATTTTATGTATATTTCTTTATTGTCTATTTTATGTATATTTCTTTATTGTCTATTTTATGTATATTTCTTTATTGTCTATTTTATGTATATTTCTGTATTGTATATTATATGTACATTTCTTTATTGTATATTTTATGTATATTTCTTTATTGTATATTTTATGTATATTTCTGTATTGTCTATTTTATGTATATTTCTTTATTGTATATTTTATGTATATTTCTTTATTGTATAAATTTTATGTATATTTCTGTATTGTCTATTTTATGTATATTTCTTTATTGTCTATTTTATGTATATTTCTTTATTGTATATTTTATGTATATTTCTTTATTGTCTATTTTATGTATATTTCTTTATTGTCTATTTTATGTATATTTCTTTATTGTATATTTTATGTATATTTCTGTATTGTATATTATATGTACATTTCTTTATTGTATATTTTATGTATATTTCTGTATTGTATATTATATGTATATTTCTTTATTGTCTATTTTATGTATATTTCTGTATTGTATATTTTATGTATATTTCTTTATTGTCTATTTTATGTATATTTCTTTATTGTCTATTTTATGTATATTTCTTTATTGTATATTTTATGTATATTTCTTTATTGTCTATTTTATGTATATTTCTTTATTGTCTTTTTTATGTATATTTCTTTATTGTCTATTTTATGTATATTTCTGTATTGTATATTATATGTACATTTCTTTATTGTATATTTTATGTATATTTCTGTATTGTATATTATATGTACATTTCTTTATTGTATATTTTATGTATATTTCTGTATTGTATATTATATGTACATTCTCTTTATTGTATATTTCTTTACTGTCCACAATCTCTTTATTGTATATTTCTTTACTGTCCACATTCTCTTTATTGTATATTTCTTTACTGTCCACAATCTCTTTATTGTATATTTCTTTACTGTCCACAATCTCTTTATTGTATATTTCTTTACTGTCCACATTCTCTTTATTGTATATTTCTTTACTGTCCACAATCTCTTTATTGTATATTTCTTTACTGTCCACAATCTCTTTATTGTATATTTCTTTACTGTCCACATTCTCTTTATTGTATATTTCTTTACTGTCCACATTCTCTTTATTGTATATTTCTTTACTGTCCACATTCTCTTTATCTTGCCTTCTTTCTCTATTTCTGGTGACCTCACGATTTCCTCAGCAAATTTACTCCTGGCTTCATTTTCTCTGACAATATTAGGGCTTCGGTATTAAACAAGAAGGTTTTACTTTATTTTTATGGTCAGACTTAGGTTTAGGGAAAGAGATCGGTCTAGTACTAAGTCCACAATTAAAGTGTACCTCCCCTCCCTACTCCCTACCACTCTCCCTACACCCTTTCCCTATACTTCTGTGGCCCACCACAAAACTCCCTGGGGGCCACACCAACACCCAATTAACTCACTCTCACAAGAAGCCAAGATAAGGAGAGGAGGAATTACTCCCTCATTTTAATACAATTATCTGCATCCTTCTACGCCTCGTTACCCCTGGCGTTTGCCCACCCTCTAAATGTCATGTCTACCAAACGTGTACTGGGCCTAAGCGTCAAGTCATTATACCCCGCCACCTCCCTACCACCTCCAGTCTTCTCAAGGACCGATCCAACCGCTTCTAGTTATTTCGCACACCTTCAAGTTCGTAATTCACGGTGTAAGTCAGCGGACTTTTTCTTCTCGTATGCAATGATGTTCTAATTTTTGATGTACAGTGTACATGAAGTATCCTTCCCAATATTCACAAATTAAATGTATATTGGCACACATAAAAATTTGACTTTAATCTAATATATGAATATGAATTAAGACAGAATTAAGCAAAATTTAAAATCTGATAAAATTAATAAAACTTCATTTCATAATGTGACCTAACTTATAACTGAACTTCACACTTTTTTTTCTAGACATTGACATTGATACACACAAAAGTTTACTTCACCCTAAATGTAGTACCGCTATCTGAATATGAAACATTACAGATTTCAAGTAGAAAAATATGTTTCTGAACATTTTTATTCTTTACCAAGAAAAGAGAAGAAAGATAACCTCCTGAACATCAGCAGACTTATTCTTCTATACTATATTTCAAGTTCTTTTTAGTACTTTGCTCAAAATATTCTCAAATCATTAATAAATCTGGACATAGTGATATTTGACATACTTTACAAAACTTGGTAAGGATATGAATAATTTAGTTGTTCAGTGTACATGTATATCACTGCTGTGTGACATACTTCTCTCTTCAAGTTCAATGATGATGCAATTATCTCAATTTCGCATTTAACACCTGTATTAACAGGAAACTCTGGAAAGGTAATTTTTACCATTAAGAGGCATTTTATTATTAGATTTATTTCATCAGGTGATATTTCATTGTTACAAGAGGGATAACTCAACTTTGGAGCAGACATTTATTGTGTTATTGGTGAATTGCAAAACAGCATGCATGTACTATATATTACAATAGAGTATAGACCTTTATACACCTTTACCTAGGGACGAGCTATCACATTTACCCGTCATATGATATCTTATCCTAATAGCCATAATGCAAATTGCATACATTAGTTGTTGCTAGGTTAGACAAATGTTATTACTTACCCTACATAACAACGTGTAATGTAAGCAAGTTGAATTTTGACTACCGTACTAAAATAGAATTATTATTTGAAACGGGTGAACAAAATCATATGTAACAAGGCACTTAAGACACACATATGTATTGAATTTGATTACATTACGAAAATGGCCTATTGCGGGTACAATCATGTATAAGCTCATGCATTACATGTACTTAAAAGAGATCCCACCTGCACCCAATGTACTTGTCAATACACCATTGCACAATTAAATGCAATGAAAAGTGTTGATAAAACTTAAAGAGGTAAAAAAAGAAGGAGATTTTCTTCTGTATTATTTTATTCTTTTGATACACCTACATGTATGAGGTTCAAACACATCCTCTACGAGCATGCTCTTGCACTCATGAATTTTTAGGATGTATCCATCAAAAAGAAATATCTATTGCCACTCATTCAATTGTTTCTGACCTCACATAAATAACAGCAAAGATTTTATTCATGCTGATAAATTTGAACGAAAAAAGAGGCAACTGAACTCCTTAATGAGAAGAGAACAAATGAGCATCAAATTAACAAGTTCAAATCTACAGTAGATAACTCATGTACAGAGGAGGGTGGGGGATTTCATAGAATCATTGCCAATACGTGGAAATGTAACATTATAAATTTGATTCTCTATTCTTGTAACAACTACTGTTAATACTCTTGGGAAAAATCCCTCATGTTTTGTGTGCTTATCTCATCCCCCTCTTGATATTGCTCTCTCTCTCTCTCTCTCTCTCTCTCTCTCTGTGTCTCTCTGTACCCCTCTCTCTGTCACTCTCTTTCTGAGTCTCCCTCTCTCTTTCTCTCTCTCTGTCACTCTCTTTCTAAGTCTCCCTCTCTCTCTTTCTCTCTCTCTCTCTCTCTCTCTCTCTCCATCCCCCTCTCTCTATCTCTCTCTCCCTACCTCCCCCCTCTCTCCCTCTCTGTCATGGCCTATATCTTTCCTCTCTGGACATCAAGTATGGGGGATTTGATATGACAGACGTTTAAATCCATTTCTATGTACCACAGGAAAGCACATAATAACAAGTTCAAATCTGCAGTAGATAACCCTAATTTGTCAGTATACATGGAGGAGGGGGAGTAATTTACTTCCGATAATAGCATAAAATGCTCATTGTCAACAAATCTTGTAACTCACAGGCTGTCAGGCTTGATTCTACTAAAATCTAAACCTGACGCGGGTTTAAAATCGATTTAACAAAGGAAGTTTGTCTTAAGGTCTAGACCCATGGTGGGGTTTAACTGAAATAGTAGAATACGGACCTCAGAGTTCATCTGATGAAATACATTGTTGTATAATTTCAACCAATGCACTACTTGAAGGATATTAATAAACAGAAAATGCTGATAAGCAACCTTGAGATATTGAAAAATATTTGGTGTCGAAATTCCTTTTCAGATAAAAGTTGAGTCTGTTTGGCAATATGACTTTATACATTTAAGAAACAGTATATTCAAGTTCAAGTTCAAGTTTTATTTCCACATCTGATTTATAAAAAACACAAGTACAACTCATATGCACATATACAATAACAAACGTTACAATGAAACATCTTCAATTGAAATCATAATGTGGTGGGAAAAACGGAGGCAAATGTCCTATTAAGTTATTCCCACAGATAATAAGATTTACATAAAAAGTTTCTTTATATATATACATGTTCTTACCTTTTGCATCAAAGAATTCTTCATCTGAACTATCTGAGTCCTGCTGTATGCTATCCATATGCCAGTGAGCCAGCATGTGACTATTGGATTCTCTGGAACCTGGAGAAGAAAACAAAATATTGGACAATTAACATCAGTTGCAGACTTATGAGCTGACCTGGTCGACAATGGTGATGATTATTCTAGTGTACATCCTGAAGGAATATTGATGATGATGATGATGATGATGATGATGATGATGATGATGGTGATGATGATGATGATGATGGTGGTGATGATGATGATGACATGATGATGATGATGATGATGGGGATGATAGTGGTGGTGGTGATGATGATGATGATGATGGTGATGATGATGATGATGATGATGATGATGATGATGATCCAATCCAGGAACGCCATTATCTAGTTGCCTAATCAAAGGCGCTGATGAGACTGAAAAAATGTGTGTTTTTATTCTCACTTGGAAAGACAAAAAAGCAGCGACTAATTGCAAGCAATCTGAAATAGTTACCCGGTATGTCTTTAGTTGAGTCCTAAAAGTGGATAACTGGTGACAAAATCATGGTCATAATGATGACAATAAGACAATAATATCCATGACAAGGATCGCAATCATTATCATCCAAGTTTCAAGTAAATGTCAATGAATTCTTACAGTGAATCATTGCCTATATGACTTTGAAACAACAAGCTGCGTAGAACCTGTATGCGTCATAGACAAGCTCACCCAGATGCATTCCTCCAAATCACAAACTAATCCTTATTCTCTATAATCCTCAAATATGACAGAAAATGAAGTCAACATCGCACTAAAACCTTTTGCAGACCGTGAGGAACTTCTGCTGATGTTTTAATTAACCTCACACACAAAGATACTGCAAGGGGTCGCACATCATACAGAACTCCATAATAAACAAGCGTAGATGCCTTAACAAGTGTAACTGCGACTGTGCTTGCGTGTACCTCCACACAGAAGCTTCCACATCCTCTTCCTCCTCCCCACTCTCAAAGAAAGATTGTCATAATATCTCAAATCTGGGCCACTTTTGTGCCACTGTCAACCTCAAGTTTCACCCACTTTCGAATGCTCCACGCGCACCGCTTGATTCTAAATGCAACTGGATATGTCGACCCTAGCCTGCACCTGGCCCCAGCTTGCATCTGGTGTGCAAAATGTATTGTTCGGTATAGCGGAGCTGCGTTCATACCGGGAGCAATATGGCACTGAAAACAGGATCGATCTGGTGTTCAAAAATGTATTGGTCGTTATAGCGGAGCTGTGTTCATACCGGGAGCAATACGGCACTGAAATCAGCGTCAATTCTGGTGTTCAATAAATGTATTGGCTTAATAATATTGGTTTAATATACAAGTGCTGTGTTCAGGTAGAACGATATGGAAATGATTAGCAGATCAAATTTATCAGCAAAATATATGAGGCTCTAAATCTAGTATGCGTGATGTATTCGCAGTTTTACTAGGGATGTGTTTACACAATACTGTTTCGAATCATGGATATCCACTAATGATATCACACTATATACCTTTCATGCATAATGTATTTGGTTTTTATACCAGGGCTGTGTTCATACGAGAAGCAATACTGAGATGGAATAAAGATCATCCACTCTATCAATGATACCTATTAGGCTATAAATCATGTTTGCCAAACGCACAAATCAAAATTCCAATACGATGTAAGACACAGCCAATGTAGGATAAGTCACACGTCCCTGAAGTTAACCGTTGTTAGGGTTGATGACGTAATTAGAACGCGAATGCAAACATGTCACATGACCAGGCATGGCTTATTATGCTCTCAGTCTCGGTTCCTTTCGGCACTAGTTTTTGAAATTATCCGCATCCCAGCAGATCTATTTCTCATATAAATGCAAATTGCTTATCAGGTGTACGTAGATGCGATTCTAAATCTAATGTAAGTGATGAAAATGTAAATCAGCAGAGGGGACTCTCCCGTAGCTTTCCCTCTCTATCTCTAAAAAGTGATTTTAATTATCTATTGAAATTGAACATAACACGTAAAGGCTCGTTCTGACGGCATGATGAACCCCCTCAAAACAAAATGCAGCAGTAAACAAGTGAAAACATCGCTGTGCAAAGCAAAGGCTCTTAGGCATCCTAAATCACCTCCATGTTTTATTGTACAGAATCTATGTAAAGCGCAGTGTAATGTCATTATCATTTCCAATAAGGTTTTTATTTGACTTTTTCAAGAAACTCAAAGCTTTAATGCAAAGCATGTACCGGTACCTTGGAAGGCATGTTCAGTTGTTCACATATGAACCATTAAAAGAACAGAAAATAATACAGTGTACATTAAAACCACATTTCATATATGAATTCAGGGCTCCACACTAACTTTTTGGAAAGGGGGTCCGGATCGAACTTTTTAAGCCCTATGTAAAAACTTCATATTTGGGGGGTCCTGACTTAGAATTTTGGCGCCCATGTATTCCAGGCAACCGTTAGTGTTCGAAGCCCTGATGTATGTAACAATTCTATAGATATTTCTGTCAGTGGTTCATATTCAGACCATTAACAGCACAGAAGATGACACATTGTAGAAAGTAAACTGTTTTGTAAACATATATTTTTAACAGGGACACAGGCATTTTCACAAGTTGTTATTTTCACGGTTATTAATACAGGCTCCTTAGAATACATGTTCACACATGCAATGAAGGTTCATTTTCAATCTTAAATTGGTGACTTAACAATGACTTGTGAAACTAGTGAAAGTAACAGATAATACAGCATTAGAACTCAGTGTGAACATACACTTTCACATCAAATCGGATTTCAATTAATCGATTTTGCAACCACTTTTCCAAATCTCGATTACACTTTATTCTGAGAAAATACCCCCACAGATATGAATATCAATTCAACTTGTCTCCCCCCACCCCCCTCCCCAACCCCCAATCAGGGCATTAACCTTTTAACGGTGACGTCGACTGCACAAAATCGTTTTATCCAAAAGGTAAAATACTGCAAATTTTCTAATGGTATGCCAATAAAAATGATATTTATTTGTTTGAATTTGAGTATGGTGAAAACGTTTTACCACACTTGGATCTCATTTTCTTTTGTTGTAGGATAAAGATCAAAGTAACATTTCAATCTATTATAACGATTATTCTCTAAATGTATTTGTTCATAGACTAAAGGGGCAAGTACTTTAACGTTGTTATTTAATTGAAATGATTATGTTTATTATTATTCCATGATAGAACGTCTATCAAACAAGACTTTGGTGTAAACCTCTTGTCTAGTTAATAACAAATGCTAAATCTCTATGACAAATTTGTTCTTGGCCAATCAATTAAATGCCATGGTTTTAGTAGCTTATAACAGTTATCATTGATAACAAGTTTTATGAAACAGGGCCCTGAAAAAAACAGGAGGCGGGCAATTAAAGGTAATTAAAGACCAGTATTGGCAACGCCCCAATTTCAAAAAATGAAATGGAAGCTCTCATTACCAATCATGTGAAAGAATATGTTTTGACTAATACATGATGATAAAAAATTTGCCGGGAAACCGCCTACTAATTCATATATTTGGTAAATTTGTTTCTCTCATGGTCGTGTGAGAGATACATGTATAGGGTAGTCCCATATACATCTTTCTGTGTATAGTGCTTGTAACTTTACGAAGAATGGGCCAAATTTCTTATCATTTTGATGATTCCAGAACCTTGCAGATGCTAGATGCTAGATGATCGACCTTTTCTGATCGATTCCACAACGTTTCTTTCACAATGCAATCGCATGACCATTACTGGTCTTTACCTTTAAGGTGAAGTACCTCCACTTCTAAGAATGTATAGTATTAAAAACAAGAGATCAATTTTTGCTATCGCCAATACGCCCAAAGAGGGTGTAGCCTCTTGGACGAATTTTGGAGCCACTTCCAGGAGTAACATACGTCTGGTGTAGAGCACAATGGAGGATATATTTTCTATCATTTGTATTATTAAGAAAGGCGTTCTTGTGAATGATCAACAAGATTTACTGCTATACATCTAAATCTTTAATAGGCCTACTGAGTTACAAATACAAGTAATACATGTACAAGACTTCATATCTCTCATACATTGAATATACCTTTAATAAAAAAAAAAACTTTATAAAGCTCCTTCCATTGAAAATTGTGTTTATACATACATTCGCATTATTATGAAGGCTCTCCATGATTGATAAAAATGTGCTAATGTATCAACTACTATATCCATATCATAGGCCTACTTAGTTACTAAGAGAAGCTCTACAAGCTGACTCCAATCATGAAGTTGTTTGTCATTCAATGTCACACATTGAAGATATATCTTTTTATAACTATTTTCATTGAAAAAAATGGTTATATTCATATCGATATATGTCCATACACGCAAAGGCACAATAATATGCATCATATACATGTAGCTTCCATTTAAACGGTTTTCTCATACATGTACATCGATATATATATCGCAATATACGCGATGGCATAACAATATGCATCATATGCGTGTAGCTCCACTTTTGACATGTATAACTGTATATACTGCTACATCCAAATATGTCATAGGCCTACTGCTTTACAAATAGAAGCTCTTCAATTACCATCACAACCACAGAGTTGTTTGTCATCACACATGTGTATTTGTAATACTTTGAAGATATATCTTTTTATAACTATTTCCATTGAAATGGTTATATTCATAACCATATATGCCCATACACGCAAAGGCACAATAATGCATGATATACACGTAGCTCCACATATGACATATATTATATACGTGTACATACTACTATATCCAAATCGGTCATAGACCTATTACTTTACAAATTATAGAAGCCTTACGACCATCACAACCCTGGAGTTGTTTGTCATCGTATTTGTGAAACATTAAATTGATGTATCTTTTTATAACTATTTCCATTGAAATGGTTATATTCATATCGATATGCATATACACGTGAAGGCATAATATTAAAGATGTGTAATATAGTTCCGTGTACAATATACACATGAGATACGCGACGTGTTATATTTGAGTGTACACTGTACGTCCGCCATTGGTTTGCTGTTGTTGCGATATATAGTAGGGTTTTAATACAACTACGATAGTGTGTTGACTTGAGGGGGTGGGAGATGGATTCTTAATAATATGGACAGGGAAAAAAAGGTCTTTTAGCTGAATGTCAGGTTTCCATGACGATCACAAAGCCAGTGACGTCAAGCACAATTATCCCAGGGTGATAAGGAGAGAGAAAAGAAAGAGATAGTATGGAAAATAGAGCAAGAGCAATGGAGACAGAAGGAAAGGGGGGGGCAGAGAGACAGAGATGGAGACAGACAGAGACAGACAGAGAAATAGAAAGAGAAAGAGAGACAAAGACAGAGAAAGAGAAAGAGAGACAGAGATAGAGAAACATAGCTATAGAGAGGCAGAGAGAGATGGAGAAAGAGAGAGAGAGAGAGAGAGAGAGAAAGGAGGAAGAGAGAGAGAGAGAGAGAGAGAGACAGAGAGACAGACAGAGAGAGACAGACAGAAAAAGAAATAGAAAGAGACAGATAAAGAGAAAGAGAAAGAGAGACAGAGATAGAGAAACATAGTTATAGAGAGGCAGAAAGGGATGGAGAGAGAGAGAGAGAGAGAGAGAGAGAGACAGACAGAGACAGACAGAGATATAGAAAGAGAAAGAGACAGATAAAGAGAAAGAGAAAGAGAGACAGAGATAGAGAAACATAGTTATAGAGAGGCAGAGAGGGATGGAGAGAGAGAGAGAGAGAGAGAGACAGAGACGGACAGACAAAGAAATAGAAAGAGAAAGAGACAGATAAAGAGAAAGAGAAAGAGAGACAGAGATAGAGAAACATAGTTATAGAGAGGCAGAGAGGGATGGAGAGAGAGAGAGAGAGAGAGAGAGACAGAGACGGACAGACAAAGAAATAGAAAGAGAAAGAGACAGATAAAGAGAAAGAGAAAGAGAGACAGAGATAGAGAAACATAGTTATAGAGAGGCAGAGAGAGACGGAGAGACAGAGAGAAGGGCAGAGAGAGAGAGACACACAGAGATAGAGAGAGAGACACAGAGATAGAGAGAGAGAGTGAGAGAGAGAGAAACATAGGGCAGACATAATGATGGAGTGATTGGACAGACAGACAGCAGCTGAGGATCGATTGACAGATAATGCTTGGCAGAACATGATCAATTACTTAACATGGAAGAGATGAGTACATGGCATGTAATGAATGCTCATTAAGTGTGCTTTAAAACCAATTCATTTAAAAGCCACTGACTGTATGCTGCATGTGCATGTGTATTCATAGTGCTTCTTCAGAGATGCAAAAGATTGTAAGACTGGACAAATTTCAATCAAATATCTAAGTTAAAATTTACTAGCACTGAAGGAGGAGAAGTAGGTGGAGGAGGAGAAGAAATGGGATAGGAGAACCATCTCGTCTCAAAAGAATTCGACATCAACATGTTCATCATTTGTCAGTTGATACACTTGTCCCTTCGTAATTTCATCTTTCATGTCAGGATGAGAGGGAGGAGAAGGGATTGCATCACCACCACAAATCTCATCTCAGATGAACCTGACGTTAATATGGTCACCCCTCGGTCAGTTGGTGCAATGAACGGACTCTGACCCTTATAAATCCTATCTTTCACGTCAAAAGGAACAGGAGGAGGAGGAGGAGGAGGAGGAGGGGGAGGGAGCACATCAAAACCCACAGATCTCATCGCAGAAGAAATTGACATCAACATGGTCACCCCTTGTCAATCAGTAGCAGAATGAATTGGATTTTGTTTTAATAATCTCATCTCTCATGATGGAAAGAGAAGGAAGAGGAGCAAGAGAAAACGAATGAGAAGGAAGAGGAGAAGAGAGTGCATCATCAAAACACATCTCATCTTATCAACTTCTTATCAATGTTGTCACCTCTTGTCAGTAGGCATAATGAATCAGACCTTCTCTTTCTTAATATCATCTTCCATGAAGGAAAGAAGGATGAGGAGGAAGAGAAGAAAGAGATAGAGGAGGATAATCGCATCACCATCCAACACCTCATCACAGAACTTGTCATGGAGACAGTCGACCCTGTCAGATTCTCCAATCAATTGAACCTTTTCCCTTCTTCCTCTTTATCTTTCATGTACGAAAGGAAGAGGAAGAGGAGAAAGAGGAGAGGAAGAGGAGAGAGAGAGGGACCACATCATCACCACCACACAGCTCATCACAAAAGATCTTGGCATCGCCACGGCCTTCTCCCCTTGTAGGTAGGCACAATGAATAAGACCTTCTTTTTCTTAATATCATCTTTCATATGGGAAGAAGGAGGAGGAGGAAGAGAAAGAGGAGGAGGATAATCGCATTACCAATCTACATCTCATCACAGAGCTTGACATGGAGATAGTCGACCCTTTCAGATTCTCCAGTAGATTGAACCTTGCCACTTCTTAATCTTTATCTTTCATGTACCAAAGGAAGAGGAAGAGGAGAAAGAGAGAGAGAGAGAGAGAGAGAGAGAGAGAGAGAGAGAGAGAGAGATAGGAGGACCGCATTACCACCACTCATCTCATCACAGAAGAACTTGACATCAACCACGGCCTTCTCCCGGCCGTGTCAGGTGGCAAGATGGATGGGACCTTGTTCTCTCTTCTGAATATTTCATCTTTGTCACATGTCGCAATTACTTGCTTGGTTACTCAAGGAGATATTGAGCAATATTGCTACCATCCATTATCTGTTAATCGGAGTGTCTAGCCACTGGGGGAGATGGGGTGCAAGCAAGCTGGTTGGGACCACTCGGTTCTTACACTAGATGATGATACAGCTAGTGACTCAAGGCGCTGGGAATTTGTTAACGTGCTACCTGTGGTAATCCTACTCCCATACTGGAATCAAAATGAAGAGTGTTTTGAAGGCACATTGTAACCCAAGGCTTGAGCTATGCCACATCATTTTGCCAAGCTCCCTAAATTACTGATAAATAGATGTTAAAAATATTCTGCTTCTCAAAAATGGTTCTTTAATGACTTCATATCCCATGCCTTCACTGTACCCCCCCCCCCTCCGAGAGGATTAGACTTCACCATAATGCATCCAAATTAATGGACTAGTCTAATCTGCTATTAACATGAATGTAGCAATAGGGCATTTAATTCTGTTATTTCAAATTATGAGTAAATTGGTTTTGTCATTGAGAACATGGGCTGATGCTATGTAGGATACACCTCAAGACAAACCCTCCAGGTTGTCAACAGCACATTCCGTTCGGAAAGCGTGGATAAAATTTACGCATAATCTATTAAAGGGCTCCATAGTAATACAATCTTGAGGATATTAAGTACAAAAGAACGACACAGTTCAAGCCACAGTTAAAGACAGAGAGGTGTCTTTAATAGCTCTCTTCTTTGGTTGGCAAATAATTCATAACCACAACCTCAAAGAGTTGAGATTTACGCTCCACATACCCTGGAATTTGTGATACAGGTATTTCTATTATTTATATTAAAGGCACTATGTTATCATTTCAAACAGTTACTTGTGAAAAGTAATGGACTCATTTTTCCCTCAATGTTACTAAAATGTACAGTATGACAAAAAAATTCATGAAACATTTAGGCGATATGATGACATCTTATTAAAGGATAAGTGATATACATTTTTGATATGAATGAACATTTAAATTGTACCATGCTAAAGGTAACTGTAGATCATTACAATGTTAAAACCGCAGTGGCGACTTCAAACAAATTCTAAAACCACTGTCAGAACATGTGTATATATTTTTTGTACAAACAATTTCTTTTTTTTTTACATAATATTTTTAAATTGAAATAATCATTCAAAGAATTGCTTCTAGAGAAATTGCACTTTACAAAAAAAAAAAAAAAATATTACAATAGAATTGCAAAAATGAAGATAAACAAACTCATCTGTAATACATTCTAGCTACATACAAAAATTGTTATATGATTTGTACCCTTTGACAAAAAGCGTACTTTTTTAACAGGAAATACATGAATTATCAAAAAGAAAAGAAACTTACCCCTACTTTCTGATGATAATCTACTTGATAACCTTCTCTTAGCCTTGGCAGCGGCACACTTTGCTGAACTCTCCCCGTGTTTCGAAAATACCGTCTCATCTAATCCAAAATCGCTACCGACGGAGTCTAATCTCCCGTGGTCCAGTCTGCTCTCCGATTCCGACTCCGATGTGGTGGTCGCGGAACCGTTACTGTGCTC
The DNA here is from genome assembly GCA_035222895.1 of Strongylocentrotus droebachiensis. Taxonomy (NCBI): domain Eukaryota; kingdom Metazoa; phylum Echinodermata; class Echinoidea; order Camarodonta; family Strongylocentrotidae; genus Strongylocentrotus; species Strongylocentrotus droebachiensis. Next base: position 198,027 of record JAVYIG010001167.1, on the reverse strand, counting down.
AAAGCGCTTTCTCGATGCCATACTGTCGATTCTGCAGGAGTAAGGGAGGTAAAGAAGGAGATTTATAGTGGGATATTACACTTCAAGAAAAAAATCCCAGTATGACTCATAGACAGTTGTGAGTTTTTTTTTTACCAAAATCAACCAAATGCATTTTCTTTACGTTTGAATGGAATTCACAAGAGACTACACAAATATAATTAGTTAAAACTAAAACATTTCAAACAGTTCATTTTTTTAAAATCCATACTGTGAATTATGTGAAGGTGAGTTCAAATGGAGGAGAATAAACTGAAATCTTACAGTCCAAGAAAAAAGACTGCCATATCAAAGAGTGTTGTTTCACCGAAATCCACCCATTTTAATTTCTTTACATTTGAATGTGAAGTATGAGAGACTTCAAGAATGAAACAGTCTAGAAGTGCATGAATGGGAACATCAAGTTTCAAGAAAAAATATTTCTATGTCCAACAATGTACCGTGTGAGTCAAAAAAAAGTTTACACCTAGAAAATTGCTAAATATTTGAAAATTCATCTATGAACAGTAAATTATTATACATCTTATGAAAGAGTGTTTTATTTGAAATCATTTGGTACCATTTTTGTGTTGTATGTGTTCACGCTTGGATGAACACGAGGCATTGTTTGCGAGAGTGCAAAAATTGACTTGCGCCAAAGTGATGCGTACAGTATGTATTGTGTTGGGATTAATGGAGTGAGAGAATGAATTAAATGTATCAAATGAAATGCATTGCATATGCTTTTTGCAAAGGGCAAAGTCACACCACCCACACACACGCGCACAAATGTTAGTTGATATTTGATATTTAATATGTGTGGCATGATTAATTTTGTTAGGGATGTTATTTGGATTTGCAAAGACCGAATTAATACCCAAATCCAAATTGTTTTATTCAAACATCACATAAGCAACTTTGGCGCAATTCGATTTTTGCACTCTCGCAAACAATGCCTCGTGTTCATCCAAGCGTGAACACATACCACACAAAAATGGTACCAAATGATTTGGGATAAAACACTCTTTCATAAGATGTATAATAATCTACTGTTCACAGATGATTTTTAAAATAATTAGCCATTGTCTAGGTGTAAACTTTTTTTTGACTCACTCTGTAGTGCAGTATTTCTTCAAGATCCACCGATCACATTAAACAAAAAATTAATTTGAAATTTACAAGAAAATACAGGAATTAAACTATTCAGATGAGCATAAGTTGGAATATCAAGTTTCAAGAAAAATCACAGTAAATCTTGCAGAGTCATACAGTGTTCCATTAAAATACACCATTTTTTAAACGATCGAATGGGAAGTACACAAGACTACTGAAAAAAAATGGTCTAGATGACTCAATCGTTGTGAATGTATTTTGCCTCTGGTTGGACAGAGTACATCTCCAAGGCATGAATAAAACAGTTTAGAAGTCCATATGATACCACGTAAATGTGACGTCAGCGGCAAGAATTCAAACATCATCCTCTTCACTTGTGGAATTTAAATGGCAGTCAAAACATAATCATGCGGATCGGATGACTGCTCGTATCACGTAAAGTCTGTCAGGTTCAAAGTTTTGGAATTCACGCCTACATGTAGGTAATTTCTTGGCTCTCAATACACCTCCATAGAAACTACCAAAACTTATGATTTCAACAATTTGATTTACCGTAAATGGAGACATTCACCTCCTTTTGTTTTCAGATACCTTACTTCTACATAATGCGGCTGATTGGCCAACCATTAAAATAGTTTGTGAGAACAAATTGCACATTCTTTCTTTAAAGAATTTAATATTATTAATTATTATTTATCATTATCACCATTATCATGAATATAATTTTCATTTATTTATTTATTTATTATTAGTAGTATTATTATCTTTTTCTTTTTAAATTATTATTTTATATCGTATAAATATTTTTTTATTATATATACATATATAAATATTTCTTTATTTTATATATATATAATTTTATTTTTTGTTAAAAAAACACAAAAAACTTTACTTCATATTTTTTGCTAGGTACCGTGTAGGTTATTTGGCTGCTTATTCCTAAAGCACTTTAAATCATTTTTAACGTTGTGCTGAATAAAACATTTACCTAGAAAGTATCAAAAGTTGATTAAATACTTGGAAACATACGCAATACAACATCAAAAACATGAAAAAATGACATAGAAAATATGTAAAAGGGACATTAAAAAGATGATAAAACCTCCAATTCAGGATGCCAGTTAGAATTGATCAGAGGGCCTGAAAATCACCTAGAATGGGCTATTGTGTAGACAAAAAAGCCTTAACTATGGTCTGAAAATAACTTGCTTGGGCCTGAAAACTGGCATCCCTGCCTAATTACATTTTGGAAACAAAAGTAGTACAATTTTAAGCTGAGCATTCAGAAGTTGATAAAAACAAAAATGTAATACTGGACACATTTCACACAATCATCCAAAAGCAGTTTGATTTTCCTACCTGTTGAGGACATTCTGTACGGGTATCTCTTCGTCCATGTGAGCTTCGGCCATCATCTCCTGAAGCTCTTCGGCTGCTTCTCTCTCAAGCTCCCTGATATCATCTATGCACAGGCCGTACCACTCGTCCTGCCAACACCACGCCTGCCGGTGGGCTAGGAACATGGTCTTCTTCAGAGCTGTGAGACGGAGAGGGGAGAGGGGAGGGGGGAGAGGGGGGAGAGGGGGGAGAGGGGGGAGAGGGGGGAGAGGGGGGAGAGGAGGAGGGAGGTTGGGGGGAGAGAGAGAGGGAGGGAGAGAGAGAGGGGGGGGGGGGGAGAGAGAGAGAGAGAGAGAGGGGGGGGGGGAGAGAGTGGGGGGAGAGAAAGAAAGAGTGAGTGAGTGACAGACAGGGGAGAGGACAAGAGGGGGGGGGAGAAAAATTGGGAGACAAGAGGCACAGAGATAGATGGATAGGGAGAGAGAGATAGACAGATAGGGAGAGAGAGAGAGAGAGAGAGAGAGAGAGAGGTGTGGACAACGACACAGACAGACAATG
>JAVYIG010001167.1:0-192500 GCA_035222895.1 Strongylocentrotus droebachiensis | reverse complement strand
AACATGGAGAGATGGAGAGATGAAGGTGAGTGGAAAAAATGGGAGAGAAGGTGTTGAATTGAGATAAATGCAACAGAGAGAGAGAGAGAGATAGAAACAGGGAGACAGAGAGAGGGAGAGAAAGACAGAGAGAGAGGGAAGGAGAGAGAGAGAGAGAGAGAGAGAGAGATGGAGAGAAAAAGAGAGATGGTGATAATGTAAGACAGAAATTTGAAGAAGAGACTACCGAAGAGAGAGGAGAATAAAAATGTGTGTAGAGGCCGGAGAGACAGAGAGAGGCTGAGAAAGTGTTGGCAAGATAGTTGGAGAGCTAGGGAAGACAGTAAAACAGGATACCGTAATTTCGATTTCGACCTAACCTAGATTCCTGTGGCAGTACTTGAACTTGAAGGGTGGAGGAGGAGCAACAAACAAATTCCAAACAATGAAAAAGAAGAGTTATATCGGGTCGGAAGGGGGAGAATGTGGGGTGAGGGGGGCAGGCGAAGGTCTAGAGGGATGAAAGAAGTTATAGGGAAGAGACAGACCAGTAAATTAATTCTGATCCTCTTTCTCATATTCCTAATGCCCCTGGCTTTGCATTCTAATGTGTACATGAAGCATAGGGGGAAAAAGCATGACAACAGATGATAAAAGACCTCAGCCATTAAAAAGAGAAATATAAAAAAGGAAAGATTAAAAACATGGCTTTTGTCGATGGAGCCAGGCTAATGTGGCCATTTTCAATTTTCTTCTTATACAAATTTCATTCTGTTCCCAGATCTAAGGCAGTCTACAAAGAATTGTTAAGGGGACAATACAGGTTAAAGCCAACAAAAAAAGACAACAAAATACCAATTTGTGATAGTGGGTCAGGCAAGGCTCTCTAACATCTGGCAAGAAATGTTCTACACTGAGATGAAAATGTCATGCCACAATTTGATTATAAACCAAAAATCAAGGTATGGGTGCTGTTACAAACAAGGCACAGTTATCACATGGCAGCAAAATAGTGCAGATTGGTTTGCAAAATAATAATAAGAAAGATATCAACTGAATAAAAAGAAAATTAAAAAGAGTAAATACAAGAGCAAAAAGTGGGTTGGTAGAAAGAGAGGAGAGATAAAATGAAAAAATATTTAAGAGAGAGAAGAAGGAAGAGGATGGATATGGAGAAGCAAGGACAGGAGAGTGAAGAAGAGACAGAGAAGAGGAGAAAGAGAAGAATACAAGATCCTAAAAATAGCTCTAATGAGGGCTAATAGCTTTCAAGATAGAAGCAAAGAAGGATTAAAAATAGAAGTACTAAAATGGCATCATCACCAGACAAGGATACGGATGCAGCCAACTTAATGTCTATTTATATTCTTATATTGTCTGAATCTAGAGGCCATTCTTATATACTACTAGGCACAGGATACGGGGGTGGATCTATGATTAAATGCTGTTAGGTTGAAGGACGTAGAAGGTTAAGACAGATATCATTAACGCGCCATTTCCGTAGTGCGATCTTTGATATAAAGGTTCTGATTGAAACCAACTCTCTATCCTACTCCTCTCATGTCTTTCTTTATCTTTCTGTTTCTCTCCCTACTGTCTCTCTCTCTCTCTCTCTCTCTCCTTCTCTCTTTCTCCCCCCCCCCCTCTCTCTCTCTCTCTCTTTCTCTCTCTCACTCTCTCTCTTCTCTTCTTTTAATCTCTTATTTCCATAGATATCTGCCTCATTAATCCCACAGTTGATCTAACATATGTACATACATTACCCTAGCAAAAAACTGAATAACCCAAACATTTAACCCAACCCTAACATAAACCTAACAGGGATTGGGTATCTCTGTCTCAGTTTCTAAACAAAATCCTAGATTTAGCTCATGCTGCAATCATAATAACAAACCTTAAGGTCAGTCAGGAATCCCATGACTTTTACTAGCCCATTGCCTGTCTGATTATCAAGATATTTATGATTGGAATTCGAAATTTCAAAAACCTTTTTCTCAACAGTTTTTATAACAATGCAGTCTATTGGGGGAAATGAGTATGGTAGAAACCAGTCACTCAAAGATTTTTAGTTTTTTTAGTTTTTTCTTTAGGGCTTCAATATTACACCATATTACAAACACTGCTAATAAGTAGGCCATGCATCTCAAATTTATAAAACTGGAAAATTTGTTAAACAATGCCTTTAAACCTAACCTAAAACTTCAAAAGCAATGTAAAGCCCGACTCTACATCCGAGAGGAACTAAAACCTGGAGAAAAGGTCACTGGAGTAAAGGTCACAGGAGCAAATGTTGGGTTACAAACATGTATGATGTAAGACATGAACAAGATAGGAAGAATTCTCATAAGATCAGGTTGCTCAGCGGCTCAGGCACATTGTCCACATTTTGGGTACAGCCTACAAGACTAACGATGTTGGCAGGCCTTCTGAACAGTATTTGAAGGGTTCCTCAAGATCAACGGTCCAAGACATCAACACTTCGGTCTCATTGGCCCTCTGACCAGATCTCTGAGGGTTTGTGAGACCGACAGGAAGAATAATCGGTCTCATGGGCTGTTTGACCGCAAACGTCTGCCGTTCAAACTGGAAGATATAAAATCTAATCAGTTCTTTAGCTCTGCAAGATACATACATGACCCAAGTTTGGCAGGAATCCATCAATCGGTTCTTGAGATAACGCGATCACGAGAACAGGACCCACAGACGTACGTACGGACGGACGGACAACCCGAAAACGAGGGATAACTTGAAACTTACCGACATCATGGATGAACTTCTCGATCCGGTTCTGCATGCCCCAGTACCTGAACTCCACCCTGCACAGCTTGTAAGCGCACATGACGTCCGTACAGCCGTACTTGGGCAAGAACTCCCCATCCTCGTTTACTTCCCTCCAGTCATCGTTGAGGGGGCCCCTCCCCGTCTTGTTGGACTGGAAGGTCCGAGGGTCGTCCTCTTTGACGTAGTCGATGCCGATGGGGTCGTTTACAAAGTCAATTAAATCTGCAGAGGCAAAGGGGAGAAGTGATGTCAAGGTGGGAAAAGCTCATCTTCTTACACATTAAAGTGACTCAGTAACATTGTTGAAGGTTGATGAAAGAATTGCGTAATTTTTGTATGAAATGTAACCTTTTATATTCCTACCAATGTACTATTATGTCAAGGTGGGAAAAGATCATCTTCCTATACATTAATGTGTAAGTTGCAAATTTAAGCAAAGTAGTTGCATTCAATTTAAAGTTAACAAGTAGTGCTGGTAAAATTTGAAAGGATAAAAAAAGTATATTTTTTAATTTGTCTAAAGTTTGGATACACCTACACTGTATTCTTGCTCACTAACTTTTGATTAAAGCCCTTAAAAATATAACAGGTTCACGAGTATAAAGAGAAAACCCTTCTGAAAAGACTGTTTCTGCTTTTTATTGTGTGACCATTTTTTGTTCTGCCACCATATGGCATTTAATGTCAGGAATTTATAAACAAAAGCTTTAATATCCTTAAATTTGCAACATGTTGAGAGTTTCCAAATCACTGTGTTTGTTGCCTTTTAAAACAGCAATTTTTGAACTTTGAATATACTTCCTGTCTATGTACGTGTACAAAATTATTCATGTTAGATGTGCAGACTTTTATCCAAACCATAATACATTCAAACCTGTCTATTGAGGTCACCCAAGGGAAGCACACAAAGTGGCCACTGTAGACAGGTGGCCTTTATAGACAGGTTCTCCAACACATGAAGGCAATACAGATGACCACTATAGAGGGGGGGGGGGGGGTCTTTATATAAAGGTGGCCGCTAAGACAGGTTTTAATGTAGTAGTTAAAGAGGAAATATAGTAGTTATAGAGGAAATAAGAGTGGTGTAAATTTGAAAAAAAAGAAAGTAATCAATTCAGTCTTATAACAAACAAAAATATTGTGAACAAATCAACTCACCTATATATCTACTCTTAGCCTCTGCACTGGACAAATTAAAAACGTTATCCTGATGACCCGCATCCGGTAAGTACTTCGTTTCTACTTCTAAGGAAAATTTCTCGATGAATGGACACGTGTAGCGCGTCTTCGTATAAGGGTACGCATTCCACGACTCTTCTTCAACCCGTAATGCTGTTTTCGGTAATATTGCACGAAACCAACCTGGAAATGAAACAAAAAAGAAGATACAATATCAATTCCATTTAAAAGTGAGAATTCATATATTTTCCCTGTCAAATTGACCTGGACAAGGCACAGAAAAAAATAAAAATAAAAGGTACAAAATTAAATAAATTTGAAAGTGAGAAAAGGAAAGGTTTTCCTCATATATGCATTTATCTCATTAAATAGACCTGGAAGTTAAAACTGAGAGGATAACGCAACTTTAATTGAAAGAGCAAAATTACATCATTGGTCTTAAAAGGACAATGGAGTGGATTTTTTACAAAATTGTGAGGAAGCAATCTCATGAAAGGGCCTCCTTAAAAGACCTTGTTGGAAGTGAAAAATTCCTAAAATTTCGCTTGGCCTGTGGTTTAAGAGTACCATAGATGAAGTTATGTTACAAGCAACATTTATAGCTTTAAACATGCCTTTACAATTCATATAGAAACCTTTAGCCAATATAAATTCCTCACATTTCATTTGGCAAGTTACAAATAACATGCTTTGCCTTTAAAGCAATCCTACAGTTTAAGAGTACAACAGAGTGGACTTTATGACATCACATTCCATTACTACATGTTTACATATGATGTCATCATAACATAAATCTCTTTAGCGGCCCGTTTCACACCGTACCATTGAGTGGTGTGATATAAGCAATCCAATCGGGCGAATTATCTCGTGAAATGCAAAAAGGTTCAAGAGTAATTGAACTTTAAAGGGATCGTTTAACAATGTTAAATCTGAGATACACGGCCCTATGTGTTATCAGTGTCTGTGCTATGGTGTAATATTGAACGCCCTAAAAAAATTGCGCTTCAAAATTATCAAGAAGTGCCTCGAAAAATTAAAAATCTTTGAGTGACCGGTTTTACCATACTCGTTTTCCCCAATAGACTGTAGTGTTATGAAAGTTTTCAAAATTTGTAATTCCAATCATAAATATCTTGATATTCAGACAGGCGATGGGCTTGTAAAAGTCATGGGGTTCCTGACTGACCTAAAGGTTTATAATTATCATTGCATCATGAGCTAAATCCAGAATTTTATTTCAGAATCTGATCGAGACAAAGTTACCGGATCCCTTTAAGGAAACTAATGAAAATGTATCATGACGTCTTGGGAATATGGGAAAACATTGTTTGAAGTCCAATTTTGTTTACTATGTGCTAAGAGTTAACACTATTCAGCTTCTAAGCAGACTATTTCTTCTTTTACAACCTTCTTCATAGCCCATAATGTGCAGAGATTTGGAGCTTCAAGCTTTTCAGGAATGGTCTACGTGTTAAACTATATGAGTTATCAATGAACCCTTCTGTATATCTATTAAAGCAGACTATATCTTCTTTTACAACCTTTTACTTAGCCCATAATGTGAAGAAATGTGGAGCTTTTGGCTCTTCAGAAAAGGTCAGGATTGGCAAATTTGTTTGAACAGATGAGTCTACAGGCAGCCTCTAAAGTGCTCCACATGACTACTCCCCAGGCTCCCCAGGCTCGATGTCAGTAAAAGTCCCTAAACATGTGACAGTGTTGAGGGAGGGGGGTCAAGACATATAGGTCATATACCATACAAGATAAAATATCAACTAAGCACTCTATATGTTTGTTTGTTTATAAGCTTGTTTGTAAGCAACCAGCGGACAGACGGCTTAAAGTTCTCTCTGAGGGACTTGCATCATTAGGATTTATGCCTTTACACCGTAATAATCACCAAATAGTCTGTTTAGATCCAAATCTCCAAGTTTTCATGACGGTTTCATTCCCCTTGAAAACATCACCCCAATCCCTGATCCCAATACCCAACTCCATTTTAGTTAATTCTTACCTGGTAAATGACTACCTATGTGGAAAATGTTGTGGGTATACTGGCCAATACCCGGGCCATCTTCATATAGGGTTGGTTAATGAGTATATCCCAGTTTGTATGACTGTTTTATCACATCCAAAACATCACCCCCCTCCCCCTCTTCCTCCAGATTCCCAACTCCCTTTAAGTCTCTTACCTGGTAAATGACTACCTATGTGGAAAATTTTGTGGGTATACTGCCCAGTGCCTCCCGGGCCATCTTCATAGGGTTGGTTAATGAGTATCTCCACTCCGCTCCCAGCCCCTTTGCTTTCTTGACGAGACTTTTTCTGCAAGGAGGGAAAAAATAAAATATAAATAAAATTATGATGATAAAATCATTCTATTTTACTAGTCAGTTAAGAAATCTATTGTAGACAAGTAATCAGAAAACCTACATGTTTAGGTTCATGCTGAAGAACTTCGTGATGGAGGTGTATAAACTTAACCAAAGGACAAACACTGTGAACATGGCTGACAAAGAAAGCGGACAAAATATACAGTTCCTCAGGTAGACAAAGGAACATCCCTTCACTGCTATTATGTAAAAACAGGTGTCACATGCATATTCACTTTTTACATAATAGCAGTGAAGGGATGTTCCTTTGTCTACCTGAGGAACTGTATATTTTGTCCGCTTTCTTTGTACGTCATATTCATAGTGAAAATGGCTTAGAGAAGTACTGAACCCAGAACCTCTCTGTTATGAGACTTACTGTTATACCACTGAGCCATCACATCTCACCATCTCCTTTACAAGGTGATGAGGTTCTAAACTAGTCATACTTCAACCAACAAGTGCACGTATCTTAAAGAGACAAGATATCAAGAAGAACTTTTGTTTGTTTGTTAGTGTACATAACATATTAAGAAAAGGTGTACTTATTGATCACTGACATTTTAAAAAATATCTTAAATTTTTGGACAAATTCAAAAAGCACACATAATCGAAATAGATGTGGTAATTTTAAATAAACATTCTAAAAATAAAAATGTAAATTCAAATTTAATTATCCAAGTAATAAAACAACTTGAATAATTTATTTTTTATCTATTGATTTTAGTTGCTAATTTCGATCAAGTTTACAAAGAAAATGACACTATCATTTTGATATACAATTTTTGTGAGCCACTAGACTCGCATTTTCTTGTTACATTTTTAGACTTCAGATGATAAAAGGAAAATTTCAACAATATTCAAAGGAATCTTTCCTTCCTTTAAATGGAAGGTGGAGTATTGAAATAAAAAATACAAGATGCAAAAGAAAAATATAACAATCAACTGCATTATAAATTTGAAAATGTTCTCATTTTAATATTTGATTTTCACAACTCCTGCCAAATACTTTCCCAATAGATTTAATCCAAATATCTCTTTTAAGTGGTGAGTATTACTGCGATGGAAAGGGCCACACTTCTTATGTGGCCCTCACCATGCATCACTGTATACACTGCCTTTAAGAGATATTTAAAGATATAGAGACAGAGACAGACAGAGAGACATAAACAGCGCTTTTACACAACACACCAACCGCATCATGTCTGCAAATCATCCACGTCTATAAATAAACTCAAATTATAATTCCATGATCGCGGGAGCAGCTCCAATGCAGAAATTATGCACACAATAGACGCCGACTCGCGCGACCAACAAAACAGACGCTGCCAATTCAATAGACGGATCGCTACATGCTCACACAGATATCAATTTAGCGGAGGATGGGACGAATAGCAATAGAAAGGGTGATAGTTTGCTCATGGGTTCTCGTTTAATGAAAGTTTGTATTTAATAACCATTGGGCATATTTACTGACAATATGCCCATAATGATATGTAGTTCTAATAATAGGTTTAATGAATGCCCAATTTGTAATGTATTTACATGAATGAAAACATGTAGAGAACTGTATTTAAGCAAAGCATTGTTAAATGGAGATACTGTATATCTACATCAGATGGAACCATATTATAGAATGATTTTGGATAGAGGAATGAATTGAACATTGAGATAAATATATAGAACTAGGAATAATCACTGTATACATCTTTCTCCTCATTTTTAGAACACTTTTAGACGTATAGCCAGCTGTATTAATTCCTCACTTTAAAAAAATATATATATTTTCAAGTGAAAAACATTTCATATGGAACATCATTATGTTGCCAATTAAAAGAGTAACATTTATTGAACATTATGAAACCTTAAAACTATCCATTTTAAATAATATTATTTTTTATTTAAATTCATACCCATTCTAAAGATCTTGTCTCCTCCTGCAATGTCTCCATTGATTTATTGCAATGAATAAAGTCTCTGTACATTTGACTATCCCTTCAAATCCTGCAATCTGTAATCATTTCTTACAAAACCGCACAGAATTCAATCTCATAGGGCCTCCTCCATTAACCAACCCACATGTTCATGACTAAACGCACATGTGCACAGGCAGGTGGAGTGTTTCATTGGAAGGCCCAGTCACGAATGTGTTAGCGTTATCCCGTATTCGCAGTCACGCTTCGTCTTCTCTGATTTCTCTACCGTATGCTGCATTACCACCGTAGAGTGATTGGGAATTGCGGAAGAAGAAGAAAAAATGAAAACCCGATATTAATCCATAATTACTGCTGTGGATGCATGCAACTCACAGCATTCTGATTTTTGTTCCCTTTTAATTTCCTACTATTAACCCCCCCCCCCCCCCCTCCCCTCCATCATAAGTGCAGTTTAGACTCAAATTAGATTTTACTGCTTCTTGTATATCATCCGTTTAAAGCCAAAAGGGATATTAATCTATACTTACTGTGGATGCAACTCACAGCATTCTTATTTTTGTTCCCTTTTAATTTCCTACTATTAACCCCCCCCCCCCTCCCCTCCATCATAAGTGCAGTTTAGACTCAAATTAGATTTTACTGCTTCTTGTATATCATCCGTTTAAAGCCAAAAGGGATATTAATCTATAATTACTGCTGTGGATGCAACTCACAGCATTCTGATTTGTGTTCCCTTTTAATTTTCTACTATTACCCCCCCCCCCTCCCCTCCCCTCCCTCATAAGTGCAGTTTATAATTATGTCAGATTTTACTTCTTCTTGTATATCGTATGTTTGGAGCCAGAAGGATGTTGACTCATATACTTTTACACAGAGTTACAGCCCTTCTGGCTCAAAACAGATATTATCTTGAAGCAGTTTAATATGTAACTCTCCTCTTCCTTTTATCATCAGAAGGTAGTTTTTATAAACTATTTAATCATTTAAATATAATTATGAGAAATTTTTTGTTACAATGTAACCCAATGTATACCGGCACTGTGCGGTCCCTATATAATACCCAAAGGAATGAGGGAATGAGAGAATTTGTTTTTCAGTGGGTTTAAAGAAATATACAACAGTGATGTGCATGTATATGTACATATACTTATATTCTTATTCTAAATATGTTTTCCCTAGTAAACCATCCATCTTATTAGTTGTTCATTCCTTTGAACCAAGAATAGCCCAATCGTCAGTATTAATGTATTTAAGCGCAAACTGAAGTTACTTTATTTGAGTCGATATCGTCTAGATTTATAGTTGTGATCAATATTTAAGAAAATTATTTAGTATATAGGTCAGCATAATTTTACTCCCATTTCTCACATCTATTCATCTGTCTGTCTTGTTTTCGTTTTTGTCTGTGTTTCAGTCCTGTTGCTCGTAGTAATTTCCTGTTTCTCTTGTTTATAGCCATTATTTAGTAGTCAGTAGATTTTATTATACTTATTTATGTTTATATTTTCTCAGTTGTTTAGTTAGTTTAGTTTGTCAGCATTTAATTGTTTGCATTATTCTTATCTGACGAGTTTGTTCTTTTAGAACATACTCATAAGCTTCTCGTGAGGGACCTTAAATCCACAAGCCTTGCTTTCAACCAAGGTCACCTCATCTTTCTATTGTAACGCCATATTCTGTTAACTTGTTATATTCATGTCATATTTGTAAAGTGTGTTATGAAAGAAAGATAAATAAAACTTGAACTTAAACTTGAACTTGAACTTGCACTTGTTTTGCTGAAAGAGAAAATACAGTAGGCATTGAAGAAAAAAAGAATGTCTGAGCATATTGAGACACTGTTACGTACACATTAGTAGAAGCACCAGGTACATGTAAATGTATATACACTGTATAAATAATATGTGATTTTTCGAGTTGTGAGCATTTAAAGTACATAATGGAGTCGTGTTAAAGTGTATTACATTTTGTCTATGAATTCATAATATTCATATTACTCAAATTGCACAAACCATATCCACATTAACAGATTTTATTTCACCAACACAAACTGAACGAAGATTAACCTTTGACAAAATCACTTTTCACAATTTCTACCGGAACTGTTAATGTACCAGCCACCCTGACTCATAATCCATTATATTGATTTTTACCCACTTCTCCAAATGGTTTTTGAAGAATTACATCAAACATTTAAAACCACTTTTCTCCATTAACACCTACGCAAAATTTACCCGGTTATTATTTTTCATACCAGCTTCGGCGACTTATCTTACATCGAATTCAATCTCTCACCCACCCCCACAGAAATCAAAGAAACATAAGGAAAATAAATCGATGTGTTCAAATCATCTCTATGTCATTTTTAAAACAACTGTGAAAATATAACAGTAAGTGAACTCAGATCAATCAATCAAAAATCTACAATTTTTTTATTGACTGTTACTGTGAATATGTAGTTTTATTTCATTTGATAAATAGGTTAAATCATGCTGATAAAAATGTGCTTAATGGTTCAAACTGTTGATTTGAAGGTATAATCTAATGAGTTCACACTCGAGTCACACGGATGAGACCGACTGCAGACCGACAACATAGAATTACATTGTTCCAAATCGCCAAGAATCGGTGAGTTAGGAGTCGGGTGGAGTCAGTTTGGTGGTGTGAATAAGGTATGAAAGACACAATATCTCTTTTTTTTTTTTTTATTTAAAAAAAAAAAAAAATTATTATTATTATTTATTTTTTTTTTTTTTTAATTTTTTTTTTTTGGGGGGGGAGAAATGTTTGTAATATGAAGAAAATATAGAGAGAAACTTTCCTGAATGCAAACCCAGTTTTCCACAAGAGGCATACACAAGCATGAAAAGATTATAAAACTTTAAATACTTTAAATCAACCAAAATAGAAAGGAACTATTATCTAGTTCTTGCTACGGATTTCAAAAAGTGACTTTAATAGTCCATCAACAAAATCAAAAGAGAGCTCCAGCCAAAGAAAAATAACATAATCTGGATTCAATTTAGAAGAGGAAAAAAGGTATTTACAATCTTTGTTCTGTTGCCTTACAGGTGAGAAAAACAAATAAATCTGGGAATGTTCAAAATAGGGTTTCTTCTGAAATCACAAAAGTCTAAAATAGAATTGCTTTCCACATAAACACCCTGATATTCCAGCGTAGACCTTTTCAAAGACCTCTGTGTGTCACTGGGAAAACACATCCCTAATAACATCTTTGAAGCTGGAATCGATGGATAATCTCTCTTTACATGAATAACACCTTATTCCACCCTCAATTTCCCTGAAATGCCATTCTTAGACACCTTTAAAGAGTTAACATGTGGGCGGGAAGAAACCCTTTCAGTTGGATTATTGATTCGGTAGGTCACCGTTTCTACGAAAGAGCCGAACAAGCCTTGTTCGTCTTGATCCTCACTTTGCATGATCATCACTTTTCCACAAATTCTGTAGCAAACAACACCCTTCATTTGTGTTAATCTGAGGAAATCTATTCTTAGTGCCGCTACTGAAAGAAAGTCAATAATATTCCAATTCACTTCACAACCCAAAATATGATTTGAAATGAAAATGGTTAAAGATGATGACAGACTGTAATAACTGGTACGGCCTCCCGTGATTCATTTCAGGTATTCACCCTTTCCCAGAGTCACTGGGCAAACAGAATCAATTCCACATTTTATTCAAGGTACACTAGATTGAACTTACAATCCAGTTCCGAGAAGTCATTTTTCCTGTCTATACAAAAGTACTGAAAATACATGCTATTTGACAGTGAGATTGGAAAGATCTTCCGTAATTCTGATAAAAATAGATCAAATATTACTTTCTAAGCTTTTTACATAGGGCTTTTATCATTTTTGTCTACTTTTTTTTCCCTTAAAACTTTTACTCACGATAAATGAATTCTAAGTCATCATCTACAAATTGAGAGTCAAATTTCAGGAAATCTTTGCTGTTAAAAGCCTACATCTCATCTCTTTGGAGTCATAAGGGAATTAAATATGTGTTTAAGTACATGAATATGAGTTAACACCTGATCCTCATAATATGTGCAAGGTAATTTGATAAATACAAATCTATTCCCACTTCTACACTGTTGCAAAGTATTTTTTTTCTTCTTACAGAAATCAAGCAATTACGAATGAATATCCCTGGACCCCACCAACCTGTTTACGAATTTCAAGAATTTAATTGAAGAATTGATGAATTTTATATATATATATTCGTTGACTACAGTGTAGTAGGTTCATAAAACACTGACTAATTATGTTACATTCAAACTGAAACAGATCTATTTGGATTTTGGAATGACTTTGTATCAAACAGATAAACATAATCACTTTTATTTCCTTATACATGACCAATGATTAATATCAACGCTACCAGGTAATTGGTAGAAAAGTCATCATTATGGAGTTGATTTCACTTTCACTTAAGCTATTTAATATTTTCCTCAAAACACTTTGTATTCAAAAGATAAACATACCGGAAGTCACTTTTATTTCCTCAAAACTGAGACTCCTAAAATTACTGTACTTAATAATCTAAGAAAGCTATACTTGCCTTGTTTAAGTAAATGGCTAATGATAAATACCTACGCTACTAATTGGCAGAAAAATCATCATTATGAAGTTGATTTCACTTTCAATTAATGATGAATTAAAGAAACTATTTAATATTTTCCTCAAAACATAACTGACATATGAAAGTCCTGCATCATACTCATGTCAAAAAAAGACTTTGGATAATTTGTAAGCACAAACTTAAAGAAAAAGAACATGAGTTTCATCACGGGACCTACAAAAGGTATGAATGTCTAAACAAGCTGAAAAAGGATTATAATCAGAGAGTTTTTTTCTTCTCTTAAAGGCATTGCTTAACAATGTTTCCAGTTTCCAAAAGACTGTAGTGTTAAAAAAAAAATCGTTGGGAAAATGTTTTTTGAAATTTCGAATTCCAATCATAAATATCTTGATAATCAAACATTTGAATGGCTTGTAAAAGTCATGGGATTCATTTCTGACCTAAAGGTTTATAATTATGATTGCAGCATGAGCTAAATCCAGGATTTTGTTTAGAATCAGAGGTAAAGTTACCCAATACCTTTAATACAATACTTCAAACTATGACAAATGCTGTATCTATGACCTGAGTAACAAGCTGTTATATTTTCAAGCATACTACCGGTACGTCTTCATTTAAAGATATAGGTCATACTTCTGGAAAATCCGGAATCCGAAATAAAGGATCATGAACAATGGCAAATAAAATAAAGTAAATAATAATATACACCTGTGTGTACATGTACATTTTGTACATCTTACATCTCAAGATTCTTCATACGTCAATCATCTTCCTTTGAAATACTTGTACAATGTAACATTGGTAATACACTGTAATTTTCATCTTCTTTGCCAGGTGAAATAGACTTCAAGCTTCCAACTTCAAATGAATTGGACTATAATTTACATAGCCTGTGTGAGGCTTTGAAATATCAAAAAGTTGTGTTCTCCTCGGATATATCTTTACCTCCCCCCCCCCCCCCTCGGAGAAAATCGCTGCAAAAACAAATTCCCTTTGATAATGCCTTTTCCTAGAAAACTAGCCTAATTTTGTGCTGTAATTCCAAGAAATACTGTTAGCTGAGTAAGCACTGGATGTCTTGAGCTCTTTCAAAAGAGGAAAGATCGAGGCCCTTTCTTCAAAAGAGGAAAATGGCCCTTTCACCAAAATATTGATTTGGTGTGTAATATAAGGGCACATCCATGAATTGCTTGTATATACCGAGAAAGGAGTCATCCCTTTGGTTGGAGACACATGTTACATGTATTGCCCCTCTGAAAGTAAGTGGTCGGTATGGTACAAAAATAACCAAAAGATGTGAAGACTTTTTTTCTTCATCTTCATTCTCAGAAATGATCCCTTGATCTATTCTGTGGTTCTTGGAAATTGAAGAAATGGTCAACATGTAAATACGGTACTTGAATGATCGAGGATGGTAGATTTCACCTGTAGTTGTTTGTAGCTTTAGCATAGAAACAGACAAACGGTAGTGCTGAAATAAGGGGTCACTAATTTCATCTTAATTCTGAGAATGTAGTTCATTAGCTCAGCACTGATTTATCTCTAAGAGGTCATTGACATTATTAAACATGAAAGTGCAAAGGTCACACATTCTACAATTTGCATGTTTCATCGCTGGTTTCATATACCGATAAACTCGCACATGTAATGCAAAGTGTCATTTAAAGTTAAATAGGCCAGGAAACAGGTTTTCAACATTTGTGGATACACCTATCAGGCAGTAGTAGAGCAACAAGCTCTTAAACATTTGAGAAATTATATTGTATGTAAATGATTCAAGATTGATCATTTTTGTCACCAATAATCTTTTTTTGGTTTGGTATATTTCCTCAGTTATGAATAGCTGTAAAATGAAGTTAATTTGATTTGATTTGATTTGAATTTATTTCCTAATTAACAAATAAATTTGAACAAGTAATTATACAAACAAACAATACATTAAAAAACGAAATACAATTAAATGAATAAATTGAAGAGTAAAGTACAATAAATATTACAAAATCAACAATTGTTTGTAATTAACATAATGTGGAATATGGGGGAACCAAAAAGAAGCAATGCTTGTAAAATATTAATTGTTGATTCTAAGTTGATTCTAAGTAGTAAATATTTCAAAGAGATCCGATTGAATGATTGATGTATGTTTTCAGTATCTCGACATCTACTATAGATGTATCTTACCCAAAAGCATGGACACTTCTCAGCGTAAGAAAAGCAACTTTTACATTTACTCAAATCTAAATATAACCAAAAGATGAGTATCCTTGTAAGAATGTACTAGAGGCATATATACACATGCCACATGCTCAACTGATTTGACTTTAAAGAGAAGGTTGAGTTCTGGGAAGAGGTGAAAAATAATTTGTGAGCGTTATCATTCTTATGATGCAAGTGTGGAAGAACATCAGATCAGGCATGATCCCTGAAAAGCATGGCTCTTCAAATGCCTTCATATTCTAAATATGTCATGTAACATCGTAAAAATCCAGGGTAGGATTTTTACGCCACATGTTCGTGTAGTCCCATATACATCTTTCTGTGTACAGTGTTTGTAACTTTACCAAGACTTAGCCAAATTTCTTATCATTTTGATGATTCCAGAACCTTGCAATACACACAAATTCTTATATGCTAGATGATGGGATTTTTCTGGTCGATTCCACACCGTTTCTTTCACAATGCAATCGCATGACCAGAACTCAACTTCATCTCTAATATGATTAATTACTAATTACACACATACATGTATCATTAAAACAGGAAATGAAATGACAAGTGATAAAGAAGAAAGAAAAGAAAAAGAAAAGCAACAAAAAACCAAAGCAAAGAAAAGTGACACATAAAAACTTTTCCATCTAAAAATAATCATTCACCCCGTGCCCACAGAAATGCAAAAGTAGTTCTGCCCCACAATTCCAAGAAATGCTATTTTGGCTTACAAACCTCCCTCTTGTTGACTCTCATCAACTTTGTCACCCTTGAAATGTCAGAGATCAACCGCAGTTCAATCCCAAGATTTCTGATTGATCTTAAGCCGTCCGAATTTCAATGTTTGCACTTTTTATGGTGATACTGCAATCCACTCATATTGAGCGAGGAACATAAATGGCTAGTTTCGGGGAAGTCATGGTCGAAAACATCTCCAATAATTGGGAAAGGGACTCTTCGTTTCATGGAGGACGGTGGTTTACCAGTGATCTGATGCTTGCTCCAGCAAAATTTGATTCACAATGTATTTTATCAATCAAATTGGGTCAGGGCTGTGACAGGGTTTTTGGTTCAGGGTTGTAACTGCATCTTGGCTGGCAATGTAGGTTTAGGTTCATGGTTAGGACTAGGGTTAAATATAAAATCACTGTATCTTCATTTTGTTCACGACACGTTTCTCATATGGTTGCAATGTGCAGCTTGATGGCTTTAGACTCTAGGGCCCGAATTCACAAAGGAGGTTTAACATACATGTAACCCATGGTTTAAACCCTCATTTACATAACCCATGATTAAAAAAGTTAGCACAAAATATTAAACGCTTATTTTGCGCTGAATTGAGACCATGGGTTATGTAAATGCAGATTTAAACCATATGTTAAATTTAAACCTCCTCTGTGAATTTGGGCCTCAGAGTGTGAGAAAAGACATAGAATCAGCTAGATTGTCCCCTAGAATTATATTTTTTCTGTGTTATATTCTTTTCAGTGTTCTCTAAAATAAACATTTTGTCTATTTAAGGCAAAAAGCGCATTGACCCATATTATTATAACAATAATTTGATGTCATTCTGGCTCAAAAACATGACATTTGAATGTTTTCATTCATGAAATGGAACAAAAAATCATCTAATAAAAGATGCAGATTTTCATTCAACTCTGCTACCGTCTTGTTACAAGTGAACAGCCAAATCTTTTACCTCATGAAATAGTTTACCATCTCACTCATAAACATGATATATTTGTTTACTATTGTATTGCAACACAGCACTTACATGTACATGTATCACATATTGCTGAGCTATCTCACAGCTATGAGGAATCCAGCATTCTGTTCAACTGGGCTGTAAAGTCTCATTGGCCAGAATTCACAAAGAAGGTTTACATTTAACCCATGGTTAAAACCTTCATTTACATAACCCATGGTTTAAAATTAGCGCAAATAATCGCAACACAGTCAAGAGGTCCAATATTAGACGCGCGCAAGGCAAGGTACGCTTATTTTGCGCTGATTTTTAAACCATGGGATATGTAAATGAAGGTTTAAACCATGGGTTAAATATGTAAACCTCCTTTGTGAATTTGGGTCATTTGGGGAGAAAAAGTTGCATTTTTCACCTCATGCAATAGTTTTACTATCTCCCTCACAAACATTGAATAGTTGTATACTATCGCCCTGTACTACTTACCTGTATCATATAGAGCTGAGCAATCTTATATTCATCCACACTCAGCGGTAGAGGGATTCGATACTCCTTGATCAACATGGTGATCACTTCTCGCCTCTCCCTCCTACATCAGATCAATGGCATTTCTGTAGAGAGAAGAGGTAAAGACTGGTAAAATTTGTGTTTGCTGCATGTCTCAAGAACCATACACAAAAAGAAAGCATTTGGGGGTATATTTTGGTGATATTGTCTCAATATTGTCTCAAATCAAAACATTTGACAATGTCCACTCTATACAGATGGCAAGCTTCTTCTTTTCAAAGAATTTCCCTTACATGAGCATACCATTTTTTTTCTAAAGAAGAAGAAATAAACTCATAGCTTTAAGATCTTTCCAATAATATTTCATGTACAATTATTTCATTTTCTCCAATGCTTTATGGTTAAAAAAAAGCACCAATTAACAATTTTAAAATGTATTGACTGATAAGAAGCTATAATGAAATGCATACAAATCTTTTCTTTTCTAAATTTATTACACCGATGACATTTCTGAAGATAAAGTACAG
This sequence comes from Strongylocentrotus droebachiensis, assembly GCA_035222895.1. Classification (NCBI taxonomy): domain Eukaryota; kingdom Metazoa; phylum Echinodermata; class Echinoidea; order Camarodonta; family Strongylocentrotidae; genus Strongylocentrotus; species Strongylocentrotus droebachiensis. The sequence continues at coordinate 174,703 of JAVYIG010001167.1, read as the reverse complement.
GTGTATTTAAAAAGATTTGTTATCTCATGCCAAAATATGTCCTTGAATATCAAACTCTCCATACATCTGCACCAAAAACCCTGGACCCATTTGCTCTGTACAGATTGAGTATGCATGGAAGGGGTAAATAAAGCATATGCTGCATTTGTCGCCACGGGCCACAAACATTCCCCTTGCAAGACAAATGTTTGATGTCAAATTGGCAGCCTTTTACCCCAGCCAGTCAATCACAGCCGCTGTCAGCCAGGAGTATGACGTCACAAGCCATAACACAAACACACAAATCGGTAGGGGAGTAATGCACGGCGGTACAATCAAATTGGCAGCCCTTTTTAATGGCGGCAGTCAATCAGTTAAGACAGCCGGAGAATGACATCTGACGTCATAGGAGCGGTGATGTTCCAGTGCATGAAAGACGTTTAGGGTCAGATTATTTAGTCTGCAAAAATAAATATCCCACACAGTGGGCGGCCGGGCCGTCGCTCCGAGGTGAATGGGACAGTCCCAGAGTCGCTTCAAATTTTGTCCTGTCTTGTCTTGCAGATACATTATACTGTAGATGTATGTCCAAATACAAGTGGGTATTCGATGCATGGGTAATACCACATTTACTCTGGGCTTTATTTTGGCAGTATTTCATTTTTCTTCTTTTTTTACTGGGTACTCAAGGAGAACGTAAAAGCCAACTGGCTACTTACAATCATGTACAGGAATGTGAAACGACAAAAACATCTTGTAATCTACTACAACTCAAATATAAATGTTGTTAAATGGAGGCTTAACTTGTCTTGCTTAGCTGCAATTAGATATTCAGATTTAGACTTAATTTTTATCAAAGATATAAGACCATGATTGGCAGTATTTCTTCATAGATGGAGGGTTAGGGTTAAGTTTGTGACTGAATTTTAGGTTAGCTTTTAAGGTTAGGATTATGTATAGTGTTGGGTCAAAAGGTGAAATTATGAATTCTGTTAAAATTGAACTTTGACCATATGGAACAAACAATCAGCCAATAGCGCTACAAAATGGGGTCTTGGCATGTCATCAGGCTAAAATAAACAATCAAATACTAACAACACTTACTGCAATATCAATGCCTAAGGTTGAAATTTAATCTGCAGGAATTATACTACAATTTGATTTCTAATGTCAGTTACAAGATTTTTAATTGCTAGTTGCTAAGAAATTTGAAAATAGATTAAAACATAGCACCCAATATTTACAAAAACTGAAGAAATTTAAACATGTACCACAGGTGCATGTACTTGTTTTATTTGTTGCTATCACTCTCAATTAAAAGAAACATTTTCTTCAATCATAGGCTCAATCTAAAGTACCCTAAAACACAAGTTTTCAATATGGTGAAATATGTGTCGACAAAACAGCACAAAGTGGTACAATACATCTCTCAATTTCTGAAGACCTGTTTCAATCAGAATTTACCAGTATCTCCTACAAAATAAACCTAGGAGTATTTCACAAAGACTAAGATCGACTTAAAGTTGGACTCAACTATGGAAGGCCATTCATGCCACTGTTTGCTCTCACCGTTATGATCTTTAGATAATATTTTTTTTCTTCAATAATGAATTATCAAAAGATATAAATTCTGTAGATTTGTGACCATGATTTTTACCTCCCTTGAGAGACCAATGCCAGTTAAACGGTGAGAGTAAACAGTGGCATTAATGGCCTGCCATAGTAAAGTCCAACTTACAATGTAAAGTCGACCTTAGTTTTTGTGAAACACCCCCCAGCTCACATACACTGTATGAGATCTTTAAGTACAGTTTGGACAAGAAGATTCCCTTGATGACTTGTTCCAGCAGCTGAACTGTGACAGCACTACACAGGGTTGTTGATTTTTTTGATTTTTTTAAAAAAATCAAAAAAATCAGATTTTTTTTATTTAAATCGGATTTTTATGATTTAAATCAGATTTTTTTGATTTTTTTCCAACGAAAAATAATGGTCACACTTAACAAGTTTTAGACTATATTTAAACTGTTTTACACCAATAATAGTGGTCAAGTAGTCTTTTGAACATTGTGTATTGTACTATTTGACACAATAATCCACTTATATACAGGTAATTTATTTTTTTTTATTTTTTATTTATTTGCATTATAGAGAGGGACATTTTATGGAAGCCCAAGTAATGTTATGTATTATGTATACATTTAAACTCTTGAAATTTTTATATCAGTCTGTACGTTAACATCTAATTTGAATGTAATATTTAACCAGATTTGCAATAGGCACTTCCTGATATGCTTGTAACAAAATACACATTTTATGTTTTCATTACAGTGTAACCTCAGTTCCAAATAAAACTTCAATAAATTTTGTTGCAAGATGCAGGATAAGCACCACTGTCCACCACATCATTGATGTGCTGTTTTTTCAAACTATTACATGAACAAGCAAGCACAGCAGTTGTATTGCTGCATACAGTAACACTTGCCCAGCAACTTTCCCATTTTTAAATTCTTACTTATTAAGTATACATGTGTACTTTGAAATTGTGTAATTGAATGTATGGGTATTGATAAGAAAATACACAAGCATGCAAATATACATGTAATTCTTATCAAATGTACACATATGCCTTCAACTTAAGTAATTGAAAGAATGGGTATTAATAGTAACAAGAAGGAGGTACATACAAGTAGTTCAGCTGTTTTGTAAAAGTATCCAAGTTGTGGACTTTGAGCACCTTTGTAGATTTTATATATTATTTTATTGAAGATTTAACAGTTTGGTGTACATACAGAGAGTTATTTATCATTACTTCGTTAGAAACTTGTTGTTTTCATCAGTTTTGCTTGTTTTACAATTTGAAAATAAAACAGTGGTGTTAAATCAGACTCCATGAGGGTGTATCATTCTTTTAAAGTATCTCTAAAGCATGTGGAACAGAAATGAAAATGATTACATTGAAAGTATCTGTTAAGAAGAAGAGAAAATAGAGAAAACTAATTTTTTTTCATAAAAGTTGATTTAAATCAGTGATTTTTTTGAAAAAAAATCAAGTGATTTAAATCGCGATTTAAATCATGATTTAAATCGACATGATTTAAATCAAACAACCCTGGCACTACATGCACAAGCATACATGTACAGTACATTGTGCATGTAAGTGATGATGGGTATTAAAGGTGAGAACTGGCCATCCCAAACACAAGGATGCAAAATATCTACCATTCACAAAATGACAGTGACGCATCTGTTCTGATGAAATGGTTGGCAGCATATTAAAAGTACTAGAGGTGATAGGTTCATTACAAGTATAATGTCGCCATAGGTTGTTGCAGTTACCTGCCCTTCTGTTTTATGATCCATCATAATAGCTTCATGTTGTGGTAATAAGGGATAACATTCTTTCTACAGGGTGTTCCAAAAATATAACATAGAAGAATAGCTTCAATGGAAATGTAATTCAAAACAATAAAAAAATAATAATATTGGATATTTATATAGCGCACATATCCACCATGCATGGTGCTCAAGGCGCTCCAACTATTACCCCGGCTCTGCTAGGCAGCCGATTTCGGCGCTCACAGCATTCAAGGAATTCCTTCCTACCGGTAATGACACATGTAGCTTCTATTGAAATGTAATTAGAAGACAGCTCATTACAATTGTGAATTATCTGGTATTACAATTTACGATCGATCAATAGCTTGATGTTGTGGTCATAAATGTACATGTAAATGATATGATTTTGCCTACAGGGTGTCCCAAAAATATGATAACATGAGAAGAATGTAGATTTCATCAAAAAGGCAATGAAAAGAAGGCCATTATAATTATGTGCAATTCTATTAAAAAAAATTAATCAACAACTTTGTAGAAATCCCAAGTAAAAGATTCTTCTAGAGGATGTCATAAAAAAAAGTCAGAAGCGTGTTGAATCCATGTACAAGTAAAGATTATTTTGTAGTTCCCTTCTGGTATTATGGCTCTAAATAGTTGATACACATTTTCTCAATTCCAACACAAATGAAAGCAATATTGATGTCACATGCCAAACTTTAAAGGCAAACATTGACACATTGTGCTCTCCCAAGTAGACCAAAAACAAATCATGTTTAAAGGGAAATGCAAGATTACTATCATCAGAATTTTGCTACGGTAAAATAATAAATGGATGGAAACATATGTTGCCATGAAATATACCCTAATTATGAAAAAAAGATAATTCCGTTTATCAGGAGGGGCATGATCATTAAAGAAAATCAGCTTACAAGAGTAACTTAAACAAGTAATCAAGTCTAAGAAAAAGCAAATCACTATAAAAAGAAAGGAAAGATCTATTCTTTAAGTCAAAGTTGTTTTGAATGAAAGTAGAAAACCAGAGTAATTTAGAAGGTAAAGTGTTAAAAGTGTTAAAAAGTTATGAAATTTCAAATAGAAACAATTTCAAAGAGATTTGGTTGAATGATTGATGTATGTTTCCAGTATGTCGACTTCTACTATAGATGTATCTCAGCCAATAGCATGAGCACCTTGTTAGAAAAGCTACTTTTACATTTGCATGTTATCATAATAACAAAGAACATGATTACAGATAATTAACATCACAAAGCCATTCATTTTTATTTCAGTATGTTACCATCTACTGTACATGTACATGTATCTACATCTAAACAAATGTATTACTATAATAACTTTTATATTCACATTTTATTCTTCAATAACAATATACTTTTATAATAGTAGATATTGTTTGTTGAAAGTTGGAAAGGTGATTAATCGGATCATTTTACATGAATTGTGGCTCTCAGTCGAAATTCAATAGAACATGGACAGAACAAAAAAAAGGTACATGTATATTAATGTTCATCTCCGTTTCTTTATTGGCTTCAGTATTTCAATATCTACTGTAGACAGCTTAAACAATAGCACCAAAGCCTCTTTCAAGGATTAGAAAATATGGAAAAACACCTTTTACATGTGAATTACATTTTATGAATTGTTTGTGCAGAGCCAGAAGGGTGTTTAAAGAGAAGGTTGAGTTCTGGGAAGAGGTGAAAAATAATTTGTGAGCATTACTCATTCTTATTATGCAAGTGTGGAAGAACATCAGTTAAGACATGTTCCCTGAAAAGCATGGCTCTTCAAATGCCTTCATATTCTAAATATGCATGTAACATCGTAAAAATCGGGGGGGGGGGGGCTGGCTTTTTACGCCACGTGTTCGTGTAGTCCCATATACATCTTTCTGTGCAAGTGTTTTTAACTTTACCAAGACTTGGCCAAATTTCTTATCATTTTGATGATTTCAGAACCTTGCAATACACACAAATTCTTATATGCTAGATGATCAACCTTTTCTGGTCGGTTCAACACCGTTTCTTTCACAATGCAATCGCATGACCAGAACTCAACTTCATCTTTAACTACTGTATGTGTGTTTAAATATATGAGTCAACATCCTTCTGGTTCAAAACAAACAAAATCGGTTTTGAAAGTTGAACCTTTAAACTTTGTTTTTCTCAGCAGATCAATATGGAATAATGGTGTACTGTACGTATAATAAAATATCAAAATTTGAAACATAGGATTTGCAAATTGAAGATACTTAGAAGAGTTTAAGATTACAGAATATTTCCAATATGACCTTCATATCAAAACAGTAAAAACTATCTCTTTTTTAAACATCAACTTTAATATGTCAATATCTACTGTGTCATCAGACAATAGCACAAAAATCCTTTTTACAGACCAAAATCCTTTTTACAGACCAAAATCCTTTTTACAGACCAAAATCCTGAACTTCATCTTAAACTCCAACTACTTTACACCTAACACTATAATCCTAAAAGACCCAATTGCAACCCACACCTTTACCAAATTAAGGCATGGGGCAAAAAAAGGGTAGAATCCTCTGTTTTACTATAGCAAATTATGCCATCTGTTTAGAGCGAGAAGATCAGTAACTCACCCAAACGATAAGATACGTAGTCATTAAGGTTTGCGATTTACTATTCAATAAACAAATGCAATATAATATTACAAGGGCTTGCATGTACTAGAGATGTGTAGATGAATAGATGTGTACCCACATACATGTACATGAAGACTACCCTTTTAGCAAAACCGGTACCCTCATACACCACTACGCTTCTTCTACAGTCCCAAATCTACAAGTAATGCAAATGGGCATCTAAGAATCGCTGCTATACCATCATCGCAATTGGAACGTGTCTCGGGTTATCGATTTGAGGGACAGTATGGATGCGGGGCGGCAGAGGAGCTAGCGTCAATGCTGCAATGGCACAAGCGGGTCGGCCATTATCCGTCATGACACTGTTTGACTGCAGGCTTTAACAGGTCATTGACACACACATGCACACACAGAGCTGGCCGGTCCCTGGACGGGGCAATAAAGTTCCCAATGCTAAAAGGCTCTGTTGTGCATCCCTTCCCTGCATGCACATGTGCAATACAAACGTATAGTATTTTTTAAGTGCACCGCAGCAGATTTGTTGCCAATTTGGCAGGTAATGAGATTAACCTTTTTACTCTTCTAATGGAGATTGTTTATATACAAAGAATTGGTAGCAGCAGCATGATTGCCAAAGAAACTATTGGATGATATCTCTTCTTCTATCCTACCCATAGGCTACCATTATGCCCCCCCCCTCCTATTTGAAATAAAAATGCAAGAAAAAGCAGTCTGTTAATAGTGATTAGAAAAAAATTGAACAGCCCTCTCTAATTTGGAGGGTCATCACAAATTTGTAGATGAAATATTTCAGGATAATGTAGAATTTTGTTTGGTTTTATTTATTTGTTTGCTTGTAAGTCAATTTTCAGACTTCAGATGAAATAATGAATCCAGAAATATCAATTTCAGGAAATATTTTGGCACCTTTGCACCCCTTTGACGATCCTAGACTGCATATAATTTATTTCATGTACTTCCATTACCGGACAAGGCAACATCAAACCTTCAGAATTCAATACAAGCTTGCAAAAGTTACTAACATTTGTAATGCTATAATAGCAAAGCACATTCAAATCCTCAGGTTCATACAGATACATTTAACAACTAAATCATTCATACCCTTACCAAGTTTCATACTTTTTAAAAGTAAGTTTCTTGAAAATATGGTATATCAAAGCTTCTGTACATCTAAGCGTATTCAACAAAGGCCATAATTCAACCAGTACTCCTTTCACTCTTGAGTTACAAAATAACACCAATGACATAAAATTTTCATTACTGTTGCTAACTGTACATCTGCTTGTAAAATGCCTAGTACTCTTCATATTATCTGCACAAGTACCGATAATACTTTCCTTTAATAATCTAGTTTAATTGTCCCTCTGCTTGACAATTCCAACCAGTAGGTTTAACCAAAGCAATAAATCAGACAGCGTGTGAAATAAGATCATCCGCTTTGGAAATCATATCCTCTGTTCGGAGCAAGAAGGGCATTAACTCTGTTTAAAAATGATTGGAGTTAACGTCCTTCTGGCTCCAAACAGACCATCTATACATCTGTACAGATAAAATATCATGTCTGAATTCTTTGTGTATCAGAAAATGGGACTATCATGGAGTCAGCTTTAATTCATTCCTAAATGTATGCTTGTGTATGCAATACAACCACAAGGACACGCATGCATGAGAATTAAAAAAAATGAAATAATAGAGAAACACATATTCAGTGTATCGATCCACCAGTATATTTGGCTGATACAAAATAGAAATATATCATTTGCTAAATTAGTATACAGTATGTAAATTACGCAATATGGTTTCCTCCTTACACTGTACATTAACTGTTTCCCCATGGCGTGGCAGGAGATGGCTTGCACATTTTAAGAATCCTCCATGACAAGGTCCCAGTTAGAAAGTCTTTAGAAGGAATTAAACTATTTTACATTGTATTCGTTATTATGTATTGTATTTTGTTGGAAATGAAAAAATAAAAATGAAATGAAATGAAAACTAACATGACTTGTGAACCAATGTTACAACAGCATCAATTTAACCCATTCCCTGCTGTGGGCAGCATATTCCGCCAAAAATCTACATGTACTGTACATGTAGGTGTTGAACCGTGTGTTTGGGCTATACAAATATATATACAGTCAAACCTGCTTTAGCAAAAAACTTGTCTATAAAGACTAAATATTTTATTTCCCCTTGAAACAATGTATCTCATTGCCTTGAAACAGTGTTTCCCATTGAAACGTTTGGTGAAATACATGTATATAAAGACCACCTGCCTATAAAGACCATTTGTAATGTCTCCCTTGAATGGCCTTTCTATGCAGGTTTAACTGTACCTTCATTACAAAGGTTTTGGGGAGGTAATTCACACCAAATTATTACTATTAAAAAAATGTAAAATATTGTAACTGTAAAGTTTATTTACAACAAAAACTAGCTTAGTAGAACAGAATGATTCCATTCCTTTTTAAAACCGTAATGAATCAAAATAAGCATATAAATGTATTTGAATGGAGGGTGAAATCCTTGATTTCTTTGCAGAAAAGAGAGATGGGCATATGTTTTCATCCAACAGTGTCCTGTGTATGAAAGAGCGAGAGACAGTAGACATACACATCGAGGGATGCTACGGTGACGTGATCATGTGACACCATCCTCCCACGCATCTATGCAAATCACCCTAACCCCACACGGATTGCCTAGATAGTGGAGCAGATTACTGCCACAGCATGAGGTTTTCACGTGCAGGATCATTCTGGAAAGAAAATGTCTTTTTCATCTCATTTTTGCCCTAATGTATCCCTAATCCTTTCTCTGTCTTTCTCTCTGTCATTCTGTTTCTGTCTCTCTCTCTGTCTCTCTTTCTCTGTCTCTCCCTCCCCATCTCCCTCCCCCTCTCTCTCTCTCTCTCTCTCTATTTATTCCTCTAGCTTTCTTTGACCCATTTCTCCTCCGAATTTGAATTCTAAATGTATACCTAAATTGTTAACAATTCCAATTCCACATGCCATATTTTACATAAAGAAATGGAAAATCATCAGACTTTCTGATGTTAACAGTATTTCTCTTCAGAATTATATTTCATCTTGTCCTCTTCTTTCCTCTTTTTTCTTCCTCCTCTCCATTTTCTTCCCCCTTCCTCCTTCTTCATCCTCCCCCTCTCCTCCTCCTCCCCTCCCTCCCTCCTCCTCCCCTCCCTCCCTCCCTCCCTCCCTCCTCCTCCTCCTCCTCCCATCCTCTTTTATTCATATCCATCTTCTTTGCTTCTCTCCTTCTTCTTAAACTACTCTCTTCTACAAACTCCTTTTCTCCCCTTCTCTCAATCTTTTATGTGGCTCGAGTTAACTGCAACCAACCTCAGAGATGCTGCAAGCCACCCACCCAGTCAGCCAACCAGCCAGCCAGCCAAACATCTCCCCCACCCAGACCATGCATCCAAGCCTTCTTAGCATTCTGGCACACTCCAAAAACACCCATCTATTTGCTGACTGGCCTCCTTTAAAAGGCTGGGCAAATAATAACCTGTGAATATCCAAACCATTATGACAACATACCACACACGTACTAAACAAGAAATGCAAGCTACAGATACATGTACATGTACAGAGTAATGCAAGCTATGAGGGGAATGCAAATACATACCCGCCTTCGACTGCGTTTATGAGGGATCATATTTTGGTGGAGATGGCCACATGTCAAATGAGAGTAGGTAAATGTCATTTCAATTAATGCTCAGCACATTGTGAGTGGGACCACCATTAACAACATCTGTGTCAGCTAGACACCTACATTTTTGTATGATATTTCAGGTTTTAATTTACAGTTCAATTCAATTTCTCTACCTTTATGAAATTTGCCATCATTCTCGGGTGATATACATGTATTTTGTATTCTTTACTTTTTGTGTATTATACAACATTTTGGTACCTCATGCTCTAATGAGACTCAATAGAGGATTAGGCCAATGAAACTCGATTGGGAGTTTCTTGTCACATTTTGTTCAGCTCATAATAAGGCAAAATTTTATTGTTTATTATTTGCAAGATTCCTTATTGTTTATATATCTAGAATATTTCTCATAACAAATCGACTGAAAGTGTGATAAAAACAATGTTTTATGGAATTTGTCAAAATAATGAATTATTTTCAGATTTTTTATCATAGAATTTTTTGACACTGTTGTACATCCTCAATTGAAGCCGGAAGAAAACTTGTCTCATTATCTTTTCTTATGCTGACCGGCGCAGTGTACGAGAAGGGTCTCCCTCTCCTGTCTAACATTGTATTTGGTGGTAGGGTAAATCAGCATTAGCTTTAGTGGACGAGAACAAGAGTGAGTCTGGGTCTCAATACATCACTGATACAGACATAAATCAAGTTGTCAAGATCTTCCTATTTATCTGTCTGTTACCACCCCTGATACCACAGCAGGGTCTGGTTGCATAAAACTTACCATTGATGGTAACTTTAACATCAATATTAACTACCATGACAACATCCCTCAATAGACCATTTCATAGTTAGCACATGGGTCAAATATCCACAGATCTTTTACTCATGGAGAAGTCCCACTTTGTGTATTTTAAAATTATTTATTTATTTATTTATTTATTTCTAATCTTTTGACAGAGTAGCCCATTAATTAACAAGTAGTGGTCTTCCATGGAGCCCTGAATGAACATATTTACATCGTTTATAACATTTATACAGAACAGTTACAAAAATAATACTCGTTTGCAAAATAAACATATATCATTAACCTAGTAAACAGTAATGTCAATAGGAAAATATTAATTAAGTCGCAATTATTTGAATAAGTCATGTTAATATTACAGAACATGCACGTAGTGTATGTTCGGCTGAGCCATTCACAAATTACAACTCTGTTTAAACAATCTCTTAAATGAATTGACAGAGGAAGCCGTTCTCAACGAATTATCTAGCTTATTCCATTCAAATATGGAAGAAACAATTGGGCTACACTTATAACAATCAGTGTGAAATCTAGGCACACGTATACATCCACTGTCTATTTGCCTTGTATGATGCTCATGTACATCATTAGGATTAATTAAGCCTACCTGAAGGTAAGAAGGTGCTAAGTTATGAACGCATTTATATATCATCATAACGCGACTTAACTCAAACCGCTTGAATTTTTTGCAGCATAGTTGTATAAGAATAAAATCTGTTCGAACATACAACAGAGCAGTAATCTAATCGTGGCAACACTAGACTGTTATAAAGTAAATTTAAGGATTTTTGAGGCAAAAAACTCTTTGCTCTCTTTATCATGCTAATGTTTTTCTGGGTAAGTTTACTTACGTTTTCGATTTGTTTAGACCATTTCAATTCTTCATCTATCAAAAGTCCTAAGCATTTGGTGAATTGAACTCTTTTGATCAAATTGCCGTTTAATGAAATGGTGAAAGATTCAATTTTCTTGAGATTAGCAGGAGAGCCTATTAACATGACATAAGTTTTCGTCAGTGTTAAGAACAAGACGATTTTCCTTAATCAATGCCAAAGTCATGTACTATTATGTGCTTCATGAAAAGCTTTTGTTTGCCCTCTTGTATCATAGAATGTACCGTAGGTGCACACATGTTTAATGATTATATAACATGAGCACATATTCATCTCTCTGGTTTTACAATTTTATCACAAATGACCTTTATCTGCCCATGCGCAGATAGTATCTACAAAATTGCTTATAGCCAATTAACTCAAGGCTTCCATGGCAATTACTATCAATGACAAATTTACCATAATTTCTACGTTTTGTGCAACAGGGCCAAGGTCCCATAGGTTGCCGAAAGGTTATATTATACATCCAACATACATATCTAGACTTTCAGTAGGAGAAATTAACTATCTTCAGTAGATATTAACATACTCATACTACCCATCATCAACATCATTTAGTCAGCATTTTCCCTCTTATGAGCGGTTACTGACTTTCACAACATTATGATACTCCCTCCTTCCACTTCTTCTTGCCCCGAGCATCCTCTTCATTTTGACCATTCTTACTGCTTTCTTTCTTCACCCTATCTTACTGGACATGAAAAATTACTTCCTAACTGGACAAAAAGATTTGTTTGGATTGTTTGAATTAAAAAAAATTAAAGTACATTACTTGGAAGTCTCCATTACTAGATGGTAATGTTTATATCTTGCCAATTAAACCCCCTTTCCCTGCAAAATTTTGCATGTGACACTTCCGTCTTACACTATATGTTACGGTGCACGTACAGTGTATGTTCTTCTACGATATGCAAGCTCAATGAGCTTAAATCTAATATCTATTTTCTCATTCTCTTTTTGACAAAGTTTGATAAGAGAAGTCACATAAATCTCTGCTATGCTTAAGATGAGATGTGTAACCCCACACTATCCTCAGTCTGTGCCTGTATACCCTACACTACCCTCAGGAACCAAGACGTTACTTCTTGCAGGAACAGATCAGGTACATTTATGTACATGTACAGTATGTTACACCGAGATAAAACATGATGCATGTTGCATACCAGTCAATGGGTAAATCCACAAGGCCTACAAAAAACAGATATTGTATTGCCCTTTGCAACTGACCCGAAAATCTTGAAATCTACAGCCGTCTTTAAAAAAATATATATATATAGTTTTTTCGAGAAAAAAATCTATTAAAGTTGATACTCTAAGCAAATAAATGTCCCTTAATTTGTTACCTACGGCAAGTATATGTTATTTTTAAGTTTTTCAATTACTTAGTATATCACAAAAAAATTCTGTCTACTCGAAATGCTCAATTGAAATGTTGAAAATATCCGCCTCTCTTTGCATAGAAAATCAGTCACGGCGCTGGTCTACTATTTATGACCTCACGTCCGGGAGAGAGTATATTCACGTACCCGGATGTTCCATAGCAAACGTGTGCAGAGTGATACGATTTTCTGCATATTTTTGTTTCAAAGGCTGAAAAGTCTAATAAATCATAATTCTATGTACAATTCTTTACCTTCCCCTAGTACTTCATAGTATTAATATCAATTCCCCTTTTAAAAATTATGACATATACATGCCAACGATGTGCTGTTAGTCGATATTTTCACCATGTAATTTTGGTTTTGGTGTTGAAATCGGCCCAGGCACGGAGTGAACAGTAGCCTGTCTACCCATGCACAGTTCATTACCATACACTACAGCGATCTCCCGATGGTTTCTTCTTCCTTTTTCCCATGTCTTTCGCCTTCCTTGGCCCTGAAGATCCTTCATCTACCTATTCTGCACCGGTAGTCAGGAGCAAGTCTTTGTTAGTTGTTTTTCTTAGCTGGCAACGTCGCTTTCATTCTCTTGCAATTGCCGATAAACATATAACTAGCGCACGTACGTTCCATTACAAGCAAGCAGCGCCTAGAGCAGCGGCTTGGTCTTACCTCCCGATTCTGCTCGCTTTACGAACGTTCATGCAAGAGCCGCATCACTCGCCAAAATATTATAGAGGAAGCGCGCTTGCATGATCTCGTTTAAGTTTGATATTTTACCACATAAAATGTTTAACTGGTACTGTATCCTTTTTTGAGGCAGTCACACACATCTATGATAATTACTATCATAGTTCTAGACCTATTCGTTTTACAAAACTGCTCCTGTACCTTATCTGATGACAATATAATGCATCCGCCTATTCATACGTGCACGATTTAACTTTAATTCCTAAGCAGTAAACTCGTCTTAAATCTCTACCAAATAGGTGAATATGAGGATATAAAAAGAAATCAGCGACTGGAAAATGTTGCTTCGTTATTCTTCATTCAAATGAAAACAGAAAATCCATCAAATATACTCCTTAACAACAACAAATCTAAGCTCTGACAGGATAGCATTTACGTAGGGATATATATGCCATTCACTCTCACTGAGCCCATGACTCCCGTTCGTGACGTCACGGATAGAGGCCCGACTCTACGTGCACTTCCGGGTTTCAGACTTAGATATTTTGGTAGAGTTTACTCGAATAAATTCATTATTCTAAACTTGTTTTGTCGGGTGGACACCATTTGATGTTATTATGGGGGTTAAAAGCTTTCTATTTATGTAATTATCTCAGTATTTGGGATTGTCTTAGAGTATCAACTTTAAAGCATTCAAAACTGAGAAAAATAAGCCCAAAGAGGGAGTAAAAAAAGAAAAAAGAAAGAAAAGATTTCAGACTGACCGACCCATGTTTTGGCACCTAAAGAGCAATACAACATCTTCTTTTTTTAGGCCTAATAAACGGCAGAAAAATGCAACAATAACTACAAGTATACTAGTAGTTATTGCATTATTATCCTTCTGGCTCACATTAGGCAATATCGGAATGCAAGAATGAATAAAATAATAACAAAATATTAAATTGTGTATAGAATATATGTATATTCAATCATAATTCCTTTCATTAAATGAGCAATCTGCAGTACATGCCTGTAGTCTGAAGATCAATAAGGAGGCCATATCTCTCTTTAAATAACTCGTGCTAATTAGACTGAGTGAAGGCAAAGGAAGGGAATGACCTTAAGTCAACAATAATTACTTGCGTCGATTAAATTGGCAACCCTCGCGGCGAAGACATGGAGACATTCTTGTGCTCAGGATGAGAGTCTGTTATTATTTCTTTTCTTCTCAGGCATTTGTCGATAATTGCGAGTCTTCCGTCTAATCTATCGGCATCTCTTTCTTACATTTATCTATTTTGTTCACCTTCTAACGATCCCTATGTTTCTCTATATGTAAATAAGCCTTTCTTTAATTTTCTTTTCTCCCTTCTTGAGATTTACATCATCACCCTCTCCCTCTCTCTCTCTCTCTCTATTCCTCTCTCTCTCCACCTCTCTCACACCCACCTCTCTCTTCTTACCATTCTATATCTCAATCACCCATCTATCCTCAATTACTTTCTTATCTTACTTGTCTTCATCTTCTCTTTGCTTGATTCTATGTAATTAAAATTTACCTCATTTCATCCCACCCCCCTCTCTCTCTCTCTTTATCTATCTGTCCATCCAAACGTCTGTCTTATCTCTTTCTATACCCCTCTACTCAGTGTTGTCATCATATCAGTAAATCATGTGCGCAACAAGGCTGTAAGAGCTATGTATTGTGGGCGGCAGCAACGGCCTTCTTGTTTGCAGACGTTGAAACGCCCTTTTGGCTCTGTCATGAGCAAGCAACCAAAGTGTAGGTACAGTGTACACCTGTATGTGTCACATGTACAGTTAAAGATAAACTTTAGTACTGGTAATGCGATTGCATTGTGAAAGAAAAGGTGTGGAAAGGATCAGAAACAGTTGATCATGTAGCATGTAAGTATTGGTGTGCACTGCAAGGTTCTGGAGTCATCAAAATCATAATAAATTTGACCGAGTCTTGCTAAAGTAACAAGCACTGTACACAGAAAGCTATATATGGTACAACACACATGGTGTCGGGGTTAGTACTACCTTGATTTCCTTGTCTTTCTATGCTCATTACTCAGCCAGTATACAATTTCTTCCAAAATTGTTTGGCACATGTCATTTAATTGTAATCTTGAACATTCAGTGTAAGTTTCGTTTGATTCTGTGAGAATTAATTTTCTTTTTTTTACAAAATCTGGAGTTTATCTTTAATAACTAAATTATTCACTTCCCTTGTAAATTTGATGCTTTTTGTGTCTTTCGTAACTCAAGAATGAAATTAGGACCTTTATGGGATACTTTTAGATGGACTGTAAGCTTTAATATGTCACATTTTCAATAAACATAAATCAGGACAAAACAATTGTTCACATTACAATTACAAAACTTGGTTAGGGTATTAATCATTTAGTTGCTAACTGTACTGGCTGTGAATTATTTTTCCGGATACTATATAGGCTCAGTTAAGAAATTGTGTTATAAAAAATGTAAGAAAATACTGCTTAAAGTTCGATAAGGAGATTCAGTTTAAATTTGAATCTACAGGGAAATCCCTTTGCTCATTATCTACTTCCTACATATGCAGTGTACATGTACATGTACATGTATATTGTACGTTTGCCACAAGAAGGCTCCTACTGCCATTGACAATACATACATGTACATGTAGCTCTTACAGTTCTCTTGCAAGCAGCCAATGAGGATATAGATTGTATGAGTCCCTCATTAAACATGTGAGAGGTATCAATAACATATATAATTAAATGGGTACGAAAAGGATACCACGTAAATAGACATTTTTTATACATCAGCCACATCCAATACCGACGCCAGCGTGACTATACAGACCGGACACAAAACCGCGTTTAGTTCAAAACATGGTTGCGTCCTTTCTCACTTTTGTAGAATCAACAAAAAACGGCGATCACAATCGCTGATCGTAAACTCACAAAAAGGTGCGTTTACGATTTGTAAACGCGTTTAAATGGGGTCAACGCACTGACCTCTAGTGGGTCTACGTAGCATGCGCAGTGCAGGTTTGCGAATCCAGCTGCAAGGGTTAAGGCCACCCAGCGATAATTGCCTTGAGGAGCCAGAGAAGTGAGCATAAACAGTACACCGTGGAACTGCGATTACGATGAGCGTTTCAAGTCGCTCATTATGCCTTCAAAATTGAGCTTAAATGCACCCTACATGTATGTCTACCACCTGGAAAAATACCCAATAAGACAGCTACCCCCCAGGGGCAAGTACCCTGAGCCCCCATAACTTCAACCAACGTCAGTCCAGTTCAAGGTTTTGAATTTAGGTGTAAAACTCTAAAGGTCAGATTGTCAAGTTTTGTGTAAATTATTGCCAGCCTACATGTACTAGAGCTGCTCATTAGGGACTTTTAGATTTGCGTGGACTGATACGTGTGACGTCCATTCAAGGCAGTGCATTAAAAGGACGTCGATCGTAGCATAGACCTATTGTCTTGGTGCGAATCTAAAAGTCCCTATTAAAGGGTATATGGGACCATGCATGTACATATACAGGAAGTATAAAAGTGACTCACAACCTACACTACTAAACTGACTTCGGCCCCATTTGATATTTAAGACATTGAATTGTAAACAATTCTAAAGGTCAAATTCAATATAATAATCGCGGTTAAACATTATCTTTTTAATGCATGAAGTCAAGTATTCCATTTTAGTTAGTATTAATAAACTAGTTACTATGAATGAATCAATATAAAGTTTATATCCTTATTTCATGTTTTCTTTTACTTTACTGTAAGTGATGACAATATCAATCTACAGACTTTTGGCATGCTCTTTATTTTACAATAAAATCATTTTACAACAGAAATATAACATGTTTATAACCCAAACTTTTGAATACACCCAATTGAAAGATATTACAACAACAACAGAGTATTTTGTTGAAATGACACAGCAATACTAAAAATAATTGAAATGCTATACAGATGTACATCGGTATACATTCATTAAAGGAAGTTTAAAGATCACAAAATGGTACATGACATGATAGCACATGCATGCAGTGGAAAAAAACTTAACTTCTTGCTACATACATGTACATGTATGTGCACAAATTATCAGAGTTATGTCATCCCATTGACTACTGAATTTTCTTATTCACATATAGGCTTAATATAGGAGTCAAAGGATCCAGGTGGGTAATGGGTTAAGATACAAGCATGAGGTAAACAACAATATGTGAGCAGCTATGACCACAAACATGCTTACCATTTGGAGCACAGTGCTACTACTCAATCACAGTGCGGAATCTAACCAACCAAACATCACACTAATGAGCGAATCCAACACGGTAACGACGACGTATCAAATATATACTAGCAATGTCCACTATCAAAAGAATAGGAATGCAATATCACGACTATAGCATCTCCATTAGAGCAAGAGCTCAGTCCTTTTCAGGTCTGTGATGATTTAAGATATCCTAGGTGGTGGACCGCCAACAAACGAGCCCAGACGACGTCGTTAGAGCCAAACAATCGACGCGAAAACCTCCATCAACAACCGGGCATATGGCAGGCACGAGGAGGTCGTCGCCTATTCCTGCGTTCGTACCACGGTACGTTCACCAACGGTGGGAGATGATGACGAGAAGGATCAAGAGAGAGAGAGAAAGAGAAAGAGAGAGAGAGAGGGAGAGAGAGAGAGAGAGAAGAGTGCCCGAAGAACACCACCACGAGAGCCAGAGATGGATGGAGACATGTATACACACACACACACACGCACACACACACGTCGAATCAAGAAACATGCATAGTGGATGAGCATGTTGACTGTGTGGTGTGTGCGGGGAGACGTAGACAGAGAGAAAAGGGTTGATTTTCAGTTGAACTATGTGCGAGCTAGCTAGGGCTGTGTGTGATTTTTCTGCGTGGGTGACTGAGTGAGTGAGTGAGTGAGCGAGCGAGGGAGTTAGCATTGGAATCGGGGACATGCCTGCATGTGCCTATAGTGTTTGTGTATTGGGTACCAGTGGCTTTGTTGTTGGTTGGGTCAGCGGTGTATAGTGTTATTGTGGACGGGGTGAGTTAACATCTCATGATGAAAGCTAGCGCAGTCTGTGTGCATGTAAAATGCAGGTCAATGCGCTTGCCGGGTGTACATGCAGACAGAGATGCACTCTTAGATAACGCCACTAGGATGCTGCTGGAGTCATGCACAAAACACACACACACACACGCACACACACACACACACATCTGGGAAGATGAAGAGTTTGTTTTATTTGTGTGTGGATACCGTGACACAATACTTAAATCCTTGATTTGTTTGTATGGCGGTCTGTCTGCCTGATACCTTCTGTCCGCGAATGCTTGCGAATAGAAGCCCTCATTTACTTGCTCCAATATATGATAAAATGCCTCTTACAGCTAGTGCACAAACATAAATAATCTTGTGTTTAATTTCACAAGGCTAAGAGGGAAAATATAAACACACACACACTTTTTTGTCTTCAGATATGTAGGTAATATGTGACTGGGAGTGGGACTGAGGGTGTGAATACATGTGGGTGTGTATATGAATGTGGCAGAAAGAAAGAAAGAATCATACATGTATTTCTTGCAATAAAGACTTCTCATCAGTGTATTTTCATTTTCATTTTCAATGAAGCTATACGATATTACCATGCTGATCTACATTTACATGTATGCACTATGTTGATATCTATAGAAGATAGTCATTTCTCCTACATGTACTGTATGTACATGTATACTCCCTGTGCCCCCTCTTTCTCTCTCTTTCTTTATATGTCCATCTTTCTCTCTCTCTCTCTCTCTCTCTCTCTCTCTCTCTCTCTCTCTCTCTCTATATATATATATATATATATATTTGTCTATCCTTCTATCTTGCTTTTTCTCTCAGCTTGAATTCAGCCATTCAACATTGCCATACTGATTCACAGTTGTGCATTAAAACCATGCCGATATCTAAACTTCAAGAGAACATGTCTTGCATGTAACCACTGTACATGAAATTATTAATCTCTACCCCTCTCTCTCTCTGTTTCTCTCCATTTTTCCACCTATCCTCACACATATTTCTACACATCCCTTCCCCCTCTTTCTACCCCCTTCTCTCTCAGTCTCTCTTCCTTTCTCTCTCTCTGCTTTTCTCTATTTCTCCACCTACATGCATCTTCACACATATTTCTACATATCCCTCCCCCTCTTTCTACCACCCCCTCTCTTCGCGTGCTCTCTCTCTCTTTCTCTCTCTCTCTCAACAAAAAACTTGTATTTATTTAGTATTTACATGTAACAATCATCTGTAGACTGTTATGAGCAAGAAGGGCACTAAACTGTACCAAGCAACAGAATATATCTTTTTCTATACATAAGTAGTTACATATTGTAATACGGTCAAAATAGGAGCTTCAATTATTACTTCTTTCAAGACACATTACAAGCTAAAACTTTCTCGATTAACATAAAAGCAACTTGTGAGTAGATCACTTGACCTATAAGCTGTATGCACTTGCACAGACCCAAAGTCTGAATTGGGTTACATGTTGTTCTTTATTTTTTCATACTCCTTATCTTTTCGCCCAGAAAATGTGAGATGAAGTTTTTTGAAAGGCTGATTTATACATTTAAAATGTATACAAATTATCTTTTTTACATGATCGGTACACTTTAATTTCACTTCATGTAAAACTGCCTTTCTTACTCTGAACAGGATGATGTGTACAGTGCATTTACAATTGTTCTAAATTCATATTTATACCCTTACCAAGTTTTTTCACTTTTAAGTATGTGAAAAATTGATACGTTTCGTGACATATTAAAGCTCACATCTACCGGTAAAAAGTAAAAACACGGGCCCTAATTCAAGTTCCACCAGTCCATCTTTCACTCTTGGGTTATAAATAACACAAAAAACATCAAATTTACAAACGGTATGAATAATTTAGTTGTTAACTGTATGTTGTTTCATGATGCAACTGAGACTGCACATCACGATGTAAAAATACCACAAATGATCCTTAAGCATGGTACAGCAGTTAACGCAATCATGCGTCAGTAAAAGTATTAATAACCACATTATACACAACTAGATTTCAGAGCACTGTCTTTACATGTTAGTGGTATCTGTGGTCTTTTAAAACTGTCTTTAAAATATGAATGATGATCTAAATTTCAATCAGGAATGACTCACAAATCGAAATGTCATTAAAATAGCACATTCCCTTACTATATATTGTTGATTGTCACAGAATCATACGATTGAAGAAGTTTTAAAGCTAATCTTGAGTTCCGATAATTGAATTTCTAGTGACACTAGCTTAAAGCTAAATTGTTAATTGAGCAGTTGATGGCTCGTTTTGAAATGACATTAAATTACCAATACATGAGATGACAATTTGTGAACCTTGTCAGGACAATTAACTACATGAAGGTGTTTGTGAAATGTGAATATTTCAATGTTTGTTATAAAGTGCTTTGCCATTAACTAACTAAAGCACTTACAGTATAATTTTTCTGCACATTACAGTGCACATTCTCCACTCCCTGGGGAGCATTCCACCAAGTCACATTTTTATTTACAGGCTCGTTCATGTACGTGCTTCATGTACATTGTATGTACCCAATCAACACCTGGGTGGAGAGAAGCAATGTAGAATAAAATGCCTTGCTCGAGGACATGTACTGTAAGAGCCGTGCCAGGACTAGAACCCACGACCTTTGCATTTCTACTTTCCAGTCTAGTGATTAAACCACTCGACTACGCCACCTAAAAGTAGTGAAGGCGGACAAGGACTGCACTGCAGACTACTCATGCTGTGATAATTAACTCCAGGTTCAGGGCTAATTACCTGAAGTTATGGGAACATGGCCGGGGATATGATAATGGATGAAATAAACCTAAGGATCGTAATGGATGATTTATCTATTAACATGGTGCACCATCTTGTCTTGGTTGGCAGTTAGACAGGTTTTAAAGGAGCCAACCTCCAAACAAAGAGTTTTGGCTATCAGAAATATTATGCCTGGGGTTCTATACTGGTATCCTATCATCATTCATATTCACATCCAATATTAGTTTGGTATAGAGATACAGCAATTTTTAATACCAAAAATAAAATCTTGATAAAGTTAAAAAATTAGGTGCAAGTACATGAAGTTGATACATATTCACACATAATTTGGCACACAGAGATGACCAATTCTGAGTTAACTTTCATACTGGCTTTAATATTAAATGAATCTTCTGCTCTCTCCTTGTCATGAACTATACTGGCATGTCTCAGAATAGTTTGGAGATGATTTTTATTGATGTTGCTTTTTTTCTAACAATATATTATCACGTGTTATTGTTGTTGATTATTCATCTTTATACTAATTTGAAAGTAATTTGTTACAATTTGAAATGATGGTAAATGGAGTTAAATGTTTCATTAATTTGGTTTAGAATGTTAAAGAATAAAGCCTGATTTTGTTAAAAAAAAGCAAATCCGTTTTTGTAACACAACTTGTGTTCATTTTCAAACAGAATAATACAAATTATATTCATACAATAGCATATTAAAACGAAAGGATCTATTTTTAAGGAAGTACAGTAACGTTTCACTCAACTGTATAAAATACACCTTGTTTCATGTATATTCCAGCCATGTATACATTTCAGTTTCTCCATAATTCTACCACTTGTATACCTTTTTGCAGAACACATTTTTTAATCTGAAGTTAAAAACAAATACAACTTAGGTGCAGTCAAAAACAAGAACAAACTTATTTGAATTAGTTGTTACTTACCATACTACTCTACTTGTGTTTATCCTCCTCCTTGAAGTGTCCTTTGTAATGAGAAAACTTCCTAAACGACAACGCTGTAGCGTCACCGGACCCAGAACCCAGATACCAAACCTCCGCGGTCAATCACCCTCTGAGTCCCTTTCCAAGAAGCCAAACCAACGCACAATTCCAACGTCTTCATTCCATTCCCAAGGGTCCTAGCTCAACTCCTCTCCTCTCCCGCAGACCGACACCAGAGCTCTGTCACCCAAATACCTCTCAAAAAAGGAGGAGGAAAAACAGACCGTGGGACCCCCGATCACCTTCGGCCCCGTTCATCAAACGCCGGCGCAAGATTTCCGCGAAAAAATAAAGATGACGAAGCCGACGCTACTTCACCTTACGTGTGACGTCAAAAGAAAGTTGCGCTCTCAGGAAATACCTGCCAGGAAGATTGATGGCCTATGGTGTCTGCAAAGAGGAAAATTAATATTTTATTACAATGATTGTAAGAAATGCCTTCATACATGTATACATGTAATAGCAAATGATTAACATCTCCACTGGCCATTTCAACTCTGTTCAGAGTCAGAAGGGTATTAAGCATGTGTTATAGATGCCCTTTTGGCTCCAAAGAAGATGATTTGTTAATTGTGTATCATTGCTCCGTCATATGAGATAGAGTTTTCCTGTATTTTATAGAAAACAATATCTTTTCTCATTGCTTTGTCATATGAGATAGTGTTTTCCTGTTCATTATTGAATACAATACTCTTTCTCATTGCTGTGATTGTCATATGAAATAGAGTTTTTCTGTTTTTTATTGAAAAAATGTCTTTCTCAACTGCTTTGTCATATGAGATACAGTTTTCCTGTTTTTGATATGAAAAAAAATATCCTTTCTCAACTGCTTTGTCATATCAGATAAAGTTTTCCTCTTTTTTATTGAAAACAATTAATGTCCTTTCTCATTGCTTTGTCATATGAGATAGTGTTTTCCTGTTTTTTATTGAAAAAATGTGCTTACTCAATTACAAGGTCTCTTTCGAGGAAGTGCAAAGAGGAAAAGAAAAGAAAACCCGCCTTATATAGTCAAGAAACAATTGACCTCAGAAAGAATTGGGGTATGATCAATGCAAGGGTCACTCTGTGGCCTGGACCCACCCTCCTCAGGTCATCACCTTTCTTCACCTGAGCCAATTATTTGTAACCTCAGGGTTTCACCATCACTTAATTCATGTGCTTTACAAAAAACAAAGGCAAAGCATCACTCTTATCAGCAAATGTGTTAGTCCAGGCTTCACCCTTTGAATTATTTGCATAGGTGATGCTTCACTTTTGTCAGTTTTACATAGGTGAGGCTTCACTTGTGTCAGTTTTCCATAGGTGAGGCTTCACTTTTGTAAGTTTTCGGCCGGTCTGAAGCTTCACCACTGTTTCACCATACTGGCCATTTGCATAGTTCAAGCTTCACCACTGTTTCACCATATTGGCCATTACATATTTCAAGCTTCACGTTTTGAAATCAAGCTCCACCAATGTTTACTTATAATAGTAGACCATGACTGCAATGGTCTATAGTCATGATAGTAATTCCATACTGCTCAATAAGTACCAAGTCAACCAGGTTTCAATTCAAAGATACAGTAACATGTTTATTTTGTCAATCCAATGTTTCTACAGATATGTTGTTATGAAACTTAAAACGTTTATACAAAAGTTGTTTTAACTACAAGTCTTGTTTTCTAATACTAACTCTTGTTAACTATAAACACTAACTCCTGTTACCTATTAAACTCTGTTACTTGGAAATGAAAGAAAATGTTCATTCCAGATAAATTTCAGGTTTGCGTTGTTAGATTTTGACATTGTGTTCATTAAAACTACACTATAAAAATAATGAAGTTGCACAAGTGCACATTTCTTTTTATACAGGCAGTACTGTCACATTATTTTTGTAGTGTAGATAAACCAAGCTAAAACTCATTTTTGGTCTGGTTTATAAAATGTTAGCTTATCAAATTTCCTATTCACAATAGCTTGGTTACACCTCATTTGTTGTAGTTGAATTCAAGAAACTTTTGGCCGGGTATTGTACGACCACCTGATGATGGACCACACAATTCAGCCTTGCCCATAACACACTAATTATAATTGGTCCGAAACTATTCAAGCAAAGCAAACCAAAAAAGAAGTTAACTCTTCATTACCTGAGAATTTATGAAATGAGAGCATTAATTATAGAGAGTAATATGCATGATCAAAGTGTACTCAATGCTTTGCTTACTTAGTCGTGGTCACTACTATGAATAAAACTTGATGGGGAAATTGTCCAGAAACAGTCAATAAGTCAACATACCAACATAATACAAAGTATAGAACTTTCCAGCTATCAAACACATTGTATGCATTTGTAAGACCATGTATACTTGACTGGCAAGCATCTCTCATTTCATATTTTAACTATGACATTGACAACACCTGAACAATTTCCCGATCAATTCATTCAATAGTGAACCTGTTGCATGCTATAAACTACATAAATCCAAGTCAAGACCTTCCAGAGTGGATGTCGTTACTGTAAGTTCAGCCAATACATCATCCAATGTTTATTATTATTTTACTACATGTTTACAACAAACAATACACGACTAACACAAACCATCACAAACGTACACAGTATACAGTGCATATCCGCAGAATTCGTAAGGCTTCGACTCGAGCGCACGGCACTGCTGTGGCGTAATACCTTTGTGGAATACGTCAACATTGAAATCTCGCGAAAATATAGGCTAAGTTTTATGCACAGATTTCGTTAATAATCAATCGTAAAACAGGGTCGGAGTAGTACCGTCTCAAAATGATCGGAAAACTCTGAACTTTCTATTTTTTTTCAACTCACCTCGCAAAAACTTGGGGCCAAAACTTGGCACGATCTGCGCTGCGCATGCTGGGTACAATACCGACAGCTCGTAGGCTACTAGTCTCGTTTCCAGACTTGAGGCTGGCCTTTCAGGCACGTATACTGCGAATACTCACGCAACTAGTTATGTGTAGGAGACTAGTAGACTACTCGAAAACGATCTCGTGAAATCTCGAAATCAGTTTCGCTGGAGAAAAGTTCGGTGACCTCAGGACGATCACTCTGCGAGTGCATGAGTGACCGGAATAAAAATTAAATAGTTGTTTTGAAACGCACGATTTCGACATGATTTCGACATATTTTCGACGCGACCGGTAGTGGCTTCGATGTCACATCACCTGAACAAACAAGGCGACCGATTGGATTCGATGTCACATCACCAGAAAAAACAAATTACTCGTCAAAGCTTCACACATTTCATCAATTTGTATAGTAAAGCTTCACCCAATGAAGAAAAACGAACGTTAGGACTTCACTACAACAACAAATAGGTCAGGGTCAGGCTTAGGCGTCGAGTCGACATCGATATTTGGCGACCTCTGAGGAGGGTGGGTCCAGGCCACAGAGTGACCCTTGCACAAGTGTGACTAAAAAGATTATCTGTGCCTTGTTACTGATTCCTGTGAAATATGCGCTATTTATGATGCTTTTTGTTGATCTTAATCCACGATCACAATCGAGAATTGCTTATGCCACTTTTTCCTATTTGATGAAAATTTGTTGAAAGGTACGATTTGAAAAGACGTCAAAGTGTAGTAGCGAGCATTTTATAATGCATTACTTATGATACGTTCTTGGAATGTGTTCTGTTTCTAATGACTCTCTTTTGTTTGGAGAATATTCTAAGAAGCTCACAAAATACAGAAGAAGAGTATCCATAAATCTCTCGCTTCCATTTCTCAAACAGTGTCATTAGCTCGGGATTACTGGGTATGGATTTACAAAAAAAAAATTCCACTAACAAGTGCCTATTTGATAAACATTTGTTGAAAAGCATGATTTGAAATGATGTCAACAACTGAACCAAAGTGGATTGCTAAGCACTTTATGACACGTTAGTAATGATAAATTCCCCGAACATGTTACTTTTTCCAGGATGTACGATCATGACTTGTTTTGCAATTATTCTTGGAAGCTCGCAAAATTCTGATGAAGAAACGTCGACGACTGATTTACGATGACAGTCCGCACCTCTCAGGGATTTGGAAGCTTCTGGCTATCGCAGAATAGTCAGGATATGATCAGTCACTATCTCTTGTCAATTTCTGGTTAAATTTATTTTTCTGAGAATTTATTTTTTAAAGTGGGACTGCACTACTTGTAGCTACTTGCGCCTTCTATATAGCAAACAATGCCAAGCGGTACCCGTTGGTCCCCCATGATCCCCTTTTTAATTGAGAGCTGATTTGATGAGATAACCAACTGTCAGTGACCATGCAGGGAGGTCTAATCCCTCCTGTCTAAACTAGTGCAAACAAGCGTTAAATGACAAGAAAATTTCATTTTTATGCAGTTCCTCTTGCATGGACAGGTATCGTTTTCAGCTTATTAACCATCAAGTCAGAAAATAGCATGCCACAATCCATGCACCTTGATAATCTACACATACTGTACATGGACATGTAAGACATCGTCTGTTTTGGAGCCATAAGGATATGTTAACCCTGTATCAAATTATATTGGTTACTGCCCTTCCGGCTCCAAACAGATGACATTGTATTGAATCAGGGATGCTAGTTAGAATCGATCAGAGGGCCTGAAAATCACCTAGAATGAGCTATTTTGTACACAAAAAACATAAACTATGGCCAGAAAAATAAATCGCCAGGGCCTGAATTCAGGCGTTTGCCTGCAACTGGCATCCCTGATTGAATGATATTGGTGAATGCTCTTCTGGCTCCAAACGGATGACATTGTATTGAATGAAAGAGCTACTGCCTGTTACTGTTGCAATTACAACGGCCTTGTGAAATCTAATCAATCCATTTGCTGATGTGCCTTTGAATTATATGTATTTGTAATGTGGAGTGTGCATTTTTTGTACAAAAGAGCTATATTAATTAGCTAAGTGTAAAGCATGCACACTTGAACGTGATAATTCTAAATTCAGCCTCATGTACATTGTAAAGAGAGAGGCAACAGACAATAATACATGTTCATGCATCTCGCTAGCCTCTTGTGGCACGTACAAAACTACGACGCCATGAAATTAGTGGAGGAGATGGATACACACAATAAGATGCACACTCTTTTCAAGATAAGCAGAATGACTGAATTATAGCCATGTTCTCTCGACAAACGATGCCAATACCAGAGCTAAAGATTAGCTTTAAGCTGTAAACAACTTGTATTCAGTTACTTGGGTTAAGATGTATATATGTAAGTAAGAATTACTTAATTATGAAATAGAAGAGGATCTACATGTCTGGCATTTATAATTTAATTAAATAACAATATACATCTACCAGAATAACTCCTAGAACAGTCCAAATATACTCCATTTCACATGCATTTAGACATTCCAAAGTTAACACGCGAGTATAAATTTCTTTTAATGCACTCAGTAAATTGTGTGATTAAAACTGTTTAAGAAAGAGATTGTTTGCTCTACATGTAGTTCATAATTCAAACTTGTAATGATTGTTTGCAGTGCTGGGGTGAGCAATATCTAAGCAATTCATACAGTGTTCAACAAAGTACTGCATTATTTTCAATCATTTTATATGCAAATGGTCCACAGGAACGTGCATTTACAAGTATGTTGAGGAATAACGGGTACATGAGATATGATTGGACAGTCATGATCATCATATTATATTTTATCTGTCAAAAGAATATGTGTTAATAATTCTAACTCATTCAGCTATAATCATACAGAAAATGCGAAAGGAGAAAATAATCAGAAAATGACAAAAACGCATGTCTACAAGAATGTTGACTGAATTATTCATGTACATTTAAGTTGTCCAGGTGGTGCTACAGCTGAAATGTACATTGCACATGTAACGTACCCAATGAATGTATGTAGAATACAGTTTGCAGGCACAAACCCTGGACAGTTGTGCATAACAGTGTCTGCACTGTAAGACTATATGCTGACTGCACAGTCTAATGCACACTGTAGGCTGTGTACTTAAGCTGCCCCTGACACCACCAGAGATTGACAGAGCTATAGGCACTGTTCAAGGCTTTGGGAATTGTGGTTAAGTGTCAAACTTGAGTCTGCGCTTGAAGACTATATGAAGAGTACTAGTATATTGAGAGTAATATCAATGGAGTAATATCAATGAAGAAATATCAACTCTTTATTGCCTTGCCCCACGCGGCTCCTTTGAAGCACGCAAAAGTCGACGGTCTTCAAGATGTGTTTTGTTTCCAATGTCTGAGACTGACAAAAATTGGAAAAACAAAGTAGTTCACTCTTAAATTATCTGGACTACATTGTTATGACCTGTACAATTACAAATATGCCAATTTTGTCCGTCTTTCCATCTCACATTCCCTTCCACCACTCCACCTTCTATCAGTCTCTCTCTCTCTCTCTCTTCCTCTCTCTCTTTCTATCTCTCTCCCTCCCTCCCTCTCTCTCTCTCCATCTCTCTCCCTCTCTCTCTCCTCTTCCTCACTTCCTCTCTCTTTCTTTATTTTTTGTTCTACCCCTCCCCCTCTCTCTCTCTCTCTCTCTCTCTCATACACTTTCTCTCTCACTCATCCTCTCCATCCCTTTATATCTCTCTGTTTCCTGCTCATTCCATTTCTCTGTCACTCTCAAATTCCGATTTTTGTTTTCCCATCCCATACTTCTTTCTCTAACTCTGCCCCTCACCCTACACATGCATGTGTAGAATTGGGCTTATAAAGAAAATCATAACAAATAAAACTCCCCACAAAAATAATTTGAAAGCAAAACAGTCCAGTCTAAATGCAATCATATTCCCTTTGATCCATTCATATGAAATTTCCAATACACCTATGGCTTGTGAGCAAGCCCTGGATTTCGAGACGGAACGTAATAAATGAAATTCAAACTTCATATTGGCTCGTAAATCTCATATCTGGCTATGGTGCTGCCCTACTTTGCTTTCGCTTTAACTTTTCCGCTTTCAAGGTAGATTCAATTTAATGTTTGTTCAATATATATATTTCCCCAATTTTTCTTTCTATGGTCTAGAAATAGTCTTCTGATCTGTTGCCTACCCCCTCTTCTTTCTCCCTCTCTTTCTCTCTCTCTCTCTCTTTCTCTCTCTCCCTCCCTCCTTCTCTCCTAGCCTCCTTTCACAAGTTATCTATTATTCTTACTGAACAATGCTTTAAGTTTTTCCCATTACATCTATATCTTCCCTAAGTTTACTCTATCTTCCATCATGAACAGCTTCGTCAACGATATCTTCGAGCGAATTGCCGGCAAATCTTCGCGCCTCGCTCAGTACGTACAACAAAAAGTCAACCATCCTGATAGTAATAATCCCTCTTTATTCTTTGTTTTTCAGTTTCAAGTTTTTTATTTCTGCATTTTCCATAAACAATAACAAAAATAACAATGAATACATTTTAGCAATATAATGATAAGTAATACAAGTAGTAATTCATATAAATAAATAAATATACATAATCAATAGTACAATTAATCGTATTTGAAAAGAAAGAAAAGGGGGAGAATGCAGAAGACCGATATTGTTTCTTAGTCTATCCTTCTAAACCAACTCTCATTTCATTTCTTTACATTAAATGAAATCTTCAACTTCTGTTTTCACTAATTTGACTGATATTCCATTATAAACGATTATTTTCAATTATTCACAATTTCTTTTCAAGTATTTGTAAAATTTGTGATATAACAAAATTTATTTGATCTGACAACAGTTTGACATCTACAGCTGATAACACTCTACATAAGGTTGTAGCCTTCATGTAATGAGCATGGCACCCAGTAAGATAAAGACCTCACAGACAAGCCTATATACCAGTATGAAATATGATAATCTCTCGATCTTGATCTCTCTCTCTCTCCCTCTCTCTCTCTCTCTCTCTCTCTCTTCTCCTTTCCTCTCTCTCTCTCTCTCTCTCTCCATCCTGTGCTACATGGACTCTCTATCTACCACTCTCTCTATATATTTCTATTTATATCTATCGTTAAAAGACAGGAGTTGCTGCTTCCCTGTTTGTCGTTCAACAATAAGGGATAAAGCAACGTCGATCTGGCGCTGCTCAGTGGCTGCCGGGCTCACGATTAATTGGGCAAAAAGAATTTCCATTTTCGGTTTAACTTAATACAATTTGGAGTGGACTGTAAAAGATTATTATTATGTTAATCATTATTATTATTTACTCTCTCTGCATTTTCCCTTTAGTCTTTCCCTCACTCTCAACACTCACCCCCATTTTTCCCTTTCTATACCTCACCTCTGTGTACCCCTGTCTGATCACCCCCCCCCCCCCTCTCTCCTCTCGCTCTCCCTTCCTCTCGCTCTCCCCCTTTACTCCCCTTTTTTTCTCTATCTCTCTCTCTCTCTCTCTCTCTCTCCCTCTCTCCCCCCTCTCTCTCTCTCTCTCATCTTCATCATCATCATCATCGTCTCCTGCATGTGCCATGAACTCTGGCATTTAGTGGCTCAGCAGTGAGAGAGAGAGAGAGAGAAAGAGAGAGAGAGAGAGAGAGAGGGGGGAGAAGCAAGGCAGTAGCACCACACAACAACCCACTAATACGATGCCCAAGCCGCCACCCTGCCACAACACAAAACAGACTCTCAAATGGTGGACTTCTCAATTTACATTATGACCGACGCCTTACGGACGACGACGACGAATACATTGCTGGCACAAACAATTACACGTGCTTTGATGAAATGCACGTCGCCGTGAGCACCCGAGCCTCACAGCATGGACATGATCATCACGCACACGGGCAGAAAATGTAGCGCATTACAGTCGGAGTAAATTTGGTTTTTAGTCATAATGCATCCATGGGACAGGCGGGGTACCTAGGGATCTGTACATAATTGGAAGCGTACACGGCAGAAGCAACAGGTCCCGAACAGGGAGCTTTGCGATACACCCAGATTGCGGACAGACAAGATAGCTGGTGATGGAATAAAGAGCACAATGCACTGAGATACTGTACAAGTCACATCTAGGCAACATATGTGTAGCATTCGTCTTGATCATAAAACTCAGTTAGATGGTACGTGTGATAGTCACTAGAAAACCAAAGCAAATAAAATTTGTCCAACTACATGTACGTCATATTTACGTATGTTTACACAGAATGCTCCTACACGTAGATAAACATATTTTACTTGCCCCAAAGTTTATGACAGAATTTTGTTTCTTCCTCAAGATAACAAGAGCCGAAATGTGTCAATTCCTCTGCAAATATTTGGTCTGAAAGGCCAGGAAGCGTGTATGTTCAATATTTAATTAACAAAATTGTAATACAACTTCAACATTTTTTTAAAGGAAAAAAGACACGTACATTGAACGTCACTGTCAGCTATACTACAGAAGAGACTACTGGGTATGCAGTTTAGTTTGACATTGAGCTAAATGTGTGAAGCATAATCATCACCAATGACAAGCTGGCGGCCTACTGCATTCAATCAAACATAATTATGACAATAATTGATTGATTGGTTGGATTGGGTGATGAGATGTTGATTGGCTGATCATCAATTCATTAATTTTATCATCGACTTGATTTTATCATTGATCTTCTAATTTAATGAATTATTATCAAATCCATTGGGTATACAAATATATCAAATCAATACATTTTTGGAAAAGGAAACTCAGACAAATAGCTGGGAGCTAGTCAAGGCTAATTCATATTTTGCAGTATGAAACTTTCATGAATCTGATATCTTGATTCAAATCAATTAAATTCAATGTTTATTACAGATATATATATTTTTTTTATAATTTTTTTTTACATCATACATGAAAGAGTTTATACTCAAGATATAACAATATCTTGAATTGAACGTTTCATGCAAGTGAAAATACATGGTTTTACAGTAACTTCCCCCCCCCCCCCAATGTACAATACACACATGCGAACACTCTGAAATTCATGAACAATAAACGAAAGCAAAAGTTTGAGGTTTTACAGTAATAACTGTAGCAAGACAATAAAATAAATAGGATCATAATTCATTTCCTTATCTTCATATCACTTCCCACTCCTGCCCAATAAAATCATGAATGGCCTTCCGACCCAGATATCAACTTCTACTGTCATAAAATCCAGTGACACATTAGATGTCAAGCTTTTACTAATTGTGGGTTGGGTCACATTTTATGAGCAAATCTTCATACAGCAATAAAAGTTTATGATTTTACACCATGTACATGTACATGTTAGCCTATATACTTCCTCGTTACATAGAAATCAGGTAGAGAGTTTATGATAGAGGGTATGTGTATATTCATGCATGGATATACAATTACTGACAATGCATTACAAGTATTACCGGTGGGTAGTTGGTCATTTGCTGTCCAATCCCTTACAATTGTATTCACGCATGGGCTTACAATTACAGACAATGGATGGACAAGTATTTAGGTATTTGGTCATTTCCTGTCAAGACCATCCCTTACATTTAATACCAAGAATAACAAAAATATACATGGAGCAATTATGAATGATAATAAGAATAGCAGAGTCAGTGTGTGTTTCAATGCTTCATGGGGTCACAGGCTTCTCTCAAATTTATGTGGATAAGGAACATCCGATTCTAATCAATTACAAGTACAAACATGTACGGTACATGTATAATTTAGAGCTGCATTATCATCTTTAGAATCTGCAAATACCATATACTGGTACTGAAAATAATGTGTGGAGACAGGATGCTGGTTTGTGCATGGTTTTTGGTCACATACAATATGTTCTTGTGGTCATGATGACTACTGACCAGTTTGATTTGCTTTATTTGACATTTCTTAGTTCATTACACGGTTATATCATATACACCTGAATTTTCATTATTTTCATTATAAGTTTTGCACAATTCACATCTGCAGGTACTAATATTACAGGAATAGTGGTAGTGATATTTGAGAATAATCTTAGAACTTAAAGGTTAAAAACCTTCTACACTGTATGGTACTTCATACTCATAGTAAGCTAACTATTTTGGAAGCTAAAAAAATCCACAGTACTAGTTCATACCTTCAAATATTACATATTTTATTACTACCATATATTGGTTTATTTATTATACAAAATATAAGAAATTAAGAATTACATCTGGAGATCGACACTCTGGCCAAATTGTTTCTATAGTAACTCCTTGATGTGACTGTAATACTGGTAATATAATTACATGACTTTGATATCAACGTTTCCTTCTGAAATAAAAAATTTACAAGGAAATATTGGTAGTGATATAAAAAAAAATCATGAAGGAGGAAGATAAGTTACAAATGTGTTCAGAAATTTCTTTGGAGTTTGGAGGGCTCGTGTATGCTAAAAAAATGAAAGCTGTCACTTTAACCTTTGAATCAAATTTTAAAATGTGCAAATTAGATGTAATTGATATAGTGTTTTCCAATATGTGGTAATACTTTTAAAAATTTGTATTGATGCATCTAAACTTCTCTAAATTTGAAATCCGATGTCTGGATAAACAATCTGTCCAGACACACATGGGTAGACCTATAGACTCATAGCTGGGCCAGTTCTTGAAACTGTCATAGTTTTCAGACACACATGTTATTTCTATATAAAACATGGTTCTATGGTATACATTCAAGAAGTTATTCTTATTTACATTGGTTAAGAACGGCCCCTTGCATATATATATAATACAGTAAATATCTTAGCATTTTAAAATGATGGCACTCACTAATTGGGAAGAAATACAATGGTAATACAACATTTCATTTAAACACAATATAATTACAACACACCAATAAAGCTCATGCCTCACATGAGTAAAACTTGCAGCTATGAACATACACAAATTACTAATACTGTACTATCTCGCTCTCTCCCCTCTCGCATTCGAAACTCAAATAACAGCAACGTAACGAGCGCTACGCTACGGCTCGCTACACTGTCGCCGGGTAGTCCATGCCGCTACGTTGCGTTGGTATACAATCTCTGCCCCTACTCTATACTCTGGTCTCTATACGAGCAGCGGCACATTTACCGTACTAATATCTCTAGTTGACAAGATAAACAAAAACGTACACTTTGTGAGCTACTTACTTACTAGATGGTTTACTCTCAAAAGCTGTAACAGGAAGCTGAAAACTTGGGTACACTGAACAAGTTAATAACCGTGAAAGAAGCAAAAGTACGAGCATCCAAATTTATGGGTGTTTTCCTTGGATCACACGACTAGGCTATAGCCATATTTGTTGTTGATGTGACGTCATCCCCTCATACATAATTAATTTATGCTCGACTTTTCAACTTTCCGTTCAGACCTGTATTGGATCTTTGTTTTATTTTATAGAACGTAATCATCAATACATTTATTTTAAAACTTTGTTTGTGCAGCTAAAGCCTTTTTTCTTATATTTTTGGAAAAAATGATAATTGAAAGAAACTATGATCATTCAACAAAATGCAGCCTCGATTATGTTGTAGATCTAGCTCAAAAGGTTTAATAGGATAGACTAACATATTTTGTCTACATTAAACTTGCGGGGTTGGGGTCAAGTTATCATAGACAAATCTCGTAAAAGTAAGATAAAAAGGACGAAATGGGGTAGATAAAGCAGAAACAATTCAAATAAAAAACAATTTGATGTGGGTGTATTTTAAAGCCGCCACTTTGATGAAAATGTCAAATTCCCTGTATCTTTAACAATTTGTTCATTTTCGGTAATGTGCTTTTGGTAATTATAATTAATAAGTATTTTATTCATCATAACCAAAGGGTAAAACATAATTTTTTTAAACATATGATTCTTGCATATCCTGATCAAAATATTTGTCAATAAACAAATTACTCAATAAATACAATTTGCCATTTGAACGCGATGTGATGGCGAGGGAGGGGGTGGGGACTGGGGACAGTCCAACTACATTTTAAAACCAGAATTCAGTTAAGAATCAATAAAATCAAGTTAAACAGAAAAGCTTGCATTTTTGAATGAAATTAAAGCAGTTCAATAATGAGCAACAATTAAAACAAAATGATTGTGTATTATAGTGTGAATAATCACGGAGATTTTGGCCACAGCAATGCATGTACTAAATTGTTACGTTGTGTGGATCATTTTGTTGCGTCACAAACATATGTCAGTGACGTAACAACGACTTAGCGCAATGTTTTGTAAACAACATGTGACGTCACAACGTGTTTATTTTTTCTCACCGCGCAACTAATGTCACGTTGCGCGTATACATGCATTGTCTTAGTATATGACGTCATCACTTCCTGTGTAACGCGCCCGTAACGACGCTTTGCTTGAAGATTTCAATAAAATACATAAACCACAAAATACTAAACATGTATATGGGTTCAGCTAACATAACCAATATTGCAATATCGAAAACTTAGGATCAGAGTTTAAAATAATTATTTTAATGATGCAGGCAGTCAATCTTAAGAAAAATCCCAATTATGTTCACATCGCAGAAAGATGGTGAGTATACAAATTAGAACTTGTAATATTCATCATGGAATAAGCTAGATAATTTGATGAGAACGGCTTCCTCTGTCAATGCATTTAAGAGAGTGTTTAAACAAAGTTGTAATTGGCTCGGCCGAATATACACTACGTGCATGTTCTGTAAATTAACATGATTTATTCACATAATTGCAACTTAATCAATATTTTCCTTTTGGCATTGGGGTTAATGAGATATGTTTATTTTGCAAACGAGTATTATTTTTGCCACGGCTATTAGTATTATTGCTGTGTCATATCTTTATAAATGTACTATGGAATTTTATTTTAACTGTTCTGTATAAACGTTATGCTTTTTGATGTAAATATGTCGAAGACCACTATTTATTGGTGAATGGGCTACCCTGACAAAGATCAGAAATAAATAGATAAATAAATAAATAAATAAATCATTCATGCCATGTGTGTCATTTAGAAGTAACTATGGTTACTTAATCTAGTGGCGTATCCATAGTTTGTTTAATGGAAGGGGCGGATGTGGGGTGTATGGATTCTTCGCCACAGATGGAAAGGCATAATGTATCTGGTAGCTCATGATGCAATAGTAGATAGTTTGGACAGTTGGGGCTTCGGTCACGAAAGAATGTGCTATAGGTGCTTGATGTATGAAGCTTCATGGAACAAATGGACATCAGCATAATAGGTCTTACCAGCTATCACACCACACATGTTTCAAAATTATCTTATCACGGGCAATTTCTCTACCCCATAATTGTATTACCTATCGAACGATGTACAATATGTTGGCTCATAACTTGTTGCATATATAATAATGTAAAAGAGGTAATATATTAAATGAGCCTTCGCTGTTATATATATTTTTTTTAAGGAAGGACCACGTGCGCCATGAAAACCGGGCATGGCGGAATTGGCCTGAAAGATGGGGATTCATTACAAACGAGTATAATCGAATGCACAAACGTCTCAGAGGAGAACAAGTCTCACCCGATCCCGAAGACAAATACTTCTACGACGACTGTGAACGAGACGGAGAACGAGAGAGTTCAGTGGGACCCGACGAAAGCATTTCCCGCCAATTCCACCCGTCAGACCAATCAGTATCACCGTCTCATTCTGGCGCGAAACTCAAACACGCGTCAGCGTACAGCAACCTCCCGAATATAATCAACGGATCATCGTGGAAGGAGCGGCGGTCACCGAACTCGACGACGATTGAGACTATCGTCAACGTCACTGAAATTGATGTCGTCCATAAGGCGAAGTCTGAGAAGTTACCGACGATCAAACCTGCGCCCCCAGCTGGCTACGCCCGCACGACGGCTTCTATGATTGGTTGGAAGCAAGCTAATAAGCTGGAGACGTTTGGACGCCATGCAAAGGGATATAAAAGCAT
The DNA here is from genome assembly GCA_035222895.1 of Strongylocentrotus droebachiensis. NCBI lineage: Eukaryota > Metazoa > Echinodermata > Echinoidea > Camarodonta > Strongylocentrotidae > Strongylocentrotus > Strongylocentrotus droebachiensis. The sequence goes on along the minus strand of JAVYIG010001167.1, from coordinate 137,620 downwards.
TTTGAAGCATTTTAATTGGCCAATGCAAGGGATCGTGTGACCTACAGTGGCGCCGTTTTCGCACAAGTTATTATTTTTTGCCTTGACATAAGCGAGTATCCAAACAATTTCCCTTACCTCTTTATTTTTATCAAGAACATTTACGTCGGAGATATAAAAAAAAAAAGGAAAAGACAAGAAAAACTCACACAAATGTCAAGAAACATATGAAGTATTAAAAGGAATATAATAATAACGATATGAACAAAATAACAGGCGTCATGGCTTATCAGCAGTTAATTCACTGTACTACGAACTTGAATATGAATATACAAATCATTGCCGTTACAATTTCTGAAGGACGTGTTTCATATCCGCAACATTCTGATAGATGTTTGAACACGAAACAAAACAAAACAAAAAAATACTCTTTGAATGATACCATTGAAAAAAAAGAAGATATGTATCAAATACATCATCAACGTAACAAATAAAACATAACATGCTGATCGAAAATGTGTTTGCGTTTTTATTCATTACACGCTTTATCAAAATATTTTGTATACAAATATGAATTTGTCACTGGAGATGATAAAGTATTAGACATTGTAGGATGATGAATATAAGCATTATTTTATACCCCCATAAATAATCTATACTTGTACATCGTAATGAACGAGTCAACTTCCTAGAAGTTGAGGGGGCACTTGGGTAGGGGTCGGTCTCCACCCCCGCTCATGCAATCCCTATTCCCCCCCCCCCCCCCCCCCCATTAGACGCCCTCATATCGCCTAACTGTGGCTACTCTACTGAATATGTGTCATGGGAAAGGAATGAATTCAGTTTTGAAGCCAACTGTTTTCTTTCTCTCCATCGAATCGCTTTAAAATTTACATTCCACCTGAATCAGTGTTGATTGAGCGCTAAACGTTTTAAAGCGAGAGCGTGCCCGGAAGCACTTCCGCCTTTTATCTTAAGGTAGTTCCGGGTCGGTATCCGGGGGGATACGATGGTATAACCATGGACCCTACTAGTGTAACGAAGAACTAGGTGGCATCATGGATGACGTATGCGTTGTCATGGCTATGCCCTGGTAACCAATGTTCACTCTTTTCCGGGACTTACTGGGAAAAGAAATGTAAACATAATAAGGTTAAAGAAAAATGAGAGATAAAAGCCTTTAGGCTCGTGTATCGATCACTGTCTAGCAACATTGACTCCCAGTTGCCTAGAAACAGTTCTTGGTTTTTCATAAAGGAGGTCAGATAGAAACTCAGAATACAGCGAAGCCATGATTTTTATGTAGGTTAAATATGGGGAGAAATCAACAGAAGAGACTTATGTGTGAAAGTCACAGTGATATCATATTTCACCACTTGCAGGTACCCAAGATATCATTTACTACAATTTGACATTATAATTAGTTAAGCCGATATAAACCATGTAGGCTTTTCAAGCATGAAACACACATTGCAAACGGAACACTCCCTTTGCCGTCCACTGCTTCATTTCACATTGCTACATATATTTACAAATACAAATATATTTCAAATATATTATGTATATCGGATATGCTAACTAAAATAGTTAGCCTTTTTATTTTGTGTGTGTGTGTTTAATCATTGAACGTAAAAGAAGACGGAGATGGAATTTCAAATTGAAACGTCAAACAATGTTAACTTTGTTGCATAAATGGACATTCCCTCTAACTGAATAATAGAGAGGAAGCAACTTTTTTGAAATTTGTTTCATGGCACATATTACAAGGAATGTCAACAGCACAACCACTATTGCAATGGTCGTACAGATTTAATAGATCAGGCAGCAATTGTCACCTCATACTCGGGCGACTGGGTATACAAGTCAGAGTCTTCAGTAAATGTTCGTATCCCGCGATATATATCAATTATTGTTAAAATACATTTTGAAAAGGTAATTGTAACCCCCCCCCCCCCCCCGTTTGTTTATGGCCTCTCGTTAAATTTGGGGAAACTTGAAAGTACTTGTTCAGGCAAATTAGATAACAAACACATTATAGTAGATATTCATGAATGAAGTATGAAAAATGTGAAACATTATTTTACATTTTGTTTTGTGCTTCTATATTTTTTATTTCTTTTAGCTTTAGAATTTTTTTTTTATTCGGAACCCAATATCTCCATGACTAAAACGGAATTGTAGTTCGAATTAATTTGTTTCAACACATCAAAATTAGCCTATGATGAATAGAAGTTGGAAATTGTAATTGCTGCATGGCTTGTTATCATTTACTTTTAAAAGTAAGTTATGTTAATGGTTTGTGATAAGTGATATTCTAAATAAATTTTTGATGTAAACAATACTTATTTGATTATAGGATGATGTCTTAATCATGGGCAGACAGATACCTTTAAAATCATAGGGGTGGGGATGAAACCGTGCCTATGAGGTAGAATCGCAATGAATGTCTAATGTTCTCTCCGTCACAGATATACATGCACTGGCCGAAAGATGACCATGATGGCGCTAGACCACAAATATCTGTTGGTAGGGCTGCATGAAAAAGATAATTCCGTCTCAAAGGAAGTGGCATATTTTCTCTGTTCATAATTATTCAAACCATGATTTTTTTAAACAGTTCATCAGTATATCTTGTTATTTAATCTAGTTATTTGTATAATAAATCTATGCAATAACATAATTTGTTTTAATGAAACAAAGACCGAATTTCAGTCTCAACAACACTACAACTTGTAAGGAGGATATCTTTCTTTTTCAAAGTTTAGCCACTTTACGTCGTCTGTTCATAGATCCTATTTTTTCTGGTGTTCAGACATATGCTCCAGCAACAATTGCCCCAGACTTTATTTCGTCAAATATACAGAGTTAGGGTTATCACTACCACTGGGTTTTAGGCTCGGACTAGGGTTAGGTATGGTGTTCAGTCCAGGGATGCAGTAAGTACTTTTGGATTTCATTTTATTTATTTATTTTTAAAAGGTAACTCTCTCAGCCTAAATGGCTGTTTTTCAGAAAGTCGGTGTGAACTGAATAAAAATATATGAATTATAATAAAAACAAATATTGCCCACGGAGCCATTGTAGCAAGAGCACGTGTCGCGCAACCTTCTCCTCCTCTTTCCTTGCACGTCATTTCATAAAGTGCAATATGATCATTGACAAAATATAAAAGTTGTTATAAAAACAAAACTTATTAACATCCCTGTAAAGTTTGAAAGGTTTGTTTATCTGATATCCACAATTCCTTTTTTCTATGGAAAGACAAATAATAACCTTGAATTAACAAAGAAGTAATTCTTCAACTTTTTTCTGATTACATGGAATTTTTATTGCAGGGATAAACAATTTTAATATACATTCTCAAGTCTCAACAATGGCATACAGTTCAAAATAAACTTCACGTATGGATATAAAAGTTAAATACTAATTGAATAACTACCACCTGTATAACTATATTTACTTTACAAATACAAAAAGAAAAATCACAATACCTTCCTTAATTAAAAGACAAAACATAAAGGTTTCAATAATAAAGAGTATCAAATATAAATTTTGGCTTTGTTTAAATATGTTATCAAATAATCCTCTTCAGAGAAAAAAATAGAACTTCCCCCTGTACAATAGTATACAAGCAAAAGAAATACTCTTTGTACAATTGATTGAACAGGTGCTCTTTTCCTCACAAATTTAATATTAGATAGGGCAAATGCGCTATACTACTGAAGAACGAAGGTACTCTATATCCCATGATAGTAAAGACTTTCGAGAAATCAAAACAAGGGCAATTTCAAAACTCTATTCTTGTACATTCCATGCATATTATGTTTGTCTTACATAATACACGCTCTTAGTGTCCAAAAACTGCACAGGAGATGGACAAAGCTAACCCCCAAAAATCAATGTTTCACAAAGCCTTTTTTCAATGTGAAAAAAATTCAGTAACAAATCTGCTGATAACCAATCAGAAGCAAGGATTTCACTAGCTTATAACAAAAACTGCCATCTTGTCACTGATGACAAGTTTTGTGAAATGGGGCCCTGAAGTTGATTTTTGAAAGTCTTTGTGATTGTGTTAGAGTACAGTGTATCCTACGTCAATAGGGCAACTTAGGACAAGCACGTGGCATTGTGGAGACATTTCTAATCATGCTTTAATACCATAATTTCATACAGAAGAATTTGGAAGTATTCACTACTAAAACAGGCCACAATATTATCCTATCAAAGAAATGCAGTCACATTTCATTGCTAATTTTAGCACAAACCTGGTTCTATACATGAAGATATCTACATTACCCAAGATTTTATTTTTTGAAAGCTGCAGCTCAACATACATGTATTTAACTGCAAATCACAGTACTGAAACAAGAATATATTTAATCCTGTGTCATGAGTTGTATAACATTAATCCGTCACATACCGGTACTTTCCCTGAAATATACATACCAAATGCGCTAAAAAAGCAGACTCTCACTGAGAGCTTTCTAGTGGGAAACTCAAGTGGTTCGCTGCATCTCAGAATAATTAGATGATTACAAAACAGGAGATACAAAGGAACAAACTAATACCAAAACAAAATAAAGGCACAAACCCCTAAACAAAAACAAAAAAACAAAAATATTAAGGTACAGTTAGGATTAAGGAGTATTCTTCTTTATAGAATTAAAACTTTAGTTCAAAATTTAGTATACATGGACATAATGTAGGGACATGGAATCCCTAACATACATACACAAATATTTAGTTTTGTGATTGGTACACCTTTAAGGTGTTTGAATGAGAGTACAAGGAAATCATTAACAGATAAAGAGTAAATCAAAGTCACAGCGGCAGACTTTCTATTTTAGCTACATGATTTATATTCTAAAATATAGTCACCCTACACAATCCCAAGTCAAAACAAGTTTAAAGCAAGTTTGGTGATTTCATTTCTTTTAAACAAAAGGAATCACAATTCTAATTAGCAATTCCATTTCCAATTAATCTACAATCACAGATTTGACAAATATCCATGGCGCATTGATTTTATTGAGAACCCTGCTAAAAAGTTTCTTTACTAAGCACCTTCATGGATAAGAAATGTGACCATAAACCCCAAGAATACATTTTGTCCTCGATTTCAACATGGCAAAATTGTTGAATTACTATTTTTGTTGGCAGTTTGCAGATCTATAATATATTTTTTGAATGGAAGTATTTTACATCACTTATGAGAGTACTTTTAGGCGCTATAAGGGCAATGCTTAGTTCAGACCTGCAGGTTTTTATTTCATTATTATTATTATTTGTTAAAGATACTATATCCTCCAGACTTGGCATTGACAAAAAAAAAAAAACAACAACAAATGTTTCATGAGATATGGTTCAGAGATTGCTGTTCTTCAAAATGAAGTGTCTGGACACAAATGCCCAGTGTCAGTGCATATATTACAAATACTTGTGCTTGCAAAAGCGCTATGAAAAGGAGGACCATGAGGAGGTTTAGGCCCGCGACTACTGAAATGGGAAAAACATAACAATTTTTAATGATTTGACGATTTGACGATCCTGCATTATTGTATTTACAGAAATGAACATCTTTCAAGTGCGATCGTCGAGAGCTGACAAATTTACTTATGCTATTGCTTATGCTTCACTAACCCACATAGAATAGAAGGAATCATCTGTTCGGAGCAAGAAGAGCTTTATTTAAAGACCGTGTTAAAGCCCCATTGCACTAGTTTGGCCAGGAGGGATTAGACCTCCCTGCATGGTCACTGACAAGTGGTTATCTCATCAAATCAGCTCTCAATTGACATAAGAAAAAGGGATCATGGGGGACCAATGGTCACCGATTAGGCATAGTTTGCTCTATAGAGGGCGCAAGTAGCTATAAGTTGTGCAGTGGGGCTTTAAAGTACATATAATATATACAAGTTAACACCCTTCTGACTCCAAATAGACAAAATGACTCAACCTGAACAAATGTACCTTGAAACACATAAACAAAATGGAATAGAAGTCATGTATACAAAAAATCAAGATGCTGATCTACCATCAATGATATGAGCATGGAGCAAAATAATAATAACAAAAATATTAATATTTATCTGTTCATATGGATAAAGTTCAAACCACAAATTTACCTTGAAACATATCAAATGAAATGTTCATAAAAGTCACGTATCAAAAAATTCAAGATGCTGATCTATCATCAATGATATGTGCATGGAGCAAAATAATAATAACAATAATACAAATATTAATATTTATCTGTTCATATGGATCAAGTTCAAACCACAAATTTACCTTGAAACATATCCAATGAAATGTTCATGGATGTCATGTATCAAAAAATTTGAGATACTGATCTATCATCAATGATATGTGCATGGAGCAAAACAATAATAACAATAATACAAATATTAATATTTATCTGTTCATATGGATCAAGTTCAAACCACAAATTTACCTTGAAACATATCCAATGAAATTTTCATAGAAGTCATGTATCAAAAAATTCAAGATGCTGATCTATCATCAATGTTACGAGCATGGAGCAAAATAATAATAACAACGATAACAAAAATATGACTAATAATCTGTTCATATGGATCAAGTTCAAGTTCAAACCAAGGAAAGACAGCTGCTTGCGTTTCTCACGGCCAGCCATCATTATCTCCTGAGTATCTTCTTGACTTCCTTGTCCGTTTGACCAAGCTTGACGTCCACTCTCCCCACCTTGCCCGTTATCCTATCGATGTCATCGTTCTGTTTGTCCAGTTCATCATTCAATCCCATAGCAAGACCCTTCAGACGACCAATACCGGAGGTGATGTCATCTATGTGATGGGATGAAGAAAAAAAAATGACTTCAATAATATTAATAATAAATAATATTCGGTTCTTGAATAGCGCATATCACATTATATAACGTCTCTATGCGCTTCCAAACAGCTTTGGAAATTATTTCCCTAGCTTTTAGCTCTGGCAGCCGTTATCAGCGGACAGTGCATTTCAAGGAATAATCCTACCAGGTACCAATTTACCGCACCTGGGGCGAGTGTGGTAAATGTAGATTAATGTCTTGTCGAAGGACATTGGTGCAGCGGCAGGACTTGAACCAGGGACCTTGTGATCCACAGTCCTGTGACATATCCACTCGACCACGACACCTCTACTATACAAGTGATACATGCTATAAGTTGCTTCCTAAATAGTGGTCCCTGTTTCATAAAATCTTGTTAACAATAACAAGTTACAATAACTGTTATAAGCTACTGAAATTGTGGCATTTGATTGGCTGAGAGCAAATTCGTCATAGAAATTTAGCATTTGTTATTGGTAACAAGTTTTATGAAACAGGGCCCAGATCTATCGATATGATATCAGCCTAGTTTGCAAAACAGGAACAACCTTGTCAGTCGACTGTTGTGCTGAACAGGGTCTTCATTGTGAGACTATGTTGACTGCAAGGTTAATAGGTCACCATAAACTCTGTACTTCAGTTTGACAACGCCAGAGACTGACAGAGCCAGGCTAGGTTTGGCTCAAGGCTTTAGGAATTGTGGCAAAGTTTCAAATTAGAGTCTGTGCCTGCAGACTAGCGTCCATCTTTCCTACAGTACAATGAATATGAGGTGGGGTATGATAGGTGGACACAAAGGCTCATTGAGAGATGATATCTGTCATATAAGAAATAGATGAAAACATGCATCATCTGTTCTATGTCACAAATCTCCTACATCCTTGTTAAAGATAAAGTTGAGTTCTGGTCATGTGATTGCATTGTGAAAGAAGCGGTTTGTAATCAATCAGAAAAAGGTTCTGGTCTTCTGGAGTCATTAAAATGGTAAGAAATTTGGCCCAATCTTGGTAAAGTAACAAGCACTGTACACAGAAAGATGTATATGGGACTAAACAAACATGTGGCGTCAAAATCAGGCCTCATTTTTAAGCTGTCACTTGTCATATTAAGAATATGAAGGCATTTGAAGAGCCATGCTTTTTAGAAAACTTTTTTTCTCTGATGTTCTTCCGAACTTGCATAATAATAACACTGGTAACGCTCAAAAATTATTTTCACCTCTCCCCAACTTCTCTTTAAATGATTTAAAAAAGGGAAAATTCAAGGATTAGCCAGTGGTTTTGATACATGTAGCATCCACCATACACTGTACTTATAAATTCTACTACAGTCGGTGCAAGAACCTGTACATTTGGAAAGTGAAAGGACTTGGTCATCAAACTTCCTGTATGATTTCAATCTCTTGGCTCGGGTGAAGGAGAGGACTACATTTATTTTCAATTTAAACAGGAAGCAACTTACTTGTGATTTAAGTCAAATGTATCTCTATAATTTTGGGGACCAGAGTTCGTCTGTCTGAACTGTTTCGGTGTGAATTTCACGAGGTGCAAATGTTTTCTTTGTTCAGTTTGATTCAATTCAGAACAATCTTACTATATTTTTAAACTGGAATACATTTAAAGGGAAAAGAGTTGCATCGGTAGAAAGAACAAAATAAACATGAAAAGCATTGTCGGTAATTCAGTATTAATACTGAAAATGTGAAACTGAACTTCAAAAAGAGAGTAATTTCAGCCATTATTTGATTGATTTTTGTATGTACAATAGATTTCCAGCTAGAGAAGCGAGTCACGCGAGTGACGCGACTTATATTAAAAGGAATGCATGCACACCTACATTATAGGAACATTGAGAATGGGGCTAAATGATGAAAAACTCACTTTTCTTTGCAAGTTTTGGTGACTAAATAAACTACAAAAAACATCAGGTACTAGCTCTCTTAATATTGAATATCTAATAGAAAATTGTTCCAGAGTTTACACTTCATGGCAACATTTCTATTCAAGTTGATGAATCTCAAATAGTAATGGGGCAATTCCAAAGGAGAACACTATCAATTGGAGAAACTGTATACCCTATGCCTAGCTTAAGAGATGACCTTCAACCTTTTTGTACCCATAACTACTTCCGGAAATCAATTAAAAAACCTCAAGTTTCAGCGAGCAAATAACAAATTGCAGTTTCACCAATCCAAACTGATCTTGGCTTTTATATTCCATAAATATTATGCATTTAAATTCTATTGAAAGGAAGTGTAAATAGTTAGGCTCTCTTTCATTCTATGTGCCCCCTGCATGAGTTGAGGGCCAGACTTCACTCAGGTAACCCTTACCCCCCCCCCCAACATCTTTCATTTGTTTTCCTTTTACACCATAGCTTACCTAGATTGGAATTGAGTTGATTGTCAAAGTCCTTCATACCGGCCGACTGCCACACATTACTAGTCGACCCCACCCCACCATCATCCTCCGCTCCAAACCCAGCCGTAGAAGACTGACCCCACCCTCCTGCATTGGTATTCGAAGCCCCCACCCCTCTGAGCTTCAGAGCGGGGTGATCGGTGTTCGCCCTCCTCATCTCTTCCTCCGCCTCTGATCTCTCCATGTGCGTCGCGAGCTTGCTGGGGCCTCGGGGCGGGGCGGGCTGCACCTGCTGGTCGGGTTTGGGCTTGTTGAAGTAATTGACGATGCCCCCGAAGATGGACTTCATGGACGTGATGTGTCTCTTGGAGATGTCAAGGTCTTTGTCCATTTTGTCCAGCTTGGTGTCTACTCTCTGGAGTTGCTCACCTTGGTGTAACAGTTCCTGAAGTACAATCAGCAGAGAACATGTTATGGTCAATGGAAATGAATTGTAGCACATTGAAGTAAACAACCTTTGTGGGCACTTATTCATTTTGGATATCATCCAAACATAGCATTTTTTTTGTCCAACTTAGTTACACTGTATGTTACTTTTCCTTTCTCTTTATCAGCCTTAACTCTGTACACTCATACTCAGAAAACCTTGTGTTGTTGTTGTTGTTTTAGTCTTAAAGGCGTGTGTCATTCAATTATGAATATTTACACCAGATGATTATAGCCTCCGAAGGAGAAATGAATACCTTATATACATGTAGATCTAGTCTACACCCCCACTTAAATGAAGAAGGAAACAAAATTTAATACAAATGCCTCAGAAAAACTGTAACTTTCTGTGAAAGGTTAAACTTAGGCATCATTTCGTAGCCTAATGCCGACATTGTACGAATAGTTTTGTTCAGAGACAAATACTAGCTACGACACTACTACAGCATCTAAGATAAGACTAAGTTTGTGGACATCCAACTGAATTGTTATAAAATAACATGCATTTTTTTAGTGGGATGATTGTTGGCGAACTTGACTTGGCAGGGTTTTTCTTTTCTTAAGACGGTTCGCAACATGACACTGTCAGGTTTTTTATTACACAGAAACATAGACCACATGCACACTGGATTTCCCCCCGAACATACATGTAGAGTCATATATTCTACGACTACCGACTGCCGTACTTACCGCTGCCGTTTCATTGCCGACCTGCTCCGCTTCATACATCAATCCCATAGACCTGTGTGTGCTAGATAACATGTTCTGTTTCCGTCTATCAATTTCCATTTGTTTGCTCTGGAAATCAAATCCATAATCATTTTTCGAATCATAGTCGGTCGATTCTTTTCCAACATCTTCCCAATCATTCCAGGAACTTCCAGCTCCCGCGCTACCTGCTGTTCCTTCATCGAAAAATGGATTTTTACCCGACATTCTGAGAGCTTCTCTGATTTGCTTTTTGTTTCACGAAAGAATATTGTTGTACAGGTCTAGTCTCAGTCAAGGCTAAAGAAAATAGTAAGTAAGCACTGATGTTTAAATAAGCTGTGTAGTAGCCTTGAAATTGTTTTTATATTCATTTAGAAATAAATTTAATTATATATAAGACAATATGATGGTATATTAATTCAATTATTTGAGCTGAAATATATAAACGAATGACAATTAAAAGTTATTCTCTTTTAGAAGGACATAGAAAAGACTAACCGATATGGCGTGTTTCTAAACAAATTGCGTCACAGCCTACACATCACAAGGATGAGTAATTTCTGCATGAGTTTGTTATTGTTTGCATATGAGTTTCTCTCTATTCAGTGTGTGAGTGTGACGGGTCACCCGCCTCCTCCTCCCTGTTTGAAAGTATTGGTAATCAAGGTGATATTAGGAGTTGTTAATAGAGAAAATAAATTATAAAATTCTCCATTTTTGCTCATTATAAGCATACAATAGTGATGTAAAGGGGGCGTGGTCCCATTCAATGTATATGCAGTAGGCCTATATATCCTATCCATAAGGGCCAACAATTCACTCTCGAAATCTCGATCCTAGCTCATCCTTATCATGATCATCGTCATCCTCTTTATCATTATCACTAATTCACTATCACTATCATTACCATGATTATGTATTGTCATCATCATCCCAGCCTCATCCTCGACATCATCATTCTATATGCATCATTATCACTATCATAATCATTACCCATCTATTATCATGCATCATCATGAGTGATCATCATCATCATCATCATTTTCATCCTCAACATCCTCAACATCATCATCAGCACTATATTCATCATCATCATCATCATTATCATCATAATTCATCACCATCCTCGACATCTTCATCATTCTAAACATCATCATCACTAAAATGAATCATTATCATGAGTCATCATGAAAGATCATCATCATCATCATCATCATCATCATCATCATCACCATTTGGAGTGGACTATTTAGGCTATTATTATATTATTATATATATATTATATCATCATCACCATCATCATCACCATCATCATCATCATCATCATCATCATTATCATCATCAACATCATCATCATCATCATCATCATGCATCATCATTATCATCATCAACATCATCCTCATCCTAAACATCATCCTCATCCTCAACGTCATCATCATCATGATCCTCATCATCATCCTCATCATCACCAGCATAATATCAGTAAAACCATCTATTATCATGAATCATCATGATCGAGTGATCATCATCATCATCATCATCATCATCATCATCTCAACATAGTCATCGACCATCATCAGCAGCATCCTCACTGATCCCCCATGCAGTTACTGAACGGAAAAGGAAGATAAGAAGATATAAGATATTTATTTGTCTTTAAATGTCACATAGCTAGAGCAATATTAGATCATTACACATTTACAATGCAACATAATTGTTTTGGTATAATGACGAAAAACAAAGTGAACTAAAAGAAAGACGAGGAGATCCTGGTAAAAGCAGAGCTTGTATAAGTTGTAGGGTCCCCTCTGGACCAAATAATTGGTTGGTACATAAATAAGCAATTAGATAAACATGATGGGAGTATATATTTGTGACTACCTAAGATTGTGCACACATTGTGTGCGGGCAAGCACTTAATCCAATGACCGAGGTAATAATAGTATATTTGTAAAGCGCTTAGAGACAAGTTGTATTAAGTGTTATATACAAATTAAATATTATTATTATTATTACATTAATACAAAAGATTGTGACGTTGTTTGATATTTTTATTTGTCGTACCAAATATCTACTTTTTCTTTGAAGAAAGGTTTCAACATAAATAAAATAGCAAATTGTGTTATTAGAAAACGGGGTCGCATATGTTAGGTCTAACAGATTTTAAGATGTCATTTCATCTTTGTATAATTTTTTTGAAAATGCCATTAACTATGGATTTCGATTTTATTTGTATATTCGTTCCGAATCAAGGGAGTTATGATCACAAAAGGAAACAGTAGAAATAGATGTTGAAATAATCTTGGATTGATTAAAACGAACCAAACTTTTTTTTTGTAAATAATGCAAGGTCAAGGAATGCTAGCTCCGGCCGGCCGCGCAAGTAAATTCTCGCCCTCTAGTGTTGAACTTTTGCTTATCATTATATTTACATACAGACGATAACAACAATCTCACAACGTCATTCTAAAGATCATATTTCTTCCCTGAATTTTTGTGATTTTGTTGGAATATCGAAACAAGGTGAAGTATGGTTCGATGAGAAACATTGCAAAGAGTGCCTTTCCCAGTTTAGAAGCCTCAAGTGGCTGTAAACAAGGCGTGTGCACTCAAAAATTGACGACAGACAACGGTACGAGCTCTCGGCGCGCTCGCTGTGTTGTGGTTCGGGATCGGGAGACAACGGAAAACAGCTGAGCTAGCTAGGAACACTGCACTGCACTGGAGTCAAGTCGAGGGTCAGGGATTGCAGCTAGCTGGGCACGGAATCTTACACAATGTCGTACGTGGAAGGTGCAAGACGAGTCCCTCGCGGAGGCCAGACAGTGAGGCCCCAGCCCGTTAGGTTTGTCAACAAAAGAAAACAGATTTCGTTTGTTCTTAACTTGTTTGGTATCACAGTCACTTGGCTTGAATGAGAAGGCCACCAATATTATTTGGGGTGGGGCTTGTTAATGGCTGATGTAATGACTAATGTCAATGTCAATGAGTCATGATAAACTTAACTTTATTTGGCTGCATGTTGCATCTCCCAAATTTGTTATTTTTCCACTTGATCACTCATTCAAGTCACTGTCATTTATTTGTTGACCTAAAAATATTTCTTGTGATTTTGGCGCTGTTCAGAAACGTATCCCAAATTTGACCCCTAACTCCGGAGTGGAGATAGTCTACCCTACTAAACCATACGCAAAATGAAGTAAATATTAATTAAATGTCCAAATAAAGATCATGAGTTAAAATAAAAGTTGTTATGTTTGTTAACTGTTTCGTGTCAATTTTCTTGTTATTTTTGGAGTATTTTTTGGCAAAAAGATGATATTAGTATACACTTTTTCACAGACTTGTTTCACGGCAAACCGCTGCACAATACAAGTGCAAACCAATGGTGGGTTGCGGGCGGGCCCGCGCGCCTGTGTGAAGTTGAAATTCAATGGAAGTTATCTACCATAATAAGGATCTGAGACATTACGATAGATAACTTCACACAGAATGGAAAAATGCAATATTCAGTTGTGAATGATATGTTTCCTTTCAAAAGAAATCCAAGAGAGGTACAGTCTATAGACTATTTTCTCAAACAAGTCATTTCTTTCCTCTGTTTGTCACATCTCCTCCACCTCATGTTCATGATGTGTTGCTGTTTGGAGTATGTGGAAAACGTGCAAATTGTAATGCATAGCGATATCTATCACATCCATGTTTTTAAATGAAAACAAACCTTTTTGTCAATAAAATTGTGTTGTTTCGTACATTTCTAATTCACCTTGGAACACCTTGTTTCTATTCGAAATTTGAATAAAACACATGCACTGGTATGTTAAATGTCAGGATCTCTTTCTATATCCCTGCATTTAATCAATCCAACACTATCCAGACAAAATGGGTACTGATACAGATGATCTGTGCTGGAAAGAAATCACCTGCAATGATGGAGCAGTTGTGTATTTGGTTGAAGGTTGTGCAGTTTTCTTTGAACGGCCAGGAAAAAACTGCTATGGCGGTACAAAGGAATTCCCCAGATCTATTTACCTTTAAAGACCGTCAATACTACTGGGCCAGAAGGGATTAGACCACACAGTGAGGTCACTGACAGGTGGCTATCTCATTAACTCGGCTCTCAACTAACATAAGAAAAAGTACATGTAGCTACCAGTAGGATGGTGGGGCTTTAATACTGAACTCCTGTCTTGGGAGGATGCCACCTATCTCCTCAAATTCTTGATATGCCACTAGGGGTATGCACAGCTTGGCATAGGTTTAAAGATCAAATGATTTCTCGAATAAATTATTGATAGTAAGCAGAGCAAATGCAATAATTGCTTGATTTACGTCCAACCCAAGGCTGAAACGTTAGAAATAAATTAGCCAGTGCTCTCTCAATCGTAAAAGATTGTCTAGTGTTGGTGCCATTCCATAGAAAAGACCCTTACCCATAATTTCATAAGAAAAAAAATCATGCAGATATCGTGAAATTGTAGTCTACTGTCTCTACTACTTTAAAAAAAAATTATGCACTGAATAGTAAAATAGAATAGAATACAAGCCCATAGCAGATCTGTTCTGAAATATATGTTTCTGTGTTGATTTTTTTTCCACAGTGATAAATCTTACATGGCATCAGTGGTAGACTTCTTCCATGATGCCTACGCAGGATCAGCCCCTCTAGAGAATGACAAGATCATCTGGGTGAAGTTTGAGAAGCCAGATGTCACTGGTGAGTAGAAAAGAATTACATTTGAACAACATGTGCTGTGATGATGTTCAGGGGGGTGTTTCACAAAGATTAAGATCGACTTTAAGTTGGACTTAACTATGGCAGGCCTTTCATGCCACTAGCTCCTCTAATCATTCCTGGCATTGGTTTCTCAAGGGATGTACAAATTGTGGTCACAAATCTACAGAATTTACCATATTTGATAGTCCATTATAGAAGGAAAATTTGTTATCTTAAGATCATAATTGAGAGACCAATGGTGAGAGCAACCAGTGGCATGAATGGCCTGCCATAGTTAAGTCTAACTTAAAGTTGATTTGAGTCTTTGTGAAACACTCTCCAGATGTTTGATGACAACTGCATAGCCTGGTTATTCCACTAAAATCGATAAATCAATTATCAACAGTCTAGTTCATTTAGGTAGTGTACATGTAATTGTATGTTTAGTCTGTTGTTGGTCTGGTGTCATCTTGAAGATGTACTGCAATAATGGCTTGACAGCATATCGACTGACCCTTAGATGGAATCAGTAAAATAGAATGTAATCCACCCCCCCCCCAAACAAAAAATATTAACAATAATAGTATAAAATTGAATAAAATAGAAATGACAAAGAAGCTGATGTGGTAAAGAACTCCTTTTCCCCTTTTTTTCTTCTTTCTTCCTCCTTTCCTATAATTGTTATATATTGGGGCATCTACATTTTTTGTGAGGTGGAGGGCTGCAGCCCCCTCTCTGCATGCTGTATCACAATGCATACTAGATTACAACTGGAGAATGTATGGCACAACACAGTTTGCCCTGAACAAGAATTAATATTAATTTTTCCTTTATTAAAAGTAAAACAGTATAATCTGATTTACAGTGGAGGTGGTTTTCTGTACAATCTGTCACAATTTCTGAAAATGGCAATTTCTGAATGAGTAAATATGAAAATCTTGACTTGCCCTTGTAGGGCTGTGTCATGTTTCTTTCATGATTCTGTACTGTGATTCAATGTCCTACACTGTATATAATAACAAATAGTCAAAACAAGATGGTTAGAGAAGTCATGTGATCTTGGAATTCAGATCAATAAATACTCCCACTTAACTACAGCTCTCTACTTAATTGTGCAGTTGCCAAAACAGGAATACATGTAGATGGCATTAAAAGTGTGTCATCATTCTACATTTTTGGAATGTATGCAAAATTAAAGTCTACAGTATTCAGTTTCACCTTACAATGTTATGATTGAGTTTTCTTTTTTTCTTTTTTTTTCTTTTTTCAATGTAAACATCTACACATACAATGTAGGCCAAATAATGTAATGATCTTAATAACCTGCAAATGAAAATACAGAATATTTATTGAGTCCCCTTCCCCCTTATTCTGAAACACAGATGTACTGAAGAATACTTGCAGACAGTTGTTGTTCCTTTTGTTTACACTTCCTCAGTATACATCATATGTTATTTATGTTACTCTTTATTTTGTGGTTTATACTTTATAACATAATTCAGAATGATTTGTTGATTATTAGGGGTTAAAGCTAAAGACCAGTTATGGTCATGTGATTGCATTGTGAAAGAAATATTGTGAAATCGATCAGAAAAGTTTGATCATCTAGCATAGATGTACTGCAAGGTTCTGGAATCATCAAAATGATAAGAAATTTAGCCCAGTCTTCATAAAGTTACAAGCACTGTACACAGAAATATGTATATGGGACTAGTGCGCACATGTGCGCGACACATGCGTTTTTATCTCTCACATCCCGATAGATAAACTAATTTACCAAATATAGCAATTAGTAGGCGGTTTCCCTTCAAAAATGTTATCATGTATTATTCAAAACATATTCTTTCACATGATTGGTAATGAGAGCTTCCATTTCATTTTTTGAAATTGGGGCGTTTCCAATACTGGTCTTTACCTTTAAGGAGGAGGGAGGAATTACTTTGCACCATGCACAATATTATCACACAGTATAATATGCATGTGTCCGTCTATACTACATTTCATCTATCAAATTTCTCCACTCTTTATATTTTGTTTAAAATGACAGAATTCCAAGAGTTTGTAAATATCTTCTATCTTTTGCAGATTATATGAACCACTCACAGGAGGCCCCGGAATGTCCGTTGTTTCTAGTGATCGGCTACACCAATGGTGTACAGATATGGAGCATTCTGGTAAGTGCAGAAGTTCATCAAAACAAAAGAGGATTCTAAAGTTTCAAAGATTCAAAAGTAGTTCCCCATCTTCCCAACTTAACTTAATCCATTCATGTTCACTTTGTTCTACACATATGTATTTTTGTCTGAGAAATATAGATATATGTCACCTGTTCAGAGCGAGAAGGGTGTTAAATCTGTGTTAAAATATACATGAGGTACATGTAACACCCTTCTGGCACTGAATAGAAAATGATTACAAATAAATGATTAATACCATACATGGTAACTAAAGTTGGCAGGTAACTTGTTCACTACATGCATTTCAGGAGAAAAATATGTAAAAAGTATGTTAGGTGATCTTCTAAACAGTCATAAAAGCAATCAATGCAAATACATTGTATGCACATAAGTTCGACATAAAAACATGACACAATGTATTTGAACAAAACATCCTTAGATTGCTCCTTGATATTTGTTTGATCAAGAACAATTTGCATACAAAGACAATATGTGATGCACAGTTTTTCAACAACACCACCATTGACATGTATTAAGATATGTTTTCCCCTTTTTTTATATTTGTATATTATATACCAAACATGCGCTATATTTTTTTGTATTATAAAGGAATAAAAAGAATGTCTTGTTTCAAGTTTATTGGAAGGGAGAAATGGTAAAATTTGAAAATACTTTTGTGGGAAGTGGATATTTGTATGTCCTATGGCTTTGTTGATAGTAATGAACATCGTCATAAATAATAGTCAGGAAGTTTATATTTCAATTTGTTTCATACATATTTTTTTACTTACACATGAAAGCATATATTTCCCAACTATCGGTTGTGTGTGAGTAAATTTCAGGAAACAAAACAAATAGATATGATAGTAAAATAATGATTGCTTGCTCAATTTGTCAAGAATGATTTGTTTTGCCTGTTGCCATGTTTTGATGTCCATGTTTTGATTGCTCTGATGATCAAGCAGGAGAAGTGGTTTGTCCATGTATGCAAATATTTGTGGTCAGGTCTAAAAATATATCCCTCATTAATTGATTGCCTATCAAGTCTAGATATCAAAGTCATGCACTGTTGGCTTTATATTTAAGAGCAAGGAAGGAGCTGTGAACATTATGGAAGAAATATGAAAATTGTAGAACTATTACAAGAACCAGAAATGGATGTATACTGTCCCAAACCAGAAGTGTATTACTTGTGCCTCTTTGTACAATATGCTTTTTGATTAGTTACACGTCACCTAGTACGTTTAGCAGGCGATGTGCAGGTGCTGTAATTGAGCCAATAATGTGCACCAATAAAAACAACCTTAAATTAATTTAAACAATGTAAACCTACATGTATGTATTTTAGGAGGGGGTTGTGGATTTAAGTGTAGGCGTAACTGATGAAATAATAAATCTACAAGTGAAGTACAATGTCAATGGCAGGATAAAGTTTCAGCTTAAAGGGATCCGGTAACTTTGTCTCAGATTCTGAAACAAAATCCGGGATCTAGCTCATGCTGCAATGATAATTATAAACCTTTAGGTCAGTCAGGAACCCAGTGACTTTTACTAGCCGATCGCCTATCTGTTTATCAAGATATTCATGATTGGAAATCGAAACCAAATTTGTACAAACACTACAGTCTATTGAGGAAAACGAGTATAGTAAAACCGGTCACTCAAAGAGTTTTACTTTTTTGAGGCACTCCTTGATCATTTAGAAGCGCAGATTTTTTTAGGGCTTTAATATTACACCATATCACAGACACTGATAACACGTAGGGCCGTGCATCTCAGATTTATTAAACATTGTCAAACGATGCCTTTAATACTAGGCTGGTATTTACCAGTTGATATGTACCCAAATCAGCCTTCCTTTCAAGTATACTGGTAGAAAAACACTAAAGAATGAGGATGTGTATGATAATTTGTACTACATGTAGGCCTTTCTGTCCCATTTTAACCATTTATGCCAGGAAAACGATCAATATGGTCAAGTAGTGAGTGAATGCATTGGTATACTGTATCTGGATGAATACAAAAGTTTACATTTAGGGCCCTAGATATGCTATATTATTTAAAAAAAAACAGTGTCTGTTTGTAGACTATATCCACAGATATGATTTATTCTAGTATAAGAATAGTGACTTCTCCTCTACATGTACAATATTCCCATTACCGGTGCATGTACAAAAGCGTATCTTCTCTTTTGTTTTGTACATTTAATGACATACAGGTACTGTACATTAAATTAATGACCTTAATGCCTTTAATACCTACATGTGCATTAATTAAAAATACATGTACAGGCATTCAGTTATCACATCATCCAAAAGAGTAAAAAATCTGTGGTTATTCATTTTGACCTGTATACATTTGGGTTCCCTAAATAGTCAATGTGTTGTGACCTCTTACATGTAAATGTCTAATCCTATTAGTTGTTCATACACTTGACATACATACCCATGACAGGCTGCACTAAGTGCTGTCTGTACATGGCATCTAAAGTGGGTTGCTTACTGCCCAACACTTGCTCTTGTATTATAAATTCACATTTCTTCAGATCCTCTTCCCCCCCCCCCCCCCCAATTCCCTATCACAGAATGAACTTGAAAGTTAGCTATACATATATATTCTCTTTACATAATATCCTTTACAAGCTGCACTACAAATGTAATTTATGGCACTTTGGTTGCAAAGTGCTATCTAATTGTAACTTGTAAATTCCCATTTCTTCAGACCCTCTTTATATCCTCCATCCACTACTGTTTTCCCCATTCCCCATCTCAGCATGAACATGAACATTAGTTTTTTATTCACTTTACATGATATCCTTTAAAAGCTACACTACTAATGTAATTTATGGCATATTCTAAGTGGGTTGCGTAGTGCCTTCCACATGTTCTTGTATTGTAAATTCCTATTTTTCAGATCCTCTTTACATCCTCCCTCCACTTCTGTTTTTCCCATTCCTCATCACAGAGTGAACTTGACATTTCTGTATTTAATGTAGGCCTAATTTAATGGAACTGATTTTTATATTTGCATGTGCGGCAATACATTGTATTGGACAAAATATGTACTTCAATTAGGCCTGAGTCGGTACGGTCGATCACACCGGGACCCGACCGTTGCCGTCGGGTCCCGGTTTCGTTTTTTGAGAACCGACGCTCCGAAAAAAATAATGAAATATGTAAGAAATTGCAGTTTTGCACACCACTAAAATCATTCCACCTTAAAACATAAGTATTTAATTGTTACCAATCATATTCTAACTCATCCTGAATCAATCCGAACTGCTGATATAAATATGGGTTGCAATTAAAGCAGTTCGCCCCATGGGGTTGTTGTTGCCAGCTGCTAGCTAGCTACTGTACTGGCCGGGTCTCTCGGCAGGATTAATAAATCAGGTTGAAAGAAACATTAATGTTTGAATAATAAACGGCTTTCTAAAAATACTTCTTTACAACATACCGATCGAATAATTTTTAAAAGACAAAATAGATATTTTTTCTTTGATTTTGAACACCGCATGCTTCTTTTAAAAGCTGAAAATTACTTGGTAATCACAAGAAGTTTCGATACGGATAGTAGTTGCAAGGCAAGTTCAGACTAGTCTCGGAAAAATGCGCAGTGCACCTCGTTAACTGTAATGCGTGCCCAAACTAACCCAAACAAAGACGTGATCGTAACGAGAAAAAAAATCATTAAAAACTATGAGAGCACAATTGGAAAGACAACTACTCAAAATTATCGTAAGCAGATACATAACTTGGAGGAAGAATACAATAGTTGTCCAAGAAAAGCCACAGAAATAGTGATATTTAAGGAGTTACTATAGGTACAATCATTATCGGAATGGGCCTCCTGCAAATACTCGAATTACACGTGTTTAAATTGAACACGAGGCTAGAAACCAAATACCGCCCTCTATGATTAAAGGCAGTATAACAAAGGATTCAAGTATTTCCAGCAGGCCCCTTGCGATAAAAATGTACCCAGTTTCTCCTCGATTATCACTATTTCTGTGGCTTTTCTTGGACAACTATTGTATTCTTCCTCCAAGTTATGTATCTGCTTACGATAATTTTGAGTAGTTGTCTTTCCAATTATGCTCTCGTAGTTTGTGATTTTTTTCTCGTTACGATCGCGTCTTTGTTTGGTTTCGTTTGGGCACGCATTACAGCTAACGAGGTGCACTGCGCATTTTTCCGAGACTAGTCTGAACTTGCCTTGCAACAGCTATCCGTATCGAAACTTCTTGTGATTACCAAGTAATTTTCAGCTTTAAAAAAAAAGCATGCGATGTTTAAAATAAGAGATGAATATTTATTTTGTCTTTAACAAATTATTTGATCGGTATATTGTAAAGAAGAATTTTTTAGAAAGCCGTTTTATTATTCTAACATTCATATTTTTTTACCCGATTTATTCAACCTGCATGAATCAAAATGGCGGCTCGAATGTTGTCTTTCTATTTTTGCTCCAGTTTTTTTACTTTTAGAGGCACGATAATGGCAATAAAAATCGCCAATCATGGATGAAAATAATGTCAAATGGAAAAATATACCGATCTGAGGCGAGGTATGCATGTGTTGATTTATTTGATTGATAAAAAGGTCACTTTTAAGGGACATACTGATGATATGCGCTTTTTATAGAGGCAAGTGACAAATCCTGCGAGCTAATTTCGGGACACCGGGTCCCGATCGGTGCAAGGCCGTCGGGACCCGGTTTATGAAAATCCCGACATGACTCAGGCCTAACTTCAATATAGCAAATAAAAATGCATTTTTCTTTGTGCATGTACCAGTAGGTGGTCTAAAAACAACTGGACAAATTCTGTGTCAGTTAGCTTTGAAAGTTACTTAGACAAACATACTGCGCATGAAGGATGGGGTAATAAATAGAAACAAATACATTCGTAAGTGTAGGTTCACAACTAATATGCCATAAACAATTTTATTTGTGAGATATTCACCATTTTCATATAACACAACAAACCTGTCTCTATATCATTTGGGATGGATATCTGAAAAATCAGCAGTACAAATATTTGTTCATACAATGCAGGCATCATGAGCCTGAGGCATGTCTCTCAAATGAACTAATGTGAGTTGTGTCCTACCCTATAGTAATTGAGAAGGAAATGAAAAAATCTGTAAACATTCCCTAGGCCCCTTTAACTTTTACTGACACTACTTTTGCAATAGACAATTTTTGTAATGTAATCAAAAATGATTAATGCATAAATCTTTGTTAAGTGTCTTGTTAAAAATTATGTATTTACCTGTCCCAAATAATTGTTTTACAAAAAAGTCAGAATTCAAATTGCATACATTAAGTTGTTGCTAGGTAGGACAAACATTATGATATGATATTGATCATGTTACGAAAATGGCCTATTTAGGCTCTAGAGAGGGATAGCAGAACAGATCAAAGTACAGCATTGTGTTTTGATACGCTCCAATGAGCACACTTGTAAACATGACCTCCATTGTGGGCTTATTGCACAATCTGTTATAGTGCGACGTGGGCCTGTTCAAAGTAAATATCCTGCTTTCTGTATAAATATCCTGCTTTCTGTATAAATATGCTGATGTGCTAGCTGACTGCAATCTGATATTTGTTTTTCTCCATATATCATGAGATAGTCAGAATCAGTTTTCTTGTAGTAAACAGGATGTATTTATTGTTTCAGTATTAATGCCTCATGTCATGTACATATACCAAGGAGTTACTAGCACTCCTTGCTGTACTATCATGTAAATTATTTAATACAATAATTAGGCCATACATGCATGCACAGTTAACAGCTAAATTATTCACACCCCTTGTAAATTTGATGTTTTTGTGTTTCTGTAACTCAAGAATGAAAGGTGCACTAGTTGATTATGGCCTCTGATAAATATTTTTTACATCATCATCAATAGTGATCTGTCAGTTTATGACAGGTTCAGTGACCCATTCACATGTAAGTTTTAATATCTCACATTCTCAAGAAAAGCTTGGTAAGGTTATGAATAGTGCTGTAACATCACGGATATCTCCAATTCCGTTTAACCGCCTGTCAAAACCGGACGGTTTTCGGTTAAACGATTTATTAAAAAAAAAAAAAAAAAATACATGTACATGTACATGTACAGTTCACAACTACATTATTCATAACTAGTGCTGTAGTCAAACGTTTAACCGTCCGGTATCCGACCGCCCATGGCGGATTCCGTTTTCAATTGGACGGTTTCGTTTTCCTGTTTTTTTTTTTTTTTTTTTTTTTTTGGCCGTGTGAAAAAGCAGGAAAGTGATTTAACTGAAGGCGCCGATTTGTGCTTGTGAACTAGTCACAAATAATAGTAACAATGTCGTTTTAGAATAATGTGTAAGATCATTAAAGTAGATTAAACCTAGGATAGAACCTTGCGGTACACCATGTGTTAAACTTGGATGAATATATATTGAGATCTATTACAAAGATTACTTTCAAACCAAGATGACAGACAAATTGGAGTGTTGTTCTAGTTTCCAAGTGGTAAGTCATCACACCGATTACTGAGCTGGGAGACATTGCCAGGCATAGTGCCAGGTGGAGGGGCATAAATCGAAACTTAAAAAAAAAAAAAAAAAAAAAAAAAAAATTAAAAAAAAAAAAAATAAAAAAAAAAATAAATTATTAAACAAAAAAAAAAAAAAAAAAAAAAACAGGAAAATGAAACCGTCCAATTGAAAACGGAATCCGCCATGGGCGGTCGGATACCGGACGGTTAAACGTTTGACTACAGCACTAGTTATGAATAATGTAGTTGTGAACTGTACATGTACATGTACATGTAAGTACCAATATATATCTGGTGGTTTGTGGAACTTTGGAAGTGCAGCACTTTGGATATTACCCCCTAGAGCAGTATAGAGAGAAATCCAAGTCAAGAATTCTCAAGGAATTCAAAATTTCCTTTACAGAGGTACATTTGTATATAGGCCTACACAAGTACACATGAAACCTACACATAATACAATAACAAGCATTCCCTCACCAAACATGTTCTCTCGATCCCAGGAGAAAAAAAATGACCATAACAAAACTGTTACTAAGTGCTGTGGTAAACTAAAATTAGCAGCCATCTGTTTCCAATTTTCCAATTTTTTTTAGAGAGACAAATTTTGTCAGCATGCAGCTGACTTTTTCTTCTATTAAACTGACAGGGTGCTGTGTAGCAATGATGCCAAGAAATACTGTTGAATGTTGCTGTCATGGGGGCAATGAACTGAGTGGGCTGCGACTGCAACATTTCCTTTTTTCTGTTTGATACATGTATGTGTTTGTCTTGGTTAACATTCATTAAAAAATACATACAATGTAGTGGTTCTAATTTAAGTCACATTTCCACTACCCTATGCAGTAATCTTTACTTTAACAGCAATCTGTTTGTTTTATCGTTTGTTTGTTCTGTATTTGTTTTAACAATGTTCATCAATACACAGGACATGTACATTGTAGTACTTTCAAAATCACCTTGGACAAATTCTAACTGATAACTGGATTGAAAACTTTAATCTGTGAACAAAATTATATCCACGAAACATATATAAGCCAGGTAAATAATTTATGTAAATTATGTATGGCGTCACAAACATTTCCTTGTACTAATTTCCTATAAAACATTGAAAGTTTGAAACCTTTACAACATTTTTGTCATAAACTTATCTGTCCATTTGATCTATGGAAATTGTGTAGATCTACAATGCAATATTTAATAAACACTGAATTAACAAAGTGCTCAATCCTAAGCTCAGTTACCTCTATGGGATCAAATGAAATATTAACATGTTTTTCTACATGTACTGTAAGTGCTGGTAATTTCAATTGATACAGTCCTCATCAATTGATGTTTAATGTGAATATGCTCAACTCGCCATGGCAGATTAATTCCCCTCGAAAATAATAATTATGACGATCGAGCTGAATACGGACACTAATGTGAGGCCAGAACAGGTCGCTACATAGATGTAGATGTATACATGTACACCAAAACTAATGTGCGATGTGCACATACAGTCTAATGCCATTAAGAGGGGAGTCCAGTGATAGTACATTCTGGGGAATAGAGAAATTAATCAAATCCCGTCAGTTTTGCCATAGGTGTTCATTATACCTATCTGTTGACTGATTGGTTTAATCCTTTATGTTGGAGTCAGCCACATACATGTACTTGTAGGTATGATGGATTAGTGTTTTGTGATAATGTGACTCCGGATACATCATTTCTGTATTAAAAATGTATGGAGTGTCGAAGACCAAAGCTATTATAACCATTAACCATGGAAGGGGATGCAGATTGAACCTTGTAGGCCCGAATTCACAAAGGAGGTTTGTCAACAAACCTAGGTTTATGTGCGTCATATGACGCGTTTTGACAAACCTTGGTATGTATGAGCACTAAGTAAAAATTTCAGAATTTTAGGATCTGGACTTAGATTTTTGTCGCCTACTGTACATGTACGTGTCCCTGCGCCTGTCAGTGTTGAGGCCTGAAGTATGTGTTACAATGTTAGAATGATCTCTTTTTCCTTCATAATTTTGTAAATTGTATGACTTACATGAAGTTACATTTAACCTGTAGACTACAGAGTTCTCTTATTCTCATAAGTTTAATATGTAGGAACCACCTGATTCCAATAGGCAGTGGGCTAAATTGTCTATACACATTCAAGCCAGGGCAGTCACATACCGGTAATCGCATTATAGAATTGAGGATGCACATACTGGTACTGCTATAATTAACTGTAGTAGAAACATACATGTACATGTAGCTGTATGTATACATCTCATTCTGTCCCGATTTATCATCTTCTTTGAAAAGATTGAACAAAATCAAAGAATTACAGGTAGCAATCATATTCAGATTTCACTGACAAACATTAGATATTAGATATTAAAAATTGCATTAAAACAAAAAACACACCTTAGGCCCCTCTGCCCCATCAAAATGATCTCATGATTGTGGTCAAGATGTACAGTTAGCAACTAAATTATTGATACCTTTACCAAGTCTTGTAACTTTTTAAGTAGAGTATGTGAAAAATTGATCTATTCTGATTTATATTTCCTGAGAATATGACACATTGAAGCTTACATCTAAAGGTATTTAACAAAGGCCATCATGATGTTTCAACAAGCCCACCTTTCATTCATAAGTTATATACCAGTACACAAAACACATAAATCATCAAATTTACTAGAGCTATGAATAATTCAAACTGTACATTCCCAGGCACCCCAACTTCAGCATCCATTTATGCCTCAGTCACACCTTTGCGTATTTGGCTTGCGTATTGCTGCGTATTTATGGCAAGCCGTTGTAACATTTATTCCTATTTCTTTATATATTAAGAAATGATTTTCTGTTGTAAAGCAATGGTAATTCTTGATATCAAGAATAGGAATAAATGTTAAAACAGCTTGCCATAAATACGCAGCAAAACTGAAGCCAAATGCGCAAAGGTGTGACTGAGGCATTAGAGGAGGAGCAAGGTTCAAACTCAAGCTGCTCCGGCCTTGGAGCTATACAGTGCTCACTAGGGGTAGCTTATTTGCATAGATGCTGTCTGGTGCAAGGTTGTGTGCATGAATGGGGATGACTGCATCTAATTTATTGCTTCACACTGGAGTAATTGATCACATTAGACTGTTTGCACATGAATGTGCAGCTTCGGTTTTTAAGCATGCACATAAATTTACACAAGTGCCTGAACATTCAATATTGATTGATTGGAATGGAATTCAATCGTATATTTATGTTGGGGAGGGGATCCTTTGGGCATCAATTGAATGTACCATGTTTCCTCCGGTAATCATTTTGGCATACATATCTATTTGTTGAGTTCGTGTAAAATTTTGTTCATCAGTGACTGTGGCATAGAAACATGAAAAATAACACGTACATGTGTACATGTACATGTACAGTACCCCTTAATTATTTTTGTAAGTTGATGAATAAGGGAAGAGTTAATTTACTTTCCAATGAGAATAGAAATAGAATTCTATTTATACTTTGTCGGCTTTGTAAGTGGTATATCAAAGATTACCCTCATTTAAAAAATTTAAACCACCTACACAATGTATGTCATTGCACTTTATGCATTTTAAGATATTACCTGGTACCATTTGCTACATATGACATATACTGTATGTACACATTGATGAAGGGAGAGTTCTGTTAAAAATATAATGCCTTGGCTGAGGACGTTTTGGCAAGGGACTTTAAGTAGGTCCATGCTTCAACCATGTTACATAATGTATTTTCCAGAAAATACATGAACATTTATTCTGTTAGTGTTACTCTGAGTCTATGTCATGTTCTGATACATGTATCATGTATGTTTATAAGTAGACTAGGACTACGTAGCGAATGTGGTGAGTATGTGGAGTAATGTTTCATTCTACAGAATGCATTAGGATTGTAAACATTACACCATGATAGCAAGGTTTGATCATGTGCACCGGTACGTCTCTCAATGTGATGCATGTCTTTCTTGTCTTCAACTTCAACAAGAGAGAGAGAGGAAGGGAGAGATTGAGAGAGAGAGAGGAAGAGAGAGAGAGAGAGAGAGAGAGGAAGAGATAGAGAGGGAGAGAGAGAGAGAGGAAGAGAGAGAGAGGAAGAGAGAGAGAGAGAGAGAGAGAGAGAGCGTTGAGAAGAGGGGGAGGGGGGGGGGGGGGTGCCAAGGAGGAGGATAGAGGAAGCTTACCTGTACAATTATGAACATGTACTAAACTTCATAGAAAGTTTAAAATATATTATGTATAATTTCACTTTCATTTGGTAAAAACATTTTCTCAGGAAAGCACAGTTTTGAATTCATTTAAAACAATATTGATAAGGGGAAAAAGGTAAATGTATTTTCAGAGTGTCACTAAAGCATTTCATTCAAATGCTTCATTTCATTTTTCATGAGAAGTTCAGGAGGCTATAATTAATTTTGAAAACGTGGATCTAGGCCTACATACATGTACATGATATTGTGAGGTCGGACTCCAGTACTCCACAAAAACATTTTTATGAGGGTCCAGAGAAATTTACTGAGGGTCTCTGTCCATGCACCAAGCCCATGTGTGTATTTTTACAACTTAACAGTTTGGAGTGAAATTTTGTATCAGATCCATGTTTGTGTAGAGCCTCTTTTCAAGGGGTTTGAGCACATCCTCAATGATCCTTTCATGTAATGTCTGCAAATGTAATGTAAACGAAGCAGCAGTGACAGAAACGCATACTAGTAATTCGTAATTCAATCACAGTGCATACATAAATGTATATTTTGTACCCGGTTCGTTGACTTGTAAAACTGACACCCCTTTCCTTCAGCATGTTTCATTCATTGTATCGAATCTCTCTTTCTCTTTCTCTTTCTGTTTGATCAGGCGAATGGAGACGCAGAAGAAGTGCTCTCTTTACGACAAGGCCCCGTCAGGATTCTCCGTATTCTACCTACACCTACACATTCCAAGAACCATCATCATTATCAGGACAAGAGACCGTTGATAGCCATTTGCGATGGCGCTAGGTAAGGGCAAGAATGATAACAATAGGAATATAGTGAAACCTGTCTATAAAGACCACCCAAGGGAGACAAGAACAGTGGTATTTGTAGGCAGGTGGTCTTGTAGACAGGTGGTCAGTAAAGCATGTTTGACTGTAATATATAAGATTTGTAAGATGCCAAATCTATTTGAAATCAAATGCTCGAGGCGTACTAGTGCAAAAGTTAAAATCACATGAAAGTAACTGCATCATACACAAAGAACAACGGAGGGAAGATAGAACTTGCAAAAATTAAAGAGAAAAAAGGAGAAGAAAAAGTTGGATCTTAATTGATAATAATAATTGAACCGTACCTCAGTCACACCGTAGCTGTGTGACTGAGGTACGGTTCAATTATTATTATCAATAGAAGGACTAAACAAGGGTGAAAGGTAGGCAGATAGTTTGCAAGCACAGTCTCTAATTTTACCGGTAAACAAAATTCTTGTTTTTAGTCAATTAGGTAAAAATTTGGATACTATAGTTTTGTCAAGACGATTGTACCGGACGTGCTCTGACAATTTTTACTTTTTGGTTCAATTTCAATTATTTTAAGCAATTTTTAATTTGAACCATGCAATACTTAATTTCTGGTTATACCATATTGATAGAAGCCTGCAACTTTAGGTCAAACACAATATTTTCATTTTTATAAAAAGGTCAAAGATGAAGACAGAGAAAGAGAGAAAAAAGGTGAGAGAGAGATAATAGGGCAAAGAAAGTTGTGTACGTCTATTTGTAGAGAGGGGTGGAGGAATGGAAAGTGTGAAAATGGGTTAATTTAATTGTCAAGATCAGCATGGGTCACAGCATCTTGGGGAACAAAGATGTAGGGTAGATTGGGAGTATACAATTCAGAGAGAGGGGAGGGAAAGAGAGAGAGAGGGGGAGGGAGGGAGCGGGAGAGAGAGAGAGAGAGAGAGAGAGAGAGAGAGAGAGTGAGAGAGAGAGAGAGACGGAGGGGAAGACGGACAGTCAGACAGAGAGATAGCGAAGGAGGGAAAAGGGGAGGGCCGTTTCCTTCTGGAGCAACTCGGCCTGTTATCCTCACTTACATGTACAGTACCTACTACACTTTAATAAATCAACAGCTGAAATTTAATTTGAGCACAAGAGAATTAATGGACATATAAATGCAATCCAACCTTATAACAAATCAACCTTTCATTCTTTTTTCCAGACTTTAGGGATTAACCCAAACCTGCAACACTCACATTTCCTAGACAATCCTATGTTAAAAATTCATGAAAAGGTCCTTCCACTTTGCTTTGCCCTGTTTTTGATCTGCTCTGAAGTGCGAATAAGAAGTAAAGATCGATAGCTATCCATGTCGTATAGCAACAGCTGTAGGGGATGGTGGGTGAATAATTTAGAGACAAATGCAGATTTAGAAAGCTTCTAGGAATCCAAAATATATTTAAACACAATACATATACATGTTGGAAGGTATACACCTATATACACCTATATACACCTTTAAAGCCATACATGTACTGTACGAGAAGCACTACCGCAAAGCCCCCTCTAGCACCATCTCAGGTCAGCTGTAGCAGTATGGTCCCATAACTTGCTGCTTCCCTAGCTGTGCTGTTGGTTCTTGCATCCAGTCCCCTGTCTACGTTGTGGAAATTATGTATCAGGTAGTCACACGCTTTTGGCAAGTTGACCATGAGATGGCACTGTGCAATAAACAGTACGCTAGGGCAGAAAGTTTATCAGTTCAGTATCGCTTTAATTGTACTTTTTGTAGTTAGGTTAATGGTTTATAATGGATGATTAGTGTGTAGCTAGCTGATATGAGTTTGATTGCCCAGTCATAACTAAAAAGGGACATTAAAACCTAAGCTTTTCACTCTTGATTTATCTGTATAAAGACATAGTGAGGGTTCGATGCAATTTATTTATATATCTTTCTTGTAAATTTATTACCTTGATCTTGTGGAGAATTTGAATTTCTTAAAACTAGATAATTTCCTAAGATTTGTGCAGTTTATTTTTCCATCAAATGGCACTACCAAAAGTACCATGCAACATTAGACTTAATGGATGTTCTACAAATTCTAATCAAATTTATTCAGGTTTCTAAACTTTTGCGTCAGAAGTCCTAATAACTTACATGTATATGCTTGTATCTCTTCTTGTGAAAGTATTGTTAACAATTTGCAGATTGGACATTTTCTAGAATTTTTCCAGTTAAACATAACATTTTGCAGCATTGCATTTTGCAAATTTGGATTTAACTTTGTTGTAAGAATCCCACTTCCTATAGAAATGTTCCATTGTGTATTTCCAGGAACTGATCATGCAGCACCTGAACTCTAAATGACCCCCTTAAATGGACCGATGGGGACATACATATGATACATGTACATCTATTGTCCTAGTTAAAACACATCTTCACACAAATTGTCTCAAGGATGAAATATTTTAGTGTCATAGAGAGAGAGAGAGAGAGAGAGAGAGAGAGAGATTGTGTGGTTTTGATCATTTTGAAGCAGATTGGATTAATGTTTGTCCAGTTACATGTATATGTACTTGTAGTATACATGTAGGAGATGTACATGTACGTGTGCATGTGCTCAAATTGTCCCCAAAACATGAGTTCATTAATTCCTTTACAATTGATGAAATTTAGTAATCCATATCTGCGTATTGAGGCATTATATGGCAAAAAATAACAAACATGGAGTATGCATACCGGTAGCTTATTGCATTAAGTACAGAAAGTAAGAGATCTAGAGCCATTGTGGGCTAAGTCATGGTTTTCTTATGAAGATGTTAACGGAGACCTTATGAATTTCTTTAATGGTACTCGTGGAATTGCAATGCAGATCATTTCATCTATATGTTTTCAGCAGGCTATTCCACAATTTTTGAATTTTGTTGGTATAAGGACTGTAGCTTATGATCTCTGATTGAAATTAAAGGAAAAAACTCAGCCAGAAATAATTATAGAACAAATACATATGATGATGTGTGTGTGTTGTTGGGAGTATGCAATTAGCAAATATACACAAAAAAATGTAGAACTTTTTCCTTGGCATGTTCTTGGTGGCTTAGTAATTAAGATTGAAAGTGAAAGGAGTGTTGGTTTCCTCTAGAAACTGCAGACCTGGAATTAAGCGGAATAGTTATACAGTAAGATACAGCCCTTAGAATGGCACTGTTGCATTTGGCCTAAATTGGCCATATTGAGTATTTTATCAACATTTTCACAACTTGTCCAAACGATAGATATTGCAGTGAAAATTGTTTACCGGTATGTCAAACGGCCCACTACTTTGCCGTAATAAAAAAATAATTGATCTCCATGACACAACTCTTTTATGTGACCAATACAAATCCGAGTCCAGAAGCATAGAAGAAAAAAAAAGAAAATGAGTGAGAAAAATCTAATTCCAGAAACATAGTAAAACAAATAGGACAAATATGGTTGAGATAAATCTTAGGCTGAAAACATAACAAATTAGGAAGAAATCTGGTGACCAAAAATCTAAGACAAGAAAAAATAGGGACATAAATAGCAAGAAAAAGGTAGAAAATAGTTACCAAACCACCTTCCCCGGAAAAAAAAAAAAATAGGCGGTCGTATGCTATTTTAAAACTATATTTTAATTTTAAAATAGTGTTAAAATTAAGGCACATTCACATTAAAATAGGAAATGAATATATTTTCCAGAGCCCATTTAGACAAGGGATATAATAGCAACTGACCAACAAATATGACCAGAAAATAGTCTTTGATAAGAAGCAAGTATATCTTACAAGGCAGTATATCACTGACTACAAATGCAGAAATGATGTGTAAAAACTCTATAAGCTTCAGCCCGTTTAGAATGGTCACAAAAATTCCTTGCCTCTTTTAAATTTCATCCCTCAAATCATCCCCAACTGAAGTGCTTGTGTATAAAGACAGATCGCTTCCTGCATGTGTTATATGCTGCTGTAATGTAATCTAATCCTGTGATATTATGGACCAGAAAATCAGAACCGGATGCGGAAGTGGAAGCCGATAATCCCCTTTGATAGGATTAGGATTACTGAGATCATAAAAAGATGAATACAGATTGAAGAAGTGGTGACTGATCCTTGCGTAGGCTGTATAAAAATGCAGTGTATTATATCTTGGATACAGTACATGTATACATGTAAGCTTGAAAAGCTCTAATAAATTGGAAATTGGATTTGGTGTAATCATACAGATCAGTTGTAATATGTCAGTGGCAAATGAATTTGAAAGTGTTTATACAATTACAAAACAACAACAAAAGTACATGTATGACAGTTAAAAATAAAATAATAAAATAAAATACTTAAATTTAATGTACATGTATACCCATGTTCATTTAGGACAATTGTCTACATGTATATGTACACTGTACATGTAAAGATTGAAATAACCAGAGCTTTTAAGTGCAATTCTAGACATTTTTGCTCTTGATTGTTTTCCTCACTAGAATGAGAAGAATGAGACCTGGCTAAAGTTCTCTCTAACCTATTTTTGTTTAACTATTTATCTTCTCTTTTTTAAACCTTACAGTTCTAGCCAGCCCTTCTGCTCAGTGACTATTCGTTCGTTGAAGACGAACGAGCAGGTCCATGCGGTCTCCTTCAAAACACCTGTAGTTGATATAGTCTGTAACAAGAGGTGAGTGAAATAGTCAATGCGCAACATGAATTAATTGATGTAGTGAATAGTGTTGATGATGATGATGATGATGAGATGGAGGAGGATGTTTTTGGTGATAATGATCAGTGAAGCGATAATGAATGGAATGATTATATTAAAACACCGAAAAAAGTGTGATTTGGATGTGAGAATGATACAGAATCACATTTCCGAGAGATGATAAACGCAAAGCTGTTTTGAAACACTTATACATATTGGAGAAGTATGAAAGATGGTGATGATGGCAGCAATGATAATGGAAATGGAGATGATGATGGTGGTAGAAGTGGTGATGATGAATGATGGTGGTACTGATGGTGATAGTTATGATGATGATGATGACGACGACAGCGATGATGACGATCATGATGATGATGATGTTGATAATAGTGATGATAATGATGGTGATGTGAGGGTAATAATGATGATGACGACGACGACGATGACGATGATGATGATGATGATGATGTTGAAAGTGGTGATGATGGTGATGATGATGGTAATGATGATAATAATGAAGAAGAGGAGGATGATGATGATGATGATTAAGATATAGGTGATGATGATTATGGTAGGAGTGGTGATGATGATAATGATGTAATGGTGATGATAACGATAATAATGAAGAAGAGGAAGATGATGATGATTATGATAAAGAAGACATAGGTGATCATGATGATAGTAGTGGTTGGTGATGAGTTCATGACTATTTGACAATAGTGCTGATGACTGGTAATGATAATGTATGATGATAAAGATAGTGATAGCAGGTGTATGGCATTGATGACCATTATTTTTGTATTATTGATGTTGATGATGTTGATGATGTTGATGACAATAATGATTTTGAATAACACAGGCATGATGTTCACAGTGATGATTATATGATGTTGACTATAGTATGATGATTACTGAGGATAATTATCAACCTTATATTGACAAGTCTAAAATTCCAGGATAAAAATTTGAATGCCATACTATATAGAATTCAAAAACAACAAATAAACAGCAAACATACAATCTGTAAAAACATTTGTAAACACCCCTTTTCTCTCTCTCTCTCTCTCTCTCTCTCTCTCTCTCTCAATCTCTCTCTCAATCTCTCTCTCCCTCTCTCTCTCTATTATCCAGATTAATGATAGTAGCATTACAAGAGAAGATAGCAGCTTTTGATGCAGCGTCCTTCAAGCATCGTTTCATCATTACAAGCTGCTACCTGGCAGGTCCTCCCAACATCAACCCCTTAGCTCTGGGGACGAGGTGGCTAGCGTATGCGGACAAAAAGGTAGGTTTTCTCTCCAGGGTTCCCCTCGAACCTGATACATTTCTTGTTACATAAGATGATGGGATGATAGTTTTCTCTCACCTCATGCCAATGTATGATAGCAACAAGAAGAATGCAATGATTAGTGAAACTAATACAAATACATTTCCCTCTCTGTACAAAACAATGTCAAATGCATACAGGAATATATCTCTGAATATCTTTGAGTTAAAACTTAAACTACCCTTTGAAATGTGTGTTAGAAGGAATGTTTGAACAAGTGTTAGCAAGTAGCATATTACTACACATATGCATGCTATTGTGATTTGAACCGAGTCTAAAGTGTATAATCATTGTATATAAATACATTCAAACCTGCTTGAGTGACCACCTGTCTACAAAGACCACACTTTTTTGTTTCACTTGAAAATGGTTTCTCATTGAAACATGTACTAAAGGAACCTGTACATAAAGACCACCTGCCTATAAAGACCACTTTTGTTGTCTCCCTTGGGTGGTCTTTATAGACAGGTTTCACTGTAATACTAAATCTCAATCACATACTCATAATGTGTAAACTTACTAATACATTATTTTCCTTGTTCTCTGTCTTCACCTGTAGTTAATACCATCACATCAGTCTGGAGGAGGTGTTTGTAGAGACGCATCCAAGTCTTACAAAGCTACAGTCATTCATGCAGCTAAGGTAAGGAGAGAATGTAATATCGTACTAATAATGATAATAATAGGCATTTCTATGAAGTCGTCTATCTAGAAATTCTATTCCGAGGCACACTAATTATTACCCCTGCTTTAGCCTAGCAGCCATTACAGTGCTCCAGCATTTCAAGGAATTAATGAAGATTAATGCTTGCCAAGAGGGGTTGTGGTCCAGTGGATAAGTCTCCGGACTGTGAACCACAAGGTACATGGCTCGAATCCCTGCCACAACACTGATGTCCTTTGGCAAGACGTTGATCTACTTTTGCCACACTCCACCCAGGTGAGGTAAAATGGTGCCTGGTAGGATTATTCCTTGAAATGCACCGTGCGCTGGTAGCTAGGGTAACAATTTCTAAAGCTCTTTGGAAGCGCATCGGGACATCATATTATAATGTGTTATCTGCAAATCAAGAATGGGTTATTATTATTATATCTGAGAGTGTTGAATATTAAGCTTTTTATGCCTCCGTTACGAAGTAGCCGGAGGCATTATGTTTTCGGGTTGTCCGTCCGTCCGTACGTCCCGTTCTCGTGATCGCGTTATCTGACGAACCGATTGATGGATTCCTGCCAAACTTTGGTCATGTATGTATCTTACAGAGCCGGTGAACTGATTAGATTTTGGGGTCACAAGGTCAAAGGTCAAAGGTCACAGGGCTCATTATGTATGCAAAAATAGCTTGTGATCGCGTTATCTAAAGAACCGATTGATGGATTCCTGCCAAACTTAGGTCATGTATGTTACTTGCAGAGCCGATGAACTGATTAGATTTTGGGGTCATGAGGTCAAGGTCAAAGGTCATGCGGCTCATTATGTATGCAAAAACAGCTTGTGATCGCATTATCATTTGAACAGATTGATGGATTCCTGCCAAACTTAGATCATGTATGTATCTTGCAGAGCCAATGAACTGAGTCGATTCTTGGGTCATGAGGTCATAGGCCAAAGGTCATGGGCTCATTATGTATGCAAAAATAGCTTGTGAACGCATTCTCATTAGAACTGACGGATAGATTACTATTTAACTCTGGACATCTTGCAGAGCCAATGAACTGAGTAGATTTTAGGGTCATGAGGTCAAAGATCAAAGGGTCATATATGTACATGAGAAATTGCTTGTAATCACAATATTCTGAGAACCTGTTAATGGATTACAATTGAACTTGAATTTGAAAAATTTGTTCTGTTTTGGTTTGTAAAATTGCTCTATGACGGAGGCATCATTTCGACTGCGCGCAGTTGAAGTTCCATCTAGTTTAATTAATGATGGATATTTGAAATGACAAACTAAGATATAAGTTTAGTCGCTTTAAGACTTGCCTTACATACAATTTAGTATGTCTGAACACAATTTTCAGTATTCTACTTGGTAATGAGTATAAGACCACATTGAATTTTGACAACTCTGATTATCATTTTCACCATCATTTTTCTTTCTCCATGCAGGCTATCACAAAGGGCATCTCTGTGTTCAGCGAGTCGCTGGGGAAGTATGCCTCCGCCAAGCTCTCCAACTCACCCCCTAGGTCACCCGGGGAGAGTCCTGGGGAGAAGACCAATAGCAGTAGCCCCCCTCACAGGCAGGGTACCCCTGGAGTGGTGACTGTGGTGGATGCAACCTTGCTGGAAGGGGAGGTATGTTTACACATTGGCGTAAAAATCTGCCCCGATTTTTATGATGTTACATGCCATATTTAGAATATTAAGGCATTTGAAGAGCCATGCTTTTCAGGGAACAGTTTTTATCTGATGGTCTTCCACACTTGCATAATACAATGTTAACGCTCACAAATTATTTTACATATTTTCCCAGAACTCACCCTTCTCTTTAACTCTTAAGTTGGACTTCAAAATTCTGGAGAGCCATTTGAAGGCTTAAATAAAATATATTTAAAAATGAAAATGAAAGTATTTTAGACTTTTTATAAATTCCACATCAAGAGCATGAAATCTCCTTGATAATAGAAAATATGAATGATTTGAATCAACATTTTAAGACTTTTAAAATAACTTTTGCTAAATATTTTCATAGATGCTAACGGCTTTCCATAGTTGTGAAGTCCAACTTTAGAGATAAGTTCAACTTCGGATCTTTGTGAAACACCCCCAAGACAACCTCTGGGACTATTGACCCCTTGAAACTACATCACCAATCAGGCAACTACAACCTCAAAAACTGACCCAAGGACCCTTCAGACAATCACGTAGCTGAAATTCATTAAATGTATGAAACTTACCCAGAACTAAAAACAATCTTCACTAAACAATGTGCTTGAATAATTTTGGATATGGGCATATGATTTTCTTCCTTGAAAATGCCTGCTCAAACCCTGTATCCAACCTAAAAGATCTGTGTGATCATAGCAACTTGACAAACTGATAACCCCAATTTCAACTTTGTCGCCTATGATGCTGTATGTAAAATAATGGTGTCGATTCATCTACGCAGTTGAATAGCTATGGTGTACCCCAAGGATCAGTGTTGGGTCCCCTCCTGTTCTAATTCTTTTATACTAACCCTTGTCATGTCATTACTGCCCTTCTATAGTTCAACGTCACAGACGACAGCCCGGGGGATGGCATGGTAGCTCACTTCCAGGCCCACATCAACGAGCCTGTCACGGCGATGACCTTTGACCCCAGCGGCAGGCTACTGTTCACGGCGGGCGCCCAGGGTCATGTCTTTCACATATTCCGCATCACGAGCCATCCCTGTAGATCAGGCCTAGGGGCTGTGCATCATCTCTATATCCTCTACAGAGGGGACACTGCTGCAAAGGTAAGCGCTTTCAAAGCGGGACTGAATTGATGAGATAACCACCTGTCAGTGACCATGCAGGGAGGTCTAATCCCTCCCTGGCCAATCCCTGGCCAAACTAGTGTAGACAGGCTTAAGCGGGACTGCACTACTTGTAGCTACTTGCGCCCGCTATATGGCCAACAACAGTCAGACCGCAGCCGGTGCGAAAACCCTCTATTTTACTCAGCACGTATGCAAGAATTTACGTGTCTTGCATACGTAATGAGTAGTGCAGACGGTCTTCCCGATCGGCAGTTTTTGCCTTTATAATTGTTCATTTCTCATGAAATGGGTCTTATTTTAAAGATAAGAAGTTGCACTCTCTATATACTTATGTGACAATCATGTTAGATATATTTTGGAAACAGATATTTCGCCTTGAAAATGGGGTTTTTCGACGATAAATCTATCTAAAGAGTAGGGCTGATTTTCACATAGAAATCATTCTTGCGTCAAGAAGATGTTATAATCAGCATTAAGCATAAATATTTTTCTTTACAATGATATCAAAATTATTATATTTTACGCTGTACCAAAGTCAGGAACCAAAAAAGATCACGCTCATGTTCATGAATAATTAAAAAAAGTAGTCAACTTTGCCGATGTGATAATACAGCGTTCTGATTGGCCAAATACGTCAATCTACGTCACATATGTTCTGCTATAGGATCATAGTTAATCAAAGTCTCAACATTTCGAGTACGCGCATTGTGGCGTGCGCCGGTAATGCACCGACAGGGGCATAATTTTTGTCAATTAACGCACACAGGATCGACTCTGCCATTATTAATACTGGAATTTTTTTTTACAATATATTTGTTTAATCCTTTTTAAAATTCATTTTCTTCTATCATCACTATGTTAATGTTGGTATCAATTAAATCAGCATTATTATTTGATTTCATAATCTTCTTTTTTTCATTATGTATTTTAGTTTTTTTTTTTTTTTCTATTTTTTTTTTTTTTTTTTTTGGGGGGGGGGGGGGGTTGGTATTTTAACAAATACTAGGCTAGTGCTAACATTAAAAAAAATTGTTTGAATATACCTTTGTGTGGTTAATTTTGAAAAACAGTAATTGAAAACCTGTAATAATAAATTCATTATTATATTCATTTGCTTTCTCCATTCTAATACAATCCGTGTCCACTTTGATAGGAAAGGGAAATCTCTCAATACCAAAACTCACAAACACATGCGATGCTTTCAAAAAATATTTCACAAAAACACACCCCTTCATATTTCTGTTTTGTTCCAGTTCACATAATTTACTCTCAAAAATAATTCTTTAGAAAACAATACAAATAAATCAAAACAAGAAGTAATCAATTTCAAATATTACAAGTTCCTGTTCCTCATAACAAGCAAAAGAAAGCCCATGACTGCTTTATTCCAATTGACACACTCTTCAAGAATACTGATATATATTACTGATATATATTAACTCTTTAAGAATTCTGATATTAACTCTTGAAGAATACTGATATATATTAACTCTTTAAGAATACTGATATAAATTAACTCTTTAAGAATATTGATATTCATTAACTGTTTTGTATTGCAGTTCAACTTAGGCAATACTAATATAATATAACATGACACACTATATACAATATATTTTTATGTACATACAACTGAAGAACCATATGTTCCTCACAACAACAAGGTGGAATTGAAAAAACCCACAGGTTTTTCTGCTTTATTTCAATTGACACACTCTTCAAGAATACTGATATACATGTATATATTACTGATATATATTAACTCTTTAAGAATACTGATATATATTAACTCTTTAAGAATACTGATATATATTATTAACTCTTTAAGAATATTGATATTCATTAATTGTTTTGTATTGCAGTTCAACTTAGGCAATACTAATATAATATAACATGACACATTATATACAATATATTTTTATGTACATATACAACTGAAGAACCATATGTTCCTCACAACAACAAGGTGGAATTGAAAAAAACCACAGGTTTTTCTGCTTTATTTCAATTGACACACTCGGCAAGAATATGAATGTTGACCCATTTATGTTGTTACATGTACATATACATCTGGCCACTGAAGAAGAATTTGACACTAAACTTGTAAAAAATCTTGTTTAGACAACTCATTGCTCTCCACCTGACGAATGGAGGGTTTGTAGGCCGTCTTTGTTTTTCACATATATCTACAAATGCAAATCTACACCCTGGTAACCGAAACTATCTCACCTACCATACATATAACATTTACACACTTGTCAAGAATACTGATATCTACTCTTATGTACTGCAGTACAACTTAGGCAGTATAATAAAACATAACATACTGGAAATGATATATATCTTAACGTAACTGAAGTACCCTATGTTCCTCAGATCAGCAAGGTGGAATTGCAAATACCAACGGCTTGTCTGCTTCATTTCAATTTACACACTCGGCAAGAATACAGATGTTGACTCATTTATGTTGTTACATATATATATATATATATACACCCTGGTAACCGAAACTATCTCACCTACCATACATATCAAATTGAGAAGATATAAACATACCCAAGAGTATTGCAGTATGACTAAAGGTAGTATACACAATGCCCTATATATGATTTATGTCTGGGTTTTTTATATAGGCTATCCATGACTTTGGGAATCATATTTGGCACAAAGGGTGTCCGTCAAGTTATCCAACATATTCTACAAACATGCTCCTATACCGGTATATAAAATTTAAGTGATATTGAAAAGGTCTTCTTGACAAAAACACAGATGTCTCGTACATTCCAGACAGTGATGATTTTGACAATACAGACAAGCAACTGCTTGTGTAATGAATCTCTACTCCGATTTGTCACAATTATAGAATATCCTCGTCTGAATCATCACTGTCTGGAATGTCCATGACATCGGTGTGTTCATCAAGAACACTTGCATCACTTTCAATATCAATTAAAGAATAGGACTCATCATTTTGTTCTGAGCCATCTTCACTGTCACTCGAGTCATGAGTTTCCTTTTGAGTGTGCTCTATGTTTTCACATTGTTTACATCTACATCCTGGTCCACAATATTTGTTTTCTTTTTTGCATTTACATATATTTGTTGAACACTTGCTTTTTGCACAAGCACAACCCCTTGTCAAATAAAAAACATTTGATTTTATCCTATCTATATTTTCTTGTGTGTCCCATTTGCAAGTTACAATTCCACTGTCTGGAGAAACTATGTAACCATATAAATTTATATCTGGGTAAGAGAAAACAGCTTTTTCAGCTTGACTCCAAACTGTTTGCACCCAGCAAGACCGGAGCCAATGAAATTTAAGAGCACTACATGATGGTAATAGTCCATCTTCGTAAACTCCTTTCCACGATGCTTTCCTCACCACATCTAGGGCCTTAATATGCTGATTATGAATATTATCTGCACAAACACTATTAAATAAATCCATTGGTGAGCTGAAATTGTGTAAGCATGCTCGATTTGCATTAAAATATACACATATAATAAGGCGATAAAATGAGAGCAAACCATTCTCACAGTTCT
Source organism: Strongylocentrotus droebachiensis (assembly GCA_035222895.1). Classification (NCBI taxonomy): domain Eukaryota; kingdom Metazoa; phylum Echinodermata; class Echinoidea; order Camarodonta; family Strongylocentrotidae; genus Strongylocentrotus; species Strongylocentrotus droebachiensis. The sequence goes on along the minus strand of JAVYIG010001167.1, from coordinate 95,782 downwards.
CATTCAAAGAGCTTTCACATAATGTACCATGTGTATCAGGAGAGTTTGCTGCAATAAATGGACCATACTGGAAAAACAATTTCAGAAAGATGTTTTTCCCGTTATGTGCGAAAAAGGAAACAAAATCACATCCGGAACATATGTACAACATTTGAAGGCACTTTCTAATGTGTATACCTTTACTCTTTAACTGAGCTAAATCACAGTCATTTTCACAAGCTAATTGTAAATTAATCAGGTTTAAAAACTTCTCCTGACCTACTTTGGCATCAAACTGGATAATCACTGATTTGTTTTGAGCAAAGTCTAAGGGAAGTCCAATCATAGCTATATCTCGGTCAATAGAATAGATAAGGATATTGCTGCACTGAGAATCTAAGGCATGAAGCCAAATCTGGGTATCAGATTCTTCATGGTTATGTACTAGATGATGATTTTGCCTTCCACCAATAGTCACTAATTTTCCAGACCAATCATGCGATGATTGTAATCCAACATGGAATCCACCAGAGGTTACAAATACTTGCTCTGAATTCCTGAAATGAGATGGAACTATATCAAGAAACTTATTGGACAAATACCTGCACAACATATGCTTCTGTGAACGCCTTTTTAAGAATTTCATCCAGTTTTTTGGAAGGGGAACATCATCATCAACATGCTCAAACACTTCTTCTTCATCACCTACTTCATCTCTACGGGATCGCTCCATACCTTTTGGCGATAACCCTTGGGTATCTGCCTGATCGAACAAAATACGTACTTCTTTAAACCCTATTCTAAAGTTTGATGAAACCCATCTCATCACAATAAAATTGGCATAATCCTTGAACACCCGGAAATGTTTCAATGGTGATGTATATATGATATTCATACCTTCGATTATGATACATGAATTAGGTTGCACATGGAAGGTAGACTTAATTATTTCATATTGTGAACTATATCTTTTATCAAAATAGTTATATATCACAGATTTTGCTCCCTTATATGGCAACCCATTTGATGCACAAATTGCCCGTGAAACAGTTACAAACTGACACAGATCAGATATTGGTTTATTTGTCTCTTGTGAGTGAGCTATCGTTCGTTTATAGCAGAGAGTTATCAGTTTATTCTCCTTCTCTAGATCCGTCACCTTTTTTTGTCTGATCTTTTCTTTAGCAAAAGTTTTTAAGTTTAATCTACGAGTGACTGGTTTCTTTACAGAAGTATCACCAAGAATTGAAGTGTGACAGAAGGCTAGAAATGCATCTTCCCCCATTTGTCTATAGTTCAATAAACACTTCTGTTGAACACTTGTGGCCTGTTTTTGTGTGAAAAGTTGGAAAAGAGGTTTAGATTCAGCAACATTAAACATGTTATTGTTTTCTAGTTTCCTATAGTACAACTTTACATTCTCATACTCTGACCTAATGACCGAAATATCTAAGTCTCGTTGATATTTATTAACTTTCTCAATCCCTAATTGTTCTTCTAAGTTACGTATCAACTGAGCTTGCTGTTGCACTGTCCCTGCCAATTTATTCATGTCATTTGGTAAACTGTGTGCAAGAGCCATTTTCAAATCTTTGTTTAGTAACATTTCATGACCTTCATCAAATCCTACTAGAGAAAAATTGCTACCAGAAATGCTTGAGACAAATGCTCCTCGCTCAAAATGTTCTCTAATGTAACCTGGCAATCCACCAATCATTTTCAAATGAGCTGGTATTAAAGTGGCATAATTTAGACGATCAAAGGCTTGGAAAATAGGCGCCATCTTTTTCAAAGATACTACACGCAAATTCCAATCCCCTTTTCGCATAGCTGTATGTAAACCAATATAGGCAAAACAATCTTCTCTCACAAATTGATGCCAAAATTTGAATGTTTCACAATTCTGTGACATGTTCTCACAAAATGTATCAAACTCATTAACGAGTGGACCCAAATCTGACAAAAGTTGTCGTTCTGCATCTTTAAACTCATCCAGGCCTGTATGTTTCCCTTTATCAAACTTGATACAAGAAACTACCTTTGTTATCTGTTGCATAAAATGTTCATTTGTAACTGTAACTTCTTTACCTTGTCTGTGTTCTAGAAAGGAATTAATTAAGCACATGAACACAGCCTCGTAGCTCTGCATTATAAATCTGTGAGTTCTTTTGAAAGATGAACATGTTCCTAAACTCTGGAGAGTCATTTTTTTATGGGCCAACTTAGCAACATCTTTTAATCCAGCATGCCAAAAAATTTTCATGATAACTTCCTGGTAATTCTTTAATGTATGCCAGTCACCGAGAAAAGGAATCATCCAATCCAGAGCCTGACCATATTCTTTCTTTAAATTAAGTAGGAGTTTCACTGTTGCACCATCACCTGCTACAATTAGGTGGTTTACAGACCTACCTATCTGAAAGGCTTCATACAAAATGCCCAAACAATGTAATATAGTAATTGGGCAATCAGCCTTCTCATCCAACACAAATAGGTATGCAAATTTTGATTTCTCTACCTCATAATCATCAGCTTGTAATGCTAGTTTACATTTGAATCCTGGAAATGAAATAGGTATTTCAGAATTGATAAGAGAAAATCTTTCTGCAACATGAATAAACATCTCATTAAAAAAATCTTTAAATGTGCAGATGTCATGTTCAGAACAAGAAAAATAATCTTCAGTTAATTGAGACCTGATAAATGTTTTCAACTGTGGCGCCTGGAAGTCATTAAGACTTACAGATGGCAGGGCAGACTCGTCAAGGTGAATTCTCTTTCTTGCAACAGGCTTTTTTGCTTCAGAAACAAAAGTATGGCGTTTTTTTTCAGTCAAACTAGTGGTACCCACAACATTGTTTGTACTGAATGTATCTAATTCATCTTCAATATCCACATCCATTGTGAAGTCATCTTTTAGCATTTCTAAAGAATGTAGATTTTCTGTTTTGGGTTTGGGCTGTTGCGCCATTACTGACGTGCCATGCCAACTCCTAGGAGCATCAGCCTTTACAGCAGCAAATGAGGAACGCACATCAATATTGTCAAGAGAAACTACTGTTGCCACATTTGGAAGGAGTGTTGAAGTAATACCCAACTTTTCTCTAAAAGTAAACTGCTGCTGCCAATATCTTTCTAGCGTATCTTCAGAGCAAGCGAGTCCTAATTTATTGCATAGTTGTAGCAACTTTGAAGACTGGGAAAGTCTTTTGATTAATGTTCCAATTGCAATCTGTAGAGGATAACTATTTTCATCATTAAGAATAAACTGCAACAAGCAGGTGGCAATTATTCTTTTGTGTTTTCGCTTCTCTCCTGACTTAGTATTATTTGAGGGAAAGTTTATAAATTCCTTATCAATTAGAACAGATGAATTTTGAAAGTATTTATTTTCGTCCTTTGTGGCAGTTAACATAGATATTACATTCCACACTAGTGGATTAAATGAGTTGTATAAATCTGTTAACTGAAAATTAATCACTGATGAAGGATTTTGCAGATATTGTTCCCTAATTCCTTGAGAACACAAACTGCTATTACAACTGCTGAGCACATGCCTAAAATGGGTATTCATTTCAACAGAAGATGCATATGTTTCATTGGAAGAGTGCTGTGTTTCTAAGCCTTCAAAGTTACCAGAGTCTTTGTTACTTCTCAGTTTCAATGACCTATTTTCAAATGAACTATTGTGCCAGGCTTCGATAATGGAATCCTTTGGTAAATCAGAAAGATAAAAAAATATACCTTTCTTGCAAGCCAATTTGTGTATTGTGAGAACATCACCAAACTCCTCAAGAATCTTAGTGAGAAAAAAGGTTTTAGTTTTGGCAAGTTCATGGTAAAGTGCTTGATCTTTGATAGTTGACTTCAAATTCAAAAGAAAACAGTCATAGGCAGAACTTAAAAGAAAACTCTTAGATGATTCACACATCCTGGTGATATCTATAAATGACATATTAAGTACTTTGGAAAGTATTTTATCTACATCATCACAGCCTTCCAGTTCTATCACTTGTTTCAAAAATTCTTGTTGGAGTAGTTTCAATGATCTCCAAGCTGGATTTGTTCGTACAGCATATCTTTGACATGAAGGACATAATACAGTATCTTCTTCCAATGAAAACTCATCATTAACTATTCTCAGCTTATCAACAGACTCCTCAGAAAGAGTTGAACATAGATATTTTCTACCAAGCTTCAAATTACAACTGCAAACTGAACAGTGTACTTTAGACTTAATGTTACGCATTTCTGCCCTGTGTTTACTACAGAGGGGAATCGGTTGTGGGATGGACAATGCTTCAAGAGCAAATGCATTATTAAAATCAGTCAACCTACAGGCAATATCGGTTTTTGAAACTTGATCACAAATTAAGAAATGAGACAAAAAACATATAGGGCGCTCTACTTTTCTTGATTTTTCAGGAGTATATATGTCAGATTGTGTCTTTTTCATATATTTTAGGCGACATGCGTTGCAAATACATTTATTAACATCTACTTGTGGGCATTTTTCTTGAATCAAACAATTTAAACCTTCAGATGATGATGATGACATATGGTAATACCTATGTGAAACTTTACTGCAGAGTTGACATGGACCACATGGTGTTTCACCACATGGTCTATTTTTCTTCACCCCAACAAAAAACTATTATCAAAAGCTATGGGAAAACATGGGCAAGCAAATGGCGAATACTGATCTGTATGTCTTGGCATATGCAGGAAGGCTAGAAGACTGCATGAATGATGGTGTGCCTCTGGAGGCCGTGGTGAGTGATGAAAGCATGCTTCATTGGGAGCTATATTGGGAGTAGTATACTGCTGGAGATGGAGAGGCGAAACCGGAGGTGCAGGTGCGGAGGATGCAGCTGTAAGATTTGAGGTGGCTGTACGCTTTGGGCAGGATGTATGTGGTTGGTGTGGTACCTCTGGAGGCTGGGTACTGAGTGGAATGCAGTCATAGTTGATCTATGAAACGGAAAACAATCAATGAATATTTCAAAATATACTGACAAGCTTGCTATGACTCAAAAATAATTCTTGTACTTAAAGATTATATTGCACAATTGGAAGGATTACACATAGAATAGGGTGTTACCGGTGGATGGTGAATGGCATGATGACGGGCAAGATTGAGTAGGGATTGTAAATGAGACGAGACATCTGGAGGAACCGGTGGATGGTGAATGGCATGATGATGGGCAAGATTGAGCAGGGATTGTAAATGAGACGAGACATCTGGAGGAACCGGTGGATGGTGAATGGCATGATGATGCTCCTGTAATAAAATATTTGAAGGATAAGTGAAGTGAAAAATTACAAATATTCCTCCTTTATGAAAGTAGCATGAAAATCTTTATGGGAAGGGCCATTTGCCAATTCAATTCATGTATCATTATAAAGAAAATTGACCTCTCAAACTCCTTTAATAAATTACTCTATGATATGATGATAGCCTGATAGGGGGGGGGGGGGAGAGGAACGGAATGCCTCCAACAGCACCCTTGGTGATGGGAGCATAAGAAATAATAAGAGTATATCAATAACAAAAACATAGATATATAGCATCACATAACAGTTATTATATGTCACTGTACAGGATATAAATATTTTTTATCTATACTGTATATTTAGATATTCCTAATGAAATAAAAAAAAGTACATGTACAACTTACGGGTGCATTTATGCCATTTCTGATGATAGAGACTGTAGAAGCTGAAAGGCTTGATGGGGTCTGTTGAGGGCTTGACGGGGACTGTAGAGGGCTTGATGGGGTCTGTTGAGGGCTTGACGGGGACTGTAGAGGGCTTGATGGGGTCTGTTGAGGGCTTGACGGGGACTGTTGAGGGCTTGACGGGGTCTGTTGAGGGCTTGATGGAGTCTGTTGAGGGCTTGACAGGGACTGTTGATGGCTTGACGGGGTCTGTTGAGGGCTGGACGGGGACTGTAGATGGCTTGATGGGAGATCATACATGTACACTCCTTTCTAAGGTCAAAAGAAAACAAAAACAAAATTACAATTAGCATGCTATACAAAAATTCATTCATGATCCATTCAATATATGTTTATCGTTATTGTGTGATTGATTTAAATTATTCTCAAATGAAAATCACAAACTGATATAATGTTGAGATATATATATTTGTACAGTACATGTTTTCAGTACATCCATCAGTACCTTGCCTCTCATAGAATGGCAGATTTCTTTAAAAAAGGCCCTTGCTTATTCCACTGTGAGTCATGTATATAAGTTGTGCAAAACAGTATACCGGTAATATCTAAACATTACAAACTTACGCATTTCTTTCTACTTCGTCTTTGCCGAGCTCTCTGTCTGTTCCTTTTCTTTCTCTTTCCTTTTTTTTTCCGAGCCACATATGGTGATGTGGCCACCGGGAGATTGTTCGAAATGGTTACATTCCGGAATGTTTTGACAGCTACATGTACATAATTGATGAAAATGGTCTGCACTATGTCCGGAATGTACTGATTTGCTGGAAGATTGGGGAGAGGTTCCTGGTGCCTGTAGGGCCACTTAGGCTTTATAAAGCCATCTTCCTGGAGACTTGGCCTCGCCCTCGTCCGTTTTTTCTTGTTTGCTGGTCTCTTTGGCTTCCAAATTACATGTACAGGTATCTCTGAATCTTTCACTTGTTTCAGCAGTTGCTTGGATCTTCTTTTAGAATTAGAAGTATATATTTTTTTTAGTTCAGGAGGGATCCATGACACAGTGGGAGTATTTGTGCACGTGCATGATCTTTTAATCAAAAGGTTATAAATAAATTGTTCAAGGTTGAAAAAGTACAGACACTTGCCAAAAAAAACTTAGGTGAAGACCATCTCGTTTGAAAAAGTCATCCGAGGAATTAAAATCAGAGGTACTGTCAAATACGGCAATATTATTAAATGTTCTGCTAAGTTCTGTCAATTGTTCATTATAGTAAAGGGACTGAATATACAAAAGTTCGTTATCCCACCTGGGTAAAATTAAAGAAAAAACGATGGTTGCCCCTCTGAAAAGTTCAGTGCAGGTAATGTAAAGTTCAATTAAAGATTTCTTGTCCTTTTCCCAAATTCCTGACTGCAAATTATTTGTTCCAACGTGTAGAAAAACAACACTGACTCCTTCTCGAAAAGACACAAAATGTTCTTTAATGTGCCTCCTCAGCTGTGTGATGGTAGCTCCAGGAAAACAGTAAATATTAAAGTCAAGATCAAACTCGGAATAAGAAGAAATATTGTCCAAATCCCTCAAAATTGAATCAGCAAAAACAAAAATCTTCTCCTTGGAAACGGTGTGCATACAGTGATGGGAACTCCTGTACAGAGAGAGAGAGAGAAAGAAAAAAAATATAGTTGTAAATTATTTTTTCATTTTAAACTTAACCGTGTTTATGGACTCCAAGTCAAGTAAATGAATATGGAATGAGGTATGGACAATTATTTATTGTTAAGAGTTATTTCTTTCTCTGTTTCCTTTTATTACTGAAAGAAATAACACTGCATACCAAATACCATACATCATTTGATACATGTGGGGCTAATCGCGAATTCCACATTTACCCGCGCAAACGCCCCAATTCCCGCGACTGGGAGACTATGACTGTAAATATTATCACGACTTCCGGTAAAAAAATAAAAATCTCGTTAATTTTTAGGAGAAAATAAACATATAGGATTGGTGCCCCTTCTAAACTTTCGAGTGGCGATATCGACGGTGTCCAATCTTTGGAAAAACGCAACTAGTTCACGAAAATGTTTACAATACCAGTCAGGAACTCGAAAAGTGTCAAGAGATGTTCAAAACGGCTCTCAGAAACAACCGTAAATTTAATACCCAATCTATGTCACGTATTTTCGACCTCATATTTGCAAAAAAAAGAGGAGAATTTGATATCAAAATGACGAGTAGAAATCACTTAACCACTTACCCATACATGCTGCAACCTGGAAATCCATAGAAATGCTGCACGCTATAGTTTGTTGACCCTTGCAGATACGTCACGAAATCTCGCAAATTCCGAGAGCGGGATATGCGCTGGTAACGGCGTTCGAGAAGTTGAAAAGGATCGGCGTAATCAGCTTATTTGCATACGCTGTGCGGACAGACTGTTTCCTGCTTTAAAAATAATGAAAAGATATGTTAAATGCTATGTTGATTATTTTAATTTATTCTTTGGAAGAAAAAAAATATAGACCAGGGCAGCGTTTCTCGAAACCGTCATAACTACAAGTTCACCGACATCCCATTGAAACGCGTGTATTAAGCTTAACACACGTTTCAATGGGATGTCGGTGAACTTGTAGTTAGGACGGTTTCGAGAAACGCTGCCCTAGAGTCTACCGGTAGAGGGATCTAGGGTCTATAGACTAGATCCGTCTACCAAACGAAAGAAAAACTTATGGCGAATATCATAGACTTAAATTGGATACAATTTTTAGTTTCTACTTTCACTAAACTCCATCGTCTCAACTAACTAGCTGGAAATGTTTTCATGATATCGATTCCAGCGAGCCTTAAACGGCTCCCATACCAACACTCATACAGCGCATTATACGGAAGCAGCACAATTACGGAAGTGCCAGTCAGAGGTCAACACCATTGTGTAGACAGTAGAGATCGTAAAGTCACACGCTACACGTGAAAAGGGAGCTAAGCTAAGCTGTATCTTTCTGGTAAGATATTTGCTATTATTTCGTTATTTTAACCTACGATTTTGAATTTCCGGAGGTAGTCTAATTAGGAGTAGATCGAAGTGGCATAAAATTCATCGAGGTCACTGTCCAATATTCGGACACATTTTAGGGTTTGTTGACATGGATGGTTCTCCGCGCGGTGGTGTGGGAGCCGTTTAGGCTTGCTGGAATCAATATCATTCATTAAAACATTTCTCAACCAACGTATTTTCTCGCTGAAGTTACTCGCAAAATCTCGAAAAAGATTGGAGCATGCCATTGGCCATTGCGAGCTACGAAGTACGACTCTACGAGACGTAGATCTAGACTCTAGATCTATAATAAATTCTGTGCGGATGGCTAATCACCATGATTACGTGTCAAATTGTGCTCTGACTGAATCCCATGCAAACATAAATAGACCTTTAGAATAGAAACATTTCTATGCCTTGGACCGAAGGCAATGCTCTACCTACATTGTAAGTCAGATCCAGGGAGTTCCGCCGGCCGCCGAAGCCGAAGGTGTCGGAGCCCCGACGCCTTCGGCCAGTCGGCGGCGGAGCTCCCTGTACAGTTATTGCCATTGCTCAGACGGCGAGCGTGCACGAGTATAAAATCACACACTTTCGCGCCATCATAGAAATAACAAATTGGTAACAAATTGGTAACTTCCGGGTTTTTAGGGTCTTAATTACTATGATTATAAAGATAATATGATTTTGCGTCAATTAGGTTTTGACATATTTTTGATCAGTGACTTTTCATCTTTCGAACGAATCTCAAAGTGGACAAATTTATTTTGTACCAAAGTCAGGAACCAAAAGTGAAATTCCCGGGTCAAAACAGCAGTTGAAATGTTACAAAAATAACGACAATAAAAGTTGTGAAAAATTATTGTTTAGAAATTGCGAAATATGGCAAATTACATATCAAACTGATGCTGAAAATCTCGAGAGTGACTTACCGTTGCATGCTGCCATGTTGAATGAAGTTAACGACCAAAAAAGCAGCTACATATACACCCCTACAAATCTCACTGAAAATCGCATGGAAATTCAGCAGACGTAAATGTTATGTGATCGCCAGATATCGCTGAGTAAAAATCAGCTTTCAGCCTCATTAACGCGCGCGCTGCGGTCTGACTGACAATGCCTAAGCGGTACCCGTTGGTCTCCCATGATCCCCTCTTTTTTATGTTAATTGAGAGCTTATTTGATGAGATAACCACCTGCCAGTTACCTCGCCGGGAGGTCTAATCCCTCCTAGCCAAACTAGTGCAAATAGCCTTTAAGGAATGAAAAATTATGTTGATTGTAACCCATGTTACAATGTACAATGTTACAATTTTTACAGCCCCTAGTCTTCCTGTTTATCTCTCTGTTTAAAAAGTTGTACCTTGGTTTCAGTGAAGGGTAATTTTGTTTGGCTTGTTTGATTTTGCCGCGTTCTTCGCTGAGATCTCTTCTGAATTATTACAGACATGACGTTTGTCCGATTATAGGCCTGTATACCGAAATACTTTTCTATTATGAAGGGATATGTTTCAGGCAACACAAAATGAAAATTCTATTTCCTGACAGAACGGTATTATGTTTAGGCTTGTATATAAGCATGACAATTGATATATGTCATTTAAGTACCTGTAATGGCATATGTAATAATCTGCAGAAGAAATGATGGCACATCTATCATAATCAACGTTGTAATTTGTTTCCTGTTATATCGAATAAAATTGTCTTTAAAATTCTAACTGTGCTATGGACACTCATTTTCATATCAAATATAAAATGTTTCAGAAAAAATATATCAAAACTTGATATCAATAACATTCATGTCTGCATTGCCACCATATGTTATTGTAGTTCTCTGCTGAATTTTTGTGCTATATCTTGCTAGTTTATTAATGGCTGCTCTGTAATAATTCAGAATTTTCCGTCTGGTATGGGGAATTCAAACTGACATTTGTCAACCTAGCTTGCCCATACACATGTAGAGGCGGTCAGAGTCAGGCATAGTCTTAGTCTCAGAGGAATAGCTCTCGATATAAGAGACTGAAGCTTTCATTAATGTTTCAATAAAATGTGTAACTAATAAAGAAATAATACAGCAAGGTGTGTTTTCCTGGAAGGTTTCCTTATTGCTCTTGAGTTGTTTTTGAAAACTGGTATCTTTAAAGGGCATTAAGACTCATGAATCTCTAAGGTTCGCCTAAAATATTATCATATGACAACATTATATGCCTGTTAATATGTCGTGTGAGTTGAAAAAAAGTTTACACCAAAAAAAAGTCATTTAATTTAAAAGTCAGCAATAAACGAAAGGATATTATACATGTTTTAAAAAAGTGTTATATCCCGAATCGTTTTGTATCATTTGTATGTAGTATGTGTTCACGCTTGGATGAACAGGAGGCATTGTTTGCGAGAGTGCAAAAATCGACTTGTACAAAATTATTAAAGTGAGATAATGAATATATCTAATGAGATGCATTGCATAAGCTTTGTGCAGAAACAAAGTCACACACACACACACAAACACACATGGGCACAAATGTTCTTTGATTTTTGATATGTGTGGCATGATGAATTTTGTTAAGGATGTTATTTGGATCTGCAAAGACCGAATCAATACCCAAATCCCAATTGTTTGTTTTTTCTTCAAACATCACATAAGCATTACTGGTGCAAGTCGATTTTTGCACTCTCTTAAACAATGTCTCCTGTTCATCCAAGCGTTAACACACCACACACGAATTATACCAAATGATTTGGGATAAAACACTCTTTCATTAGATGTATAATAGTTTACTGTTCATATATTATTTTTAAAATAATTAGCAATTTTTTGTAGTTGTAAACTTTTTTTCGACTCACACTGTACATGTAGACATATGGGGCGTGAGTGGTTGTGGGGAGGAATAGGCATGTGTGTGCGCGTGTGTGCGTGCGTGTGTGTGCGTATGTGTGTACATGTATACTCTAGGCGTAACAAATTCATGGGTACATTGCTCCGACTCCGTCAAGATTTCACTCTAACTCACAATTATTTATATTTCGATAAGTTCCAGTCTCACTCTCCTTCTCTCTTCCCCTATCTCATTCAATCTCCATCTTTCTTTCCCTATCTCTTTTTCTTTTCCTGATTTTTCCCTCCTCTTCTCGTTCTCATACATCTCTCTCCTTTTCATACATAGACATAATCTCTCTCTATCTCTCTCATCATTCTATTTCCCACTTGTGCCTCATTTACTCTCTATGTAAAAAATTCCCCCAAAATTTATCAACAAATCAACCTAGGGCAATTTCAACGCTTTGTCCGTCACCTGGTGACATATTACTAATCTGAATATGATATATGTAGGGTATTGAAATTGCCGCCCTTGAGTTGATTTCTTGAAAGTCTTTGTGATTGTACACAAAGGAACATACGATACACAACGTGCAATGCAGAAAGACTTTAATCCAAAAGAAACCATAGAATACTTTCAATTTGGATCCAGTTAGTAGGCCCCTGCAACGTATCATAATCAAATTGAAGGGAAACGTGAAAAAGGTTCGACCATCAAATTCATTGCATCTAAGAAAACCAACAGTCCAACACAAAGCAATTTTATACCGACGAATAACTCCAAGATTTAACAAATCAAAATAGTTTTATCTCACATTTTATCACCAATTGCGATTATCTATCAATATCATAATCATGTGGAAAGTACGATTTTAAATATTGAAATGTCCGTCCCCCTTAACGATTGGATATCTAATAAAATGTATGTTCGAATTAATTTACTTCCGCTTTAGATTTGAAATTTTATGTAAAGAAAACCCACAAAAATTTAATCATATAATACGTAGTTCTGTATAATTTATGTCTTTTAGACATTATATTACACAATGACACTTGACCAATATTGATCATCTTTGAAAATGTGACTTTCATTATGACTGATTAATAAAATTGATTATATCAATGCATACCATATGTTATTTCGATATCATTGTGATAAAATTGTCCATGATCGTCAGTGTTAAAGATTATATAGTTCTTGATATTTTTTCAGTTAATGGAATTATCTACTATCTTTTCGGCTTGTAATAACTTACACCGTTATAAGTTTTATGAAAAACGACTACCCTGGTATACAATTATTATAAAAAAAGCACGAGCAACCGGTAAAAAATGAAACAGCTTTGCACTACACAAAGCCAACTTTAGCATCTTTATAACGGGTCCCTATCATTAAAGATGAACGCTATATCTCAACGTGTTTTATAATACCAGCTTAAAAATGCAATAGAGATAGATAACAGTTAAATCCTTGATCATCGTGACATGAAGAAGAGTATAGATGGAAGAGAGTGGCAAAAAACTTTAAATCGGGTCACTGGAACGCTCGAGGTGTACACGTTCTCTCAGCATCGTCTGCAAAATTATAAAGAATAAAAATGAGGTAGAAGCTACTATTATTGTCAAGTGTTAATGGTTCTTAAAACATCCACATAACTCATTTACCAATTTGCGGTTAAAATGCATGATAAAAATGACATATGATGAGAAATATTTTTGGTTTTTGCGATAGATATTTCAAGACGTCCTAAAAAACTGTTATCATCCTTCACACAACATGACGTCATGGCTGAAAAGAACTACAAGATAATGGGAAGAATGGATTAAGCTGATTTATCATAGAGAAGTAGAAGGGGCGGCACAAGTAAGTCCGACAGTTCTATGAAAAGGCCCTAAAATGGAACCAGGTAACAGGTTTGCCGTTTGGGTTGAAGCATTCCCTGACAACAACAACAACAACAACAGCAACTAGAAATGGTAACAGTGATAGGTCTAAATTATGAATTTAATATCTACATAGGCCTATACAGGGCTGTCAACCCTCCCGCATTCGGATGGAATCTCACGACACCACGCTCATTCTCCCGCCATCCCACCAGCTCGAAGCGGGAGACTCCCGCCACCACGCCCTAACATTTGGATGACTTTGGAATGTACCTTCTGCTGTGCCACCTCCCCCTCTCCCCTGTTTCATTAAACTTACCATTAATAACAAGTGTCAATATTCAATTACAAATTCGCTGACAACCAATCAGATATAGTTCTTTATGTAGCTTGTAACAGTTATCTTCACTTGGTATTGATGATAGGTTTTATGAACCGTGCCGGGTCATGCTTAGTATTTACCTTCACTCAGTGCATCTGACACCGGCATCTTCGGCGTGCGAGCAGTTATTATCGAAAGGAGCATTGCTCGGGCAATACTCCAGAGCGGTATCTCTAGAGGAACACCGAACATCGTCGAATATGATTGGCATATCCTCTGAACCTTGTCCGAATTCAGCGCTTCCTACCGCAGTTCCCGAGCTGTAACCAAGAGTTCGGCAGACAACTCCAGCATCGGTGTCATCCCAGAAGTCATCACAAATCGTTCCCCAGACTCCGTCGTAGAAAACCTCAACTCTGCCTTCGCTGTTGCAGGTTCCATCAACCAGTCGTAATTCTACAGTTATGATGCGAAAGAGAGATAATATTAATAATACGAAAAAATAACAAAAAAGAGGAAAGCAGACAAATCTGAGAAGCAGACTGGTGACAGTTTGATCGAAATAAAACAACCGAAAAAAGAAAATTGGAGATTTCTGTAAGTTGTAAGACTATACGTATTGGAACTTCAAATATGATGAATATAGGGCCTAACAAATTTCCAATTTGTTCCAACACACAAAATGACTTACATGTCATCTTTTTTCAAAATGTATGACTCGGGAAGGTCTTTTCTCTTCAGAGGACCTACACTGTCGCTCATATAGTCGGAATATTTTTGTTTTACCCCAATTTATGGAATTATTTTAAAAACAATTTAAAAATAATAGATCTAGATAATAGTATACATTCTCAGATTTTATTGAATAATATTTTGACAATGCATGTTTTGCGTGACTGCTAAAGCATGTGTATGCTACTATGCTTATCAACTAGGGGACCTACGCCCTTAAGTCATAAATGACAGTAATGAGGATTAATGCCCCACAAAAGGGCACTAATATAGCACATCGACACGGTTTTGATCCTGGGGCCTCACAGTTACGAGACCATTGCTTTGAAACTGAACCATGACTGTACGCAGCGGGGGCTAGGGTAGAGGGCAGTTTCCATAAATATTTATAAAAAAAACAGAAAATGCAATAATTTTTCAATAATTTATTGCATTTTACCCCGGTCCCCAACGTAAAAAAATCCTCTGGATGGCCATGAATTATGGCTCAAGGCATGGGCACACAAAGAATTTTTTAATGTTGGGAACTGGGGTAAAATGCAATAAATTATCGAAAATTTATTGCATTTTCTGTGTTTGTTTTATATTTATGGAAACTGACCCCTACCCTAGCCCCCACTGCGTACAGTCATGGTTCAGTGACAAAGCAATGGCCTCGTAACTGTGAGGCCCCAGGATCAAATCCGTGTCAATGTGCTATATTAGTGCCCTTTTGTGGGGCATTAATCCTCATTACTGTCATTTATGACTTAAGGGCGTAGGTCCCCTAGTTGATAAGCATAGTAGCATACACATGCTTTAGCAGTCACGCAAAACATGCATTGTCAAAATATTATTCAATAAAATCTGAGAATGTATACTATTATCTAGATCTATTATTTTTAAATTGTTTTTAAAATAATTCCATAAATTGGCGGAACAGAAGACTCCGGCATCTTCAGAGTGCCGACAGTTATGGACGCCGAGACCAGCATTAGAACATTCACCAAGATTTGTTTCAGTTCCAGTACATGATACATCATCCAGGACGATTTCTCCTAATCCTTCTCCGAAATGAGCGAATGCTGCCAGAGTTCCAGACTCGAATCCGAGACTTCGGCAGACAACTGTAGCGTCGGTGTCACCCCAAAAGTCATCACAGACAGTTCCCCAGGCTCCATCGTAATAAACCTCAACTCTGCCTTCTCGTCTATCCTTTCCATCAACCAGTCGTACTTCTAAAGCTATCATGCGAAAGAGAGATAATAGTAATGATATGTTGATATTGGATATTGAAAGATATTGCAATCATTGATACTTGTTTGCTTGCTAGGTGCCTTGTCTGTTCCATACATTGACGATCATGGCTTTCAATCTACTTCTATCTCTGGTTCTTTGTAATGTGACATTAGGGACTTTTAGATTGAGTGGACGAGATTGGTGTGAACCTCCTCTGATCATGCGTGTCTATGGCAAGCTGTTTTAACATTTATTCCTATTCTTGATATCAAGAATTACCATTGCTTTACAACAGAAAATAATTTCTTGATATCAAGAATTACCATTGCTTTACAAAAGAAAATCATTTCTTGATATCAAGAATTGAATAAATGTTAAAACGGCTTGCCATGGACACGCATGATCACTGGACGTTCAAGCCGTTCTTGTTCACTCAATCTAAAAGTCCCTATTACTTCTGTTACCAGTCAGCCCAATGAACTTATCCTTGCATTTGATGCGCTGTCTCCCTCTGCTTCTCTTTCCCTCAACTTTTCCTGTCAGTATCCTGTTTTCTGTGCTTTCTCTTCTCATAGCTAAATGTAATAACAGTAGTGAAATCTTAATTGCATGGTATTGTGTGCCCAGTTTGGAGAAGGCCAAGTTAGATGTGAGTTGTACTTATGTTGGGCTAGTCACAATAATGTGTGCTTTTGATTTCCATTGGACCCTTTCTAAGACCGGAAGGCTTGCTGTATTCAGTTTCAGTTTTACTTTTAATGTTTTGAACCTCATCATGAATTGCATTTTTTCTCAAATCAAATTTCAGTTAGATTGGATAGGGTTCATTTGGTTATTATTCTTTAACAGTTATTTATTTATTTATTTATGAATACATTTTTTGTTTATTTATTCCTTTATCTAATTTTTCTTCAGGGGGGAAACGACCAGATAAAGTCATATTCGTTTGTGTACTACACATAAATCCTGATTAGGATGTAGTTAGGAGGTTGAAACTCTGCATATAATAATGAATATATAGTACTAAATTGAAAGAACACTTATTCCAGGTTTTAACCCGACTTTCAGTTACTCCACTTTCCAGAATATTAGCCAATGCCGCTATCAAGACTTTTATGATTTCTGTTTGTTTGCAGGTGCAGCATGTATCCTTCACAAATGACAGCCGCTGGGTGGCTGTGAGTACTATGAGGGAGACTACTCATCTCTTTCCTATCACTCCGTATGGAGGTAAGAACCTTCTCGAATTGCATCTTTAAAGTGACTCAGTAACATTGCCTCAGATTCTGAAACAAAATCCTGGATTTAGCTCATGCTGCCAAGATAATTATAAACCTTTAGGTCAGTCAGGAACCCCATGATTTTTTCAAGCCGATCGCCTGTCTGATTATCAATATATTTATGATTGGAAATCCAAATTTAATTTTTTTTTTTCCTAATGGTTTTCATAACACTGCAGTCTATTGAGGAAAATGAGTATGGTAATACCGGTCACTCAAAGATTTTACTCTTTTGAGGCACTTTTATCCTGCCATCCTTGCCTAGGTCGTGTATGTGCAAGAACACACATGTCTCAGAAAAAAAAACAAGAAGAGTCTGTTCCACAAAAGTGCTGGCCTAGAAGAGCTAGAAAAGGTTCTGGAACATTGCAGGGATGATGTCATTCAAAATGCACTTTGGTGGTCATGGTTTTTATCCTTCTATCCGTACCTAGGTCATGTATGTGCAAGAACACACACATCTCAGAAAATAGTCAACAAAGAGAGTCGGTTTCACAAGAGTGCTGGTCTAGAAGAGCTGGTGGAAACGGGAAGATGGAGTCCCGTACATGGTCTATCAGAGAGTCCTACATCATCAGGTGAGTCCATGTGAACAGTTCTTTAGGCACACATGCTATCTCAGAGCTGCCAACCAGTATGATTTTATTGTATTCGTACAATTTTTCCTCAATAAAATACTTTTTCAAAACAGAAAACAAATAATGTGCTTGTGTATTTTGTGTGTGGTCCATGTGCAATGGCAAATTGCCCATTCTCTCCTGTAAGGTATCCCACAAGCATCTCACGTCGGCAATTTGGGGATGTTCGTTGGTTCATCGAACACACCAGTCATGACGAAATCATGCAAATTCAACAAAATGTTTGTAAAATGTACTCATGCATAATTCTTCAAAATGTCAACAAAGACAGTCTAACAAAAAGGAAAGGATTTTTGTTCAGTCAGGGTTGGAAGCTCTGCTATCTTTTTCAGGTTCTTCTGTGAATTTAGAAGGCTGCATTATGAATGTGGATTTCTATTTTTCTCAATGTAGACAGAATAGGAAGATCACTAGACAGGTAGTAGTACTACTTGACAGACTAGGTCCCGTTGCATTTCTCTGCCATCAATGGTAACATTGCTCAACAGCCAATCAAAATTAATTATTCAATGGAAGTTATCGTTGATGGCAAAGTTTCTATCAATGATAAGTTTTATGCAAAGGGACCCTGGTGTCAAGATATTGATGAGGAACTGCCCCCTGTTTGCATTTATATTTTATGCAAACATCCCATTTTACAATGATAGTGGATTAATTTGCTGTATTATTCAACTTGGATAGACTGCAGAAACCATACTTTTGTTCCTATACAAAAAATAATAAAATGATTAAGAAAAAAAAAAAAAAGTAAACATGGCAAGATAAATGATTCTGATGTTGGAGACTTACCAGTTTATATTATGGCACACTAAGGATTCATGGACGTAAAATGTTGATTATTCTTTATTCAAATTCAAACTGGGTTCAGAGCTTCAAAGTTAGCTATTTTAAACGAGATATGATTGTAAAACCCATTGAACATTATACATTTGTAGGTTGATTTTTCCTTGAACATCCAAAGACAAATCCTAGTGTATCATACTCTCTTGTATATTATCTTCTCCGCAGGTTTCCACACTCCAGACTCCATCGCCTCCATCCCACACAACAACACCCTCAACGTAGCCATCGGCAACCCCCGCCTACCCCCCTACCCCCAGACCGTCACCATCCTACCCCTAGAGCAGATCAAGCTATCCACCACCCTAGGGGCCGTGGCCACCAGCATGGCCGCTAGCACCGCCAAGCCAGGCAGGGGCAAGGCACCCACCCAGAGCTCCGGGGCAAGCGAGTACTCGGGGCTAGCGACCTGCTTTGCTCTGTCGAGGGGGCATGTGCAAGGAGCCAACCAGGTGCCCAGAGAGAAAGGTAATTAATGAAGAAAATAATAACTTTGGCTTTCTGCATTGCTATATAAGTAATTTTGTGTCTTTTGCAGTGTATCAGTGGTCCGTGATAAATTAATGACTGGAAGTGTTGTGTTAAGGAATGCAATTATGATGAATCATGACTTGCATGAAAATCTCTACTTCCTGTGGCGTAGAAACTGATTCATTTGACTTTGTTTTTACTGAGTTTTTATGTAAACAAGTGCTTTGGAGGAAACTGGAGGGAAGATTTTTTTTTCCAGAGGTTTTTGTTAGTACCTGGTCATGATGTTATTCCTTTTTGTTTTAATATGAATATTGTTTACTGTGCCACCGTGATCACACGTCTATTGTAATTTGCAGTTCTTTGTTAAATGTGCCTTTAGTTTAGTCAGTATACAATCTGATTTTCATGATTTTTGTCTTTTTCTCCTACTTTTTTCTCTCTCTGATCACTCTCCTATCTCTGTTTCACTCTCTCTTGATCACTTTCTTGACCTATATCTTCAATCTCTATCTGCCTGTATTCCTTTTCTTTGCCTGTTCTCTCTCTCTCCTTTCTTACTCTTCTCTCTCTCTCTCTCTCTCCCTCTCCCTCTCTCCCTCTCTCTCCCCCTCTCTCTCCCCCTCTCTCTCCCCTATCTCTCTCCCCCTCTCCCCCCATCCCCCTCTCTCTATCAACCTCTTTTCATAGACTCAACACGAGCTTCTCCAATACCCTCCCTCTTCATCATGTCGTGCCATGGGTTCCTTGTAGAGTACACCTTAGATCCCAAGGCTACCTTACCGGCTAGTGTCAAGAAGGGAGATGATTCCCCTCTAGAGCTGGTTGCAAGCATGGTAGCACAGTGGAGACTACAAAGGTTAGATCTTAGTTGTATTTATTTATTGTTTGTTTGTTTGTTTGTTTGTTTATTTATTTATTTATAAAATTTATTTATTTATTTTTATTTATTTATTTATTTATTTATTTATTTATTTATTTTTTTTTTGGGGGGGGGGGGATGTAATTTGTAGAGTACTCTTAAAGCGGGACTGCACTACTTGTAGCTACTTGCGTCCTCTATATAGCAAACAATGCCTAAGCAGAACCCGTTGGTCCCCAATGACCCCCTTTTTCTTATGTTAATTGAGAACTGATTTGATGAGATAACCACCTGTCAGTGACCATGCAGGGAGGTCTAATCCCTCCTGGCCAAACTAGTGCAGACAGGCTTTAATGTGTCCTGCTAAGCATTTCTCAAGGAAGGAGATGAATCCTCTTCAGAGCTGGGCCCTGTCTTACAAAGAGTTTGTTTGACCAAAATTGATTGCAAGTGGTCTAGTCACTAGCAAACCTCTATCTTTTTAGTACAGTGTTGCGATTGATTTTGAATTACTATCGATTCAAATCAAGCTTGATTTCTAAGATGGGGCCTGGTTGCTAGCACGGTACCGCAGTGGAGGTTGCAAAGGTAGATACATGTGCTTCTCTAATTTAGAAAGATTTTGTTTGTTTGAAATCTCTGCACAGAAGGGGAAAAAGGATGGAGTGAGGGATAATTTCAACCTTTTCAAAGTCCCCTCTGTATATTATTCTGAGAAAGGAGATTGATTTGTCACTTCTAGAGCTACTTGCTAGCCAAGTAGCTCCATGGAAACCTTTGGACAATACAAATGAAGATAAATATTTCCTGCTCACAATGTCTACATATAGGAGAAAAGGATAAGAAAATAGGCAAGGGAGGGCTGTTTTAATTGTTAGTACTCTCAGTGTATCATGCTAAGGTGACTTGACTTAAAGTTGGTTGCTGGCATGACAGGTCAACAGAGAATGTAAATGTACATTCCTTTTTTTTCTCAATATAACATTTCTGTGCAGATTTTCATTGTTTCTTCAAATTTATTGTTAAAAGATAGCAGGGGGGCGGGGGGGGGGGGGGGGGGGGGTGATATAATTCAAAATCAACTGAAATTAAACCTCTTACTTATTACATTTTAACATATCATATTTTCTTTTTGACTTTCCTTGACAGGGGTTTCAACTCACCCGAGTGTAACTTAAGAATACCTGGCAATAGTTTAGTACATCTATTCAGTGATGATGCAGAGAGGTCTATTACAGCAACACAAGGTAAACGATGGTTTATTTACAGTTTAAGTAGTTTTTCCTATAGACATTTGTAAGGTGCCAAATCAACTTGAAATCAAATGCTAAAGGCAAATTTATGCACAAAAAAATGACATATAGGCATCTGCATTATAAACAAAAGATAAGAGTAAAATAAAACATGAAAATAAAAGAGAACGATTAATTATGCCAAATCAAAGATATATGTTTTAAAGGCACACTGTCCTACTTGTAGCTACTTGCTTCCTCTATATAGAAAACTTCCCCAATCGGTGCCTGTTGGTCCCCCATGATCCTCTTTTTCTTATGTTACACTGTAAATGAGAGCTGAGTTAATGAGATGGCCACCTGTCACAGTGACCTCGCTGGCTTGCTGGGTGGTCTAATCCCTTCTAGCTGAAGTAGTAAAGCCTGCCTTTAAGAATATTTTTGAACACATACATGCATATATATGTTGGTGTGTTTTGTTTGTTGTAAAGGTATTTCCATATAACCCTCTTTTTTAACCCACCAAATCTATCTTTCACCCAGGCTCCCTGTACCAATCACTACCTAGGAATGAGTCCTGTGAGAGTCTGACATCAGCTCATAGTAGCAATCAAGATACCGACTTTGATGAGCCTTGGTTATCACAGGTAGGTCTACCCATAATGGACCTTGTGGTAGATTAGCCTTGTGCCAAACAAATTATCCAATGAAGTCTACTACTACAGTATTTTATGATCTTTTTCAGCATACATTTAAAAAAAAATGATCACTTTGTTTTTATTTCAAATTGGCAACAGCAGTATTTTTTGTTTATTTCTGCATTCTAATAATAGTCAATTATCTAAAAAAAAGAATACACATGGACAGAACCAGTGGTGGAAAGTTCAGAATGGTGCCAGTTTGTAAAGATGAACAGGGATTTAAAACTGTGATCCAGCATTTGCTTTGATGACTTGTGCTTATGGCTTTCTTTCATCAAAGATAAAATGTTAAGGTTAGGGATTTGGATTTGGATTATTAGTTGAGTCAAGGGTTGAAGTTTGGAAATGGGTTATCATAAGAAATTCACCATGGAGCCTTTGTTGCTGTAGCGGTTGTCATAGAAATTTTCATACTTATGAACACATTGCCAATTTGAAGAATTTTAAGGCTTATATTCATTCCTTGTCAGAAATTCATTTTGTCAAATGCCATAGCTTTAGTTTACCTTGCTGTACTTCCTATGGTTGAGATGGTGACACACGCAGGCCCACACTGTCACCTATGGATGGGACCACAGATTTTTTTCTTCAAGACAGTCCCTCAGCCTAGCATTACTACCATCTCATAAAAGATAACACATTATTTTATATTTGATTTTATGTTATGTCTCCCTAATATTCATAAACTATTCATGTATAACCTTATTATACCTAACAGGTTGAGATGGTGACACACGCAGGCCCACACCGTCACCTGTGGATGGGACCACAGTTTGTCTTCAAGACGGTCCCTCAGCCAAGCAGTACCACCATCTTATCATCAAGCTCCTCTGCTCTCTTGACCGAGGGTTTGGAGACCAACCGGTCAGCCATGGATATGACCATTGATGACATGGACCTCAGATCACTAAGGTTAGTTATATATGTTAGTTAAATATGTAGAATGCATGGTGTTAGATGTATGAAATACCTGAAATCCATTGAATACATGTAAGTAAAGTTCCTGATATGCTTTTGACTCGTAGTTTCAAAACTGTCTATTATCGTCCTTTCATTAAAAATCCTTGAACCACTCCTAAATACCCATTCACTCCATCTGCAATAGGAGTTGAAATGTAGGAGTCTGGGATAAATTATTGTATATGTTATCTTCAGGAATTCCCATGTTTGATTTTGTTTTGGAAATAGTATTTCACACTCAATTCCATCCAGCAAATTTCAAAAAAATTATTATCTGTTTTTACAGGAATTACAATCTCGACATGGTCTATTGCAAAAGGAAGAAAGACGGTTTGGTCATAAAAAAGGTTTTAAGAATAATCTTAATTTGTTATGGTAAAGTGTTACATGTATCTCTGTTATTTTGTTTATTATTATTAGGATCCAGCCCCTCCGATCAGACCCATTACCAACCCCCCAAGCAAGGGATGGAAGAGTCCATCGGTTGTCAAGCTGTGAGGGTTCAGCCGGAGCTAGTATAGAGTATGGATCAGGTAAGTTATATTCTTTTCTCATGTCATAATGCACTAGAATCTGAACAGTAGCCTAAAGCTCTGGAATAAAAATTCTGTTACAGTTTCTGAACATAACAAATACCACCAACAATGTAACATATTGTGATCCACAAAAATCAACATACCTACATTCATGAGGTGAATAAAACATGATAAAATGCACAAAAGAAGGAGGCCTTTCCCATTTGTTTATTTTTGTACAATGGCACCCCTTTCTATCTAATGGAGTAGAAACTATAAAGGACCGCCTGCATGTAAAGAACCGATGTTGATAAAGGTTGCCTTTTTCGCTTCCCTCGGACAGTGCTTGTTACCAAAAGTAAAATTCAAGGAAACTCTTGATAAAGACCACCTGTCTATGAAGATGGCTTTTGTAGTTTCCCTCCAGTGGTCTTTGTATAAAGATGTGACATGCAATTTATTCCAAATTTGTGTATAGTACCTAAACATTAGGTTGGTCCACAAGTACTTTTTAACCGTAAACTTTCAAAAGGGTGGTTGTGGCCCTGGCCAGAGAGCTATTCCAATCAGCAGCAAAGCATTGGGATACTCGAAGAACACCTCATACACGACAAGTGTTAAGTTATCATGATGTGTTTTTAATCACCACCTAAACATGTTAATTGGGGTATGTTTGACCATGCCTCAAACCTGCTAGAAGTGAGTTGTTGAAGCTGGCCAGAGACCTCCTTAAACCCACAGCGCAGCTCCGAGATGCTGGAGGAACACCTCAAGCTTGACAAATGTTTTATAGTGTATCATTGTTTTGCTGTAATCAACTCCCTAACTCATTGATTTTTTTGTTGTCCTCAGGTACCTTTGACCATGCGTCAAACCTGCTAGAAGTGAGTTGTAGAAGCTGGCCAGAAAACTCTCCCAGCCAGCAGAGAAGCTCTGAGATGCTAGAGGAGCACCTCAAGCTTGAAAAATGTGTTATAGTGTACCAAAGTCTCGCTGTGATCACCACCCAACCTCATTGTTTTTTGTTGGTGTCCACAGGTACATTTGACCATGCATCCAACCTGCTAGAAGTGAGCTGTGGAAACTGGCCAGAGAGCTCACCCAACCAGCAGAGAAGCTCCGAGATGCTAAAGTAACTTGTCAAGTCTGACAAATGCTCTATAGTGTACCATTATTTGGTTTTCATCATCACCCAACCTCACAGATATTTATTGTTGTTGTCCACAGGTACCTTTGACCATGCCTCCAACTTGCTAGAAGTGAGTTGTGGAAGCTGGCCAGAGAACTCCCCCAGCCAACAACGCAGCTCTGAGATGCTGGAGGAACACCTCAAGCAAACCATAGCAGAGGCCATGGCCGAATCACCGAGCACCGAAATGAGACCATCGGGGAGACTAAAAGGTGAGTGGGTTATGCTTGTACAGTCAAACCTGTTTATAGCGACCACCCAAGGGAAACACATAAAGTGGTCTTTGTAGACAGGTTCCTTTATTACATATTTCATATGAGAAACCATTTTTAAGGGAAACATAAAAAGTGGTCTTTGTAGACAGGTTCCTTTATTACATACTTCAATGAAAAACCATTTTTAAGGAAACAAAAATAGTGGTCTTTGTAGACGGGTGGTCACGAGAGCAGGTTTGACTGTATTATGAAGATGTAACATAAGTTCATTGCTGAATTTCAAACTACACTCTATGTTGTGGTAAAAAGTAAGATCTTGATACTGTAAAGCAAGAAAACTTGTGCGAATTTCATGGGCGGTTGAGGGTTGTGATAGTTTTGGACAGTGGAATGATGGGATCATGACGTCAAATTTTTGCAATCCACAAGAGTCTCCTGTCATTAAGATGACCTTCAGTAACAATTCTTGAATAATACCACAAAGTTTTGTGGTTTTAGAGTACTCAATTATATTGTTATGAGCAAACAAAAAGTTAATTTGGATATTGAAAACTTCTGTTGTAAACATTTCATAGATTCTGTTTATGGAGGAAATTATATTTTGTTTAAAAGAGATATTCAGATATTGATGATTCTGATAGTGAGTACCCTTTGGAAATGATATTTGTATTTATTTGCACCATGAATTCGTCAGTGTTTTAAGAAATCTGTGTTCAATCAAATTTACTGTGTGCGGATTTCAGCTACATGTATGCCATCCTATTTTGCAATTGTTCATTTTATACTCGTATTCTAACCCATATTTAACCCATATCTAACCATTTCTGTTCTAACTTAATCCATTGGTGATGGGTACTACCAATGTTTCCTTGTCAACCTTTTAAAAATGATAAGCAAATCATAATTTTTTTTTAAGGGGTGGAGGGGAGGGGTCGGGGAATGAAAGTGATTTTAGCAGTCATCCATAGTTGAGTGACACAATGATGCACAAATGTTGTTACTTTAATCACGGAAGAGGTTTACGGTACACCATGTGTAAAAGTCCTCGAGGGACTGAGGAAAGTAGATAGAGAATAGAGGTGAGATGAAAGGCGAGAAAGTGGAGGTTAGAAGGAAGAGTATCTTTCGGAAGTGAGTTTAGTCCTGAAAAGGACTGTAACCCAGAAAGTTTGGGCAGGATGAGAGGTTTGAGTAGAAGACTGGATTGAGTTGGAGAGTTGAGTAGGCGAGTAGAATTGCAGAGCAGGAGCAGGAGAGTAGACTCGACGTTTCGGACAGGTTGACTGTCCGTCTTCAGGAGATGGATTTTTATAAAGAGGCTTTTCTTACTTCCCTTAAAAATATATTACCCCTCAGGCTGTTAAGGACAACTGTCCCGGAATGACCGTTTCAAGAAAGAAAAAGTTAGGGTTACAACGCACAACTTCTAAACAGAATCAACAAGACAAATAATAATTATATTTGTCTCATTCAGGAAGTGTATGAAAAGCAAAATTGTTGTAGTCATATCGAAAGGAATTATGTATGTTAGGTCTTGTTAGGTTACTTCTGTTAGGTAAAATTTACAGACAAATTTGTTTTCAAGTTCTGCTCTACGTCATTGATGTATTTCAAACATCAAACCTCCAAGAAGCTGGTCTTAAACATTCTTGCTCTCTAGAACTAAGCGAAAATCTGTTATGATTCTGTGCTTAATATCATTATTGTGATTTCACATATATAACATTCTAATTTTTCATTCCTTTTTCTCTTTTCTCTCTCACCCCTTCCTTTGAATGAACTAACCCTCCCTATTCTAATTCCTTGGGGCTTTGCTCTTCGTTTCCGTGTATTCATCTATCTCTTCTTCCTGTTATCTGATTTTATGCATGCATCAATTGGTATAACTTTCTTTTCAAATGTTATCAATTTGCCTGCCTTGTGAATAAATGTCTTTGTTTTCAATCCTTACATTTTATTCCTTTCTTGTCTGTTTTCTGTTTTGTCAATAAATGCCAATCTTTCTTTTCATTCACACATCAATACACTCTTCCTCTTCCATTCATCCCTCCATCCTTTCATTCATTCATTGATGTACGGTATTCACTTGTTCATCCTTCATTCATTGATGTATTCACTCATTCATCCTTCATTTTGGGAAATTCCCATCTTGCTTTCAACTTTTCCACGCTTGCTCATCATTCCATATCATATACATCACACACCCTTAATCCTTCCCCTCTCTATCTCTTTCCTTCATATATTCACACTTTTTTTAAATATTCCCACCTTCCATTTTTCTTCTGCTGTGCTCATCATTTCTTTGCATATATGTCCCAATTCATAAATTTCCTACGGATACTACACCCTTTAAAATCACCCTTCTCCTCTGTATTGCTACACCCATATGAATCTCCCTCTTCTCCTCCTCCTCCTCCACATGACCTGTACTGTGATCCATATGTTAATACACCCCTATGAACCTCCTCCCCCTCCCAAATGCCCTTCAATGTAACCCATTTGTGAACACACCCCCTATAAATCTCCTTCTCCCCTCCCTCCCATGATGACCCTCCTGTGACCCCTATGTGACCGCACCCACCACCCCTACCACAGGCAAGTCAGCTCCGTTCTGACTCCAGCCACCACCGCCCCTCTCACCAATATCTCCGCTGCTTATCTCGCATCTCTCTCTCGCCAGGTCACCACCATCTTCATCATCCTGCCCCGGAGATGGTTGCCGAGAGCAACGGGGTTCTGAGCTCCAGCGCGGGTTCGGCCGACAGCATCCCGCACTCCTTCGAGGCCCGTCTCTCCCCCCAGCACACCATGGACCACATCCTGGTGTTCCCATCCGCTAACAACAGCTCGCCGGAGTGCAATTGACGAAGGTTAGGCAGAGTGTGAACAGGGTTTTCACACACTCTCACACAGCAGATGGATAGCTAGGTAATTCGTCATTGATTAAAACGTTAGACGGTGGCTCCCAATGTGAACCCTGCAAGTACCCTGCTTCATTATGAATCAACGGCTGCCTGCCCGTGGAGCAACGCTACGCATCTAGCAATATACCCATCTGCTTACAGCGCCTAGCCTGATGGCCATTCATGACAATTTGATGTAGTGTAAACATGCCTTCACAACTGGACATCGGTACCAACTCTACATCGATACCCACTCTTCAGTCTGTCTTTGTTTAATAATTCATCGTCTTCATTCGTGTATATATATATATATATATATGGAAAGACTTGCCATGCAACATTGCGATGAGTGTAAGTGCGAATGCAACTAATCGTTGTCAGTCATGTGATACGTTATTATTCAAACACACTGCCAACGTGTTCACTTTTATACACCACACCCCAACACCTGTCTAGAATCATAGTTGGGCAAGTCAAAGCTATTTTGTCCCCTATGTTCCCATCTACATCCAAGATGCCCGTATACCTGACAAATGAATCAAGCTGATAACCTACCGCAGTTTGAATCAAACCACACACAAAATCACATCAGATGATTTTTGTTCATATATGTTCACGATTCCACTATGTGTACAGCTCAGTAATACTGGGTGATGTATGGGACATCCTGCCTGATTGTGCTTCATTCTTAATCTAAGCAACAACACACATGGTTATATCTTCAGTAAATATTGTGCATCGATACTTGTCATGTGAGAAAATCAAATTAATCACTCACACTTACATGAGGATCTCTCTCTCTCTTACTTTATATATATATCTCTCTACTGGAACTTTGATTGTGCCACGCTCACAAATCATGGAGCTCTGGGGGTTGTTTCACAAAGATCCCAAGTTGAACTTATCTCTAAGTTGGACTTAAAAATTATGGAAAGCCGGTAGCATCTTTGACAATATTTTTGTAAAAAATTATTTTAATTTCATAAAATGTTGATTCAAATCATTCATATTTTCTATTATAATGGGAGATTTCATGTTCTTGATGTGGGATTTATGAAAGGCTAAAATACCTGAATTAATGCTTTTTAAGATATTTTATTTGAAGGTTACAATTGGCTCTCCATAATTTTAAAGTCCAACTTAGAGTTAAGTTCGACTTAGAATCTTTGTGAAACACCCCCTGAGCTCTCGAAATGTATTGAGTGGATATAAGTGCAGATAGAAACCAAATCTGATTAGAAAATGGAGCATGAGAATGAGATCATTATAAGATCTGTCCGTACTTGAGTTGAGGCTGTATGCATCTATCATACATAACTGTCAGGATGACTATGATGGGTGCATAAACAGCCTCAACAAGGGCAGATAGATCCTGTAATGAGCAATTGAAAATATGCATCATTTGTTTTCACAACAAAACTCCTAGATCCTTGTTATTTGATGTAAAAAAAGCCATTTCAAGATTATCTACATGAAATTTAGCATGGACAGTTGGAAACATGGTCAAAGGAGGGATTCAAGTTTGGTTGCAAAGCATGCTTGTATTCAGATTATCATAAGTATGAACGTCTTGAGGCAGTCGGGTTGCAGTGTACACAGTATACCCCCATAGTATCACTCCGGATCCCCAAAATATCAAAAATGTAAATGGCAGCTTGGTGTACGCAGGTTCCCAATATTTCACTCTGGACTCCCCCTCCCCTCTGAAAAGCCCTGTTTCAAAAGAGATGGAAAAAGAACATTTCCTCTAGATTCATTTAGGAGTTTAGTTACTGTGAAGAGGCTAGTGTGAGAAAATGATATAAATATCATATTGCAGGCCAGATGCCAGCATACCATATATTCTGATGTGGTTGGCTTTTATGATAGAAGAGAATTCAGTGTATGATATAAAAATATTATCTCTGGATTATACAGTTTAAAATGAGTTGGTTATATAAACTGAACAAGCAGAGAATGAAATGAAAAACAGGATTTGACTGAAAGAAACCAAATGGTGCTTTATATGCGTATGAAGAATGGCACGGATGTGGACATTGAAAACGAATCGGAAAGAAAATGCCTCATGTGTCATGTGATCTAAATGTGTGCTGTGATTGGTCAGTTTTGTGTGTGATGCTGTACCGGTACTCAGAGTTCTAGCTATCAGTGCAGGACCATGGTAAAAAGGTGAAGGATGGCGTTGTTTCATTTGGATCATCTGTACAGGGCCAGAGGGGCATTACCTCATATACTTTAACACAGAGTTAATGCCCTTCTCGCAATAATCAGATAAAAAAATGAACTTTGACATACAAGCATAATACTACACTGTTATAATGTTGCCATGTGTAGCTCAATTCTAGTACCTGTAGTTTATAATAAGAAAAACTAAACACTTATTGGCATTTTTAAATAATACTGTAAAATGGATTCCTTTCATAATTCCTTGTAAAAGCACAAAAGCTTGGTGTATATTTTCTAAGTTGTTGAGAATGAACATATTTAATGTTAAAGGACATCATTGTTTTGGTTTATTGCCAAAGGGGCATTAGTGAAATGTGGTATTTACATCATTCTGTATCTGGAATGGCTATAAAACTGAATCTAGCTGGCATTATGTGTATTACACAAACCTACTTTTAGTAGCTGGAGTAAGACCTTGATTTTAGTGGTACTCGTCACCCGAGTAATTTGTTACCTTTGATAAAGAGTAAATCAATGACTCAACGTTGAGTACGAATTTCATTTGTGTCAATTTTGAGTAAACTACGGTTGTGTATTAGCTGTCTCGTGCATGCATGTGCGCGTGCAGAGAGATCCCTATGAATATGACTGACAAAGAAAGAAAGAAAAATAAACAACAGTTTTCTCATGAATTTTAAAGGTGCCTTTTGACTTTAATAGCAACACTTTCTGTATTTATTATTCATATTTTTACATTATATGACCTGCTATCCTGCTTTTGTTTGTTTGTTTGTTTGTGAGTCAGAACAAACTGAATGTCATTTGTGTTTGTGTTGAGTGCATGTAGAAAATGAGATTTAAATAAAAGAATGAAAAAACATATGTACACTGTTCCGATTAAAGATGTATCAAGTAATTCCATCAGTCATTTTACAAGACATATATTTATACTGTGAACAGCAACCGCGTTAATCCTGTGGTCCAATTAACATTTAAACTAGACACTTTGATTAATCTGTTTTGAGTCCAGAAGTTTATACTCTACAAGTTTGACCCCAGCTTCCAGTTTTAACTACCGGTAGTATAGAAATATACAAGATTTTACAAAGTATTTTTTCTAGAATGTTGACTAGAACTTGGTTTGATTTTTGCTAACTTTTACCTATTTGCATGTGAAGATATTGGATAAGGAATTCAAATCAAGGAAAATCGGTTACTGTGTAGTAATCATAAATCTTTTTTGAAATGCATCAATTGTATACATGGATCAGACAATGACGCAGACATGTACTCAATGAAGAAAATTTACATCAGTTTGCTTTGCCAGTGACTTTTAAAAAGCTACATTTACATTCCACACAAATATTTGGCTTTGCTTGCTTAAGGAATTTCTTCTGCTACAGAGCCTGAAGCATGTTACATGTATTAGTCAATATTTACATACATGTACATGTTTGATATATACATGTAAATGTATTAGAGCCCTTCTGATCCAAGCAGGTGTTGTCATATTGCATGATTGGTCTTCAGAATTCTGTGCATTTGTTTGAGAACCATTTATTCTTCATTTCTGTGTCTCTGTTTTAGCTATAAGGAACATATTTGTCTTGTTCATCTCCACATGTCATTCAGTTATTGATAAGAATTTGACATGCTCATATATTAGACAGTATATCCTGTATGCTTTATGAGGTACTGAGTCAGCCATTGTACATGAAGTATGTCACAAAGGACAGATACTGGTATGCAAAGTGTAAAGAATTTATACTGCCCTCATCTGCAGAGAGC
This sequence comes from Strongylocentrotus droebachiensis, assembly GCA_035222895.1. Lineage (NCBI taxonomy): Eukaryota > Metazoa > Echinodermata > Echinoidea > Camarodonta > Strongylocentrotidae > Strongylocentrotus > Strongylocentrotus droebachiensis. The sequence continues at coordinate 64,359 of JAVYIG010001167.1, read as the reverse complement.
CAGGAAGGTATTTACTCTGTGTTAAAGGCCGTCTGTACTAGTTTGGCTAGGGGGGATTAGACCACACAGGGAGGTCACTGACAGGTGGCTATCTCATCAACTTGGCTCTCAATTAACATAAGAAAAAGAGGATCATGGGGGACCAATGGTCACCAATGAGACATTGTTTTCTCTATAGAGGGCGCAAGTAGCTACAAGTAGTACAGTGGGGCTTTAAAGGATATGAGTTTAAGCCTCTTTGGTTCTTGGCAGATGATATATATAGCTTGAGATTGTGTAGAAATAATTTGCTCCTCCACTTCTCCCTGCATAATCCACATAGTTTTGTATTAAACATCACTTCTAAGTTTCTACACCATTTGCATATATAGTTACGCCACGAGCGCCCAGCAGAGGCGGATACTTGCATTATACTAAAAGCTGTCATCACATACATTGTTCATGTTGCAACATACACGTGTGACTTCACTTGCAAGAAAGATTTGAATGAATACCTAACTGCTTCCAATTTTGGTAGGATAAGAGATCATTTCTTAACAGAATGGTGTATCAGTTGAAGAAGTCTACGCAAGGAATGCTCTCTGTATTTCTTATTTATATGAATTGTATTTGTCTTGGGTGTGTGATTTGTGTGTTTCTCTGTCTGTCTATCTGTCTGCTTTGAAGTTGAAAAATACATTTTTATTTATAAAAACTCAGGAAAGAAAAGAGAAATGAGAGAAAAGGACAGGCTTGCAGATGAGGATGGTTCATAAAATCCATTTCCATTACTCCATTTTGTATAGAAAAGCACAAAACATTTTATTTTCAAATTTTCATTGCCCTATATTTATATTGAGTTTGTAGATGTAAATGCGATTTTAGGCATGCAACAGTTTCACTGTCCACTCTGAGATAGGATATTGTCTGTTTAGTGCTAAAAAGGCATTCAGAGAGCGTCAGATGATAGGAGTTAATGCCCTTCCGGCTCTCAACAGACTATTATGTTACATTTCAATGTAGAATTAAAGTGGGCGTGGCGAGCACTGCCCTTAATTCTAATTGAATACCATCTCTTGGGACTTGTAAATGATCTCAAAATTGCCAATATCCTAGATATTTGTTTCAAGAAAGCTTCATCGCTTTAGATGAAAAGAAATGATGATTCTGTCATAATATGTACTTTTTTTCTGCCATGTGTTATATTTCTTTCTTGTTCTTGAGGACGGTGTACAAAATGATTACAAAAAATGATAAAGAGCGATATAAATATTTGATTTAGTACATTACATTTGTAAATTAATTTGTTAGTCCGTTATTTGTTTAAATATGAAATCGTACGGAGAGAGAGAGGTGGACATTCATGTACGATTGCAAGATTGCCAGTTTGATGACAGTATTCTTTATTAGTGATTGCAATAAATTACAAAAGAAATTAGGATTTAAAAAAAAAAGAAGGTTTTCACTGAAATGTGAAGGGTAGACAAAGGAGTCATATCATAGAGTGCTAATAGGTTGAGATTGATATAGATCTAGACCATTTTCCAACATCAATGCTTGATGTATAGTAACTTATTATAAATAACGCAAAATAAATGTCGATCATTCCCCAAGTCAAATCTACATGGGCCGGTAGACCTTGAGAATAACTTTCTCTATTGGGTAATTCAATTCACCTTTTCAAAATAATTATATATATAGGTAGATGGCTTGTTTGAACAGTAGGTGTATCAATTTTGCAAAGTTGTTCAAACAATGTAAACCTCCCCATGGATCAACATCATACCATAACCATGACAAAAACGCAGGGGAAATCCCACCGCGTAATGATTTGTAGTACATGTATAACATGAAAAATTGACAATATTGTGGGGCACCAGTATGACAGATTAATGATTATATTTAGAAGTTGGTGATTCAATAACAGAAGGTGTGCATACAATACATGCAGTTTAAGAGTAGATAGACCCCCCCCCCCCCCTGACAATGTCCCTTTCAAATTGTGAAACACTGACCTCCCCCAGCCCCTCCCCAATCTATATGTATCTCCTGTCATATTAATACAGTATAAGTGATATACCTCTTGTGATAAAATCATTTCTTTTTATGCTTTCAGTTTGTGGGGTCATGTTAAAGCCAAGTAGATTGCCTAACTATGGCAGCCCCCCCCCCCCTCCCCCCATTTTGTTTACTCATCAGCCAAGCATGGGTCCCTTTAAGTTCAAGTACATGTGAAACCAGGCTATTCCTCTTTAACACATCATTAGCCCAACACCCCTTTAGAACAATCACTAACAATCTGTGGTTTGATTTAATAACTTTTAATTAGAGCCCTTAGGATACAATAGATATAATGACTGAGCAGAAAGTGTACAGATATGTGGACACATTGTGTTCAATTTTGTTGTATTGTCATATTACTCAAGGAATTTTATAAGGAAATTAAACATAAAAATACTTGAATTGGCAACGTGAAAAGTTCAAATCAACTTTTCTATACTTATCGGCTGCCGGTATTTGTGTAGAACATTATTCATATGGTGTCTGTTGGTGGACATTCTTTTCAATTACATTACTTTTTAGTAGAAAATTTGTAGCCATAAAGAAAAATAAATAAAAATATATAAAGAAAGAAAGAAGAAAAAAAAATATAAATAAAAATAAAAACAGTGTTTCCAATCCGAAGGAGAAAAGCTGGTCAGTTTCACCCTTACAAATTTCCTGTCCCACATATATATGATCAATCTGATTAATGTAAAGATCTCCTAATAGTTCTGATAAAAGCAAGATATCAGGTTGATTGAATGGTATAACCTTTTATGAAGATGTTTTTTTTTTGCTTCTTCAAACTCCTGTGAAACTCGAGATACTGGTATGCACATTTAGAAGGAAGTACATGTAAGGATGTAAATTAATCTGTTTCTGGGTCATATGATATTTCAGTTAAGAATAATCTCATATGCAGTGTGCCTCTTTGCATAGGAAATCTATAGAAAGGATTTTTAATATTCTTAATTGGATTAGCAAAGTATTGGTCATTATTCTATCAAGTAGCCACATTGTACTATTGTTTTAAGTAGTATGAAACTGTAAATATCCATTTGCTTAAAATGGTTATGCTAACACTATGGGATGTGCAGTACCGGTAGACTCATGATAACACAATAAATTGCATTAATTCTCTATTTTAAAAATGCATGTAGCAAATTAATATACCTGGCCACATTGAGTAATTCATTTCACAATGTCATACTAATAGATAACTGCTTCTTTTTCAAAATGTTTCAGAATTAGTCAACTGCAAAATGCAAATATATATATTTCATGATGAGAATTCAAAATTAATAGTAATGAGCTTTTTGGGATATATGGGGCATAAACTTAATTGTTCTTTACAAATCTTTCAATGATTTTGAAGTTGAGCTTACAGTGTATTTAACTATTTTGTGTATTGCTTTGTTTCTTCAACTGACAAGCAACCTGTGCAAGCTCTTTACAGTGAATTACGACCCCCTAAACATTAGATTTCATCCTAATCCATTGCATAATGCAGTACATGTATGTCACATACTAGCCATTTTCTAGGTAGAGCACTGCTAATTTGTTGATTTTATTTCCGGACTACAATCTATGTGTATTCTTCTATTTCCTGAATTTGTATTGGTGATTGTTCCCGTCCATGTTCATTGTGAGATCATGCTGTCCTTGTAAACAAATGACCTTTGAACTTCCCTTCTATTGTCGCCCAATATGAGTCATCGGCGAGGAATGCAGAGCTGAAAACTGCAAATTCACACTTGGATACAGCTCAATGCCAGTCGCAAGTTCAACCATCAAAATGCAAAAATACTTGATGCAATAATGTTGAGTGTATTGTTGAAAATATATGGGACACAAAACTTGCTGTTGTAACAATAATGTAATAATGTTTTACAAATGAGATATTAGTGCTAGCTAGGAGACAAGAGGCTTCGTAAATAACCAAAAGGATGATTTGATTTACTTTGATTGGTATTTAAAAAACAATATTTACCTGGCACTAGAATGGCAAACCAGTTAAACATAAACAATTGAACCCAGAATGAATCATCTAAGGCTACAATGACTCATCTACGGTAATCAAATATTTTACTCTAAACAAAAAGGGAAAGAATTTAATCACTGATTTCAAATGAGTCGGAAAGGAATGACAGTGGTGGATCAGGGGGTATAGGGAGCACCCCCCCCCCCCCGCCTTAATTAATCTGCAACACTTGCCCTTGGAGGCTTGACCAAATCGAAATGGAATACTTTGCAATGACCATCTGAATGAAGATGTGAACCAACTTGTAGTTGTGTAGGCTTACACATCGATGACAAGCTTTTATTTTTTGACGTCCATTAATTGTTATCACAGAGTTTTAAAAACAGGAAGAGATATACCAGGATATAGGCAGAATATATACCCAGTAAAGTACATGTCTTGTTTGTAATTGACCAGACATTGTTCTTTTATCACACTTGTTGTTTGGATTTGCATTTGGTGTAGGACTGTTTGATCTAGTCAAAGTTAGAGGCATGATTTAGGGTCATTGGTGTGGAATGAAGCACTACTTTATGCGCTCCACTACTTCCCTCAACACATCCACCAGTAGCAGTTAGGGTACTATTCCCACTTACTCCATAGCATTCCTAGTCAACTTATTATCAGTTAGTATGGAATTCGTGAAGGGGGTTCAGATCCGGAATCATGGACTGGACCATCAATCGTAGAGGTGTTGTGGTCCAGTTGATAAGTCTTCCGACTTTGAACCACAAGGTACGGGGTTCAAATCCCTGTCGCAGCACTTATGATGTGCCAGATGTGAGGCCTATGCAAGACTCTGCTCTAATTATTTTTATTGGTATAATTGTTATTATTTTCATTATTATTATTATCATTAATATTAATTTACAATGGTCTGACACTTCGAGCTCATTCAAGAAATAAAACATAAAGGTAATAATGCCATACAGTCAAAATAGAAACATTCATGCATTTTTGTTAACTGCAAGTGGTAAATAATCTCTAAAGTTTTGAAAAGCTCTGAAAACAATTGAGGATTTTGTTTAATGACTCTGTCACAACTTTGATTTGTTATGATTTGTGAAAGTCAATTGCCATGAAAATGGCTGTCGCTTCCAATTCGGGAGAGTGTTTGATGTTGCAAACGTTTCTTGACAGTAATCTATGAGGTATATATTTGTGTGTGGTATGGACAGGGTATATGTCCTCTCAGTTAGATTGGTGTACATTCTTATAAATACATCATCAAGGCAAAGATTTGATCTATTGTATCTCAAGATGTATCATAAGATGTCTTCATTAAATTATTATGTATAGTTGATGGATGATCTTTTCAAAAATATATATCGCTAGTATATTCCTCTTTTTTAGTGTGTATATCTAGTATTTGAGATCAGATAACTTACATCGGGCGATTGTAGAGATGGTTGGAGTACTGGTTTAAAGTTTGTTTTCCCCCTCTGTAGTTAATTTCAATAATACTAACTAATAGGCACTATGAACATGACGAACAAAGAAAGAGGACAAAATATACAGTTCCTCAGGTAGACAAATGAACATCCCTTCCTTGCTATTATGTAAAAATGTGTAGAACAGGTGTCGCATGCATATTCACCTGTTCTACACATTTTTACATGATAATAGCAGTGAAGAGATGTTCTTTTGTTTACCACAGCAATTGTTGAGGGTAGAATGAGGAACTGTATATTTTGTCCTCTTTCTTTGTCCGTCATGTTTATAGTGAGGCCTACTGCAGGTGCGTCTCATATTGCTGTGCTTTTCACTACCTGTGAGTTTAGTGTCGTATTGAAGAATAGCTATGATCAAAATTGTACTTTATTTAAATTTCATGAGATACATTATAAATACCTTTTGGTTGGAGCGAGAAAGGTGTTAATTTATATTAATTTACGCCGATTTAATGCTCTTCTGGCTCCAAACAGGCAATACCTTACTTGAGTTTTATTAGGGTAAGTTTTAACCTTAGAAAGTAGACCTCCTTTCAGATTATTCAGATAGGTTATACTTAAAATGTAAGTTGTGTTGGGTACATTTTTATGCTGGTTAATATGTACTTGTATATGGAACTTCATGCATCTGTAATGCATCGAGATCCCAGCTCCAGTAATGCCTTGTAGAAAAAGCTACTTAAAGCTCAAATGTATATTTTCAGAGTTGAAAATAAAGAAGATGTGTTAGTCAACATGTTAGATAGGCAAGTTGCCATTTTATGAATTGAAATGACATAACAAAAAAATGATATAGCACATACCGAGTTTAATAGGTGACCTGACAATTTCTCCTGCAACAATTGCTCCAGATTTATTTCATTAAAGGTACTAAGGTTAGGGTTGTGATTGGGTTTTAGGTTAGGGTTAGCATTAGGTGTTAGGTGTAGTGTCGGGTCCAGGATTGAAGTTAAGAATAGTGTATAGTATAGTGTAGGAAATTGACACAGAGCGATTGTTGCAGGACAGTGTCGTCAATGGGATACTTGTTCAAGTGATTCCTTCACAGAAAACATGCTTTTGTCTTCTTGGCTGTATTATGTACGATACCCTGTAACACCAGACCGAACAAAACGTGACGGTTCACTGAGTGTCCAAGAATTGGCAAGTCTGGAATCAGTCTGGTGGTTTACTTAAGTATAAATTCGAATTAAGTGTAGATTTTATAGACTCGTTGGAGAACAGTAATTTTGGGTCATTCAGGTTACAAGGCTCTGACGGCGGCTGTTCTTGTAGAGTTGCTCTTCTGTTGTTTTAAGCAACGGCATATTATATCTTGCATAATACAAGATGATTTGTAAATGTGTTATTTTCTTTTTATCTTTTTTTTTCATTGTAAATTTGTGATATATTTAAATTGGATATACTTATAAAAATGAAATGAAATAAAACTTATGCTAAAAAATATTTTGAAGTATAGAAGCGCTTGATTATCATAGTGATTCTGTTGTTCGAATTTGCCAATTTAAATATCTGAAGTGATAAATGATATAATATGATATATAACGATAGAGTGGGGGGGGGGGGGCAAAGGAGTGAGAAATGCTGTTGAGAGAAAGAGGGAGAGAAATGAGACGGGTGAAAAAGATTGTGGAAGAAACACAAAGGATAAGAGAGGGAGAAAGCTTAAAATCACAAGAAAATACTTTGCTCTGTTGTTATGTGTGACTGTAGTATAAGAACAAAGAAATGCAAATAAGTTCAGTTTTGATGATGATGATACTGTATTGTGAGAGAAACTGTCATGAAAGCAGGAGAGGAGATGGGTTATTTGGACCAGCAAAGAAAGAAAGTTTAAGAAAACTTGCTTGAAATCATCTTCACTAAAAAAGGCAGAAACATTTGTACATTTATCTCTCTCTCACTCCTTCTGTCACTCACTCTCCCTTTTACTCACTCTCTCTTTCTCTCACACTCACTCTCTCTCTCTCTCTCGCATATCACATTTCTCTATCCCCCTCTCTCTTCAGAATGACAACATTTGAGGCTTTGCTTTCACCACCCCCCCCCCCCCCCCCCCCCTCCACCATCTTCACACCATCGCACAAAGACCAAAGAAACACTTGGACGACCTCGAGTTATGGGGAGACATTGAGAATCAAAGTCTGCATTTTATTGTGGTAGCAATTTACCATCAACCAGGCGCTGTAAGCTTGAGGCAGACATTGTGTAGACGCATTACATAATTTTGTTTGGTTTTTTTCTCAATCAATCTTATTCTTAAATGTGCAAAACAAGGATAAGTCTATAACATTCACTACAATAAGGACATACATAAACTCCACATAGCCTCCATTTCCAGTGTGAAATACATAGAATTATATAATAATACTGGTCTACCTTCAAATATATATATATTTGACAGTGATCAGATTTTGAAGAACAGAAAGGAAAAGTTGGAATAGATAACATTACAGCCATGTTAGTCTGTACTGGAATACATATTATTAAGTGGAGAGCAAATGGGTGTATTAGTTTCCTTTCCTCCAGGTTTTTTTATAACATCATGAATTCATATTTTATGATATGAAATACGTTTTAAAGACAAAGATGGTTGCATTTGTCGCACAATGTTCGAAAGCACACTGAAGAAACTTTTCATTCTTTAACATCTGATATGAATCAAGTAGTATTGAATATTTTATGATGGTGGAAATGAATGCTTTCTCTCTTGACCCCCTCCCAAAATTTATTGGGAGCCTTACACAAATTATGATCTATTTTTGGATAGGCTTTCAAAGACAGGCCATCTCTAGCACAAAGATTGAAGAGAGTCGGGTAGCAGCTCCGTTGGTAATTTTGCCTTTCAGGTTTGCCTGGTTTGCTTGGAATACCCCTAACATGTTTCAAAGAAATTGCTCTTGCCCTATGAAAGGAAAGAGGGAGGGAAGTATGAAACCCACCCTAAGTACATATCTTTTCTGCGGTAATAGATCAAGTTCATTCCCACAAGTTGGCATAGGAGCGACTAGCATTCATTTCCAAAGTCCAGTCAATATGCCAGTATATTTCATGGCAGTTAGTAGAAAAAATCTGCAGGGAATTCAAGATGTGTGCCAACAGAGCCCAACTTTACATAATGGAATCTGTGAAATCTTGACGAAAAATTTGTTTCCACGAGTTATCATTCCATGTTTGCAAATCTAAACATCTTAAATATCAACAAGATCCAAGTTGCAGATATAAAGAACACAAAACTTTCATAGATCATAGAGAGAAGAAAATATATCAACAAGTTTAAACACCATCAGTACAATTGTAAACAGCAACCATTACATTCACGCAAGTCAAAACTAGCACATCTAATTTTCCCCTAAAACACACTAGGTACATGGTGTACAGCATTTTTTTTTTTTTTTTTTTTTTGGCATTTTAATTTTTGAACATTACTCCAGTACACTTGAGCTTGGTAAATTTCCTACAATGAAGCCATCACAAAGAAAAACAAGAAAAGAAAAATAATGAATGTCAGTCCAGTATTTTTCACCATAAACAAGTCATTCCCCATCAAATGTCAGGCATATTGTTCTAGAACAGTTGATGTTACAATTCACAAATAAAATGCACAATATTTGCCTTAAAAACGAGTGTTGGTTACTCGGTGCTCCGATTGTTAAGGGATTTCTTTCACAGGTCTTTCTTTGCATTCATTCATTCATTCCTTCGTTCAGTCACTCTCCCACATTTGGGTCAAGAAGAGAACATCCCCTGGAGCGACCGATGGACATTTTTCAGAAACGGATTTTGGACTGAAAGAAAGCAACGCAGGCGTGAGTTTTTGAGGAATGCCACAACTAAAACCTTATTTTACGCAATTCAACAAGCAACTCCAGGTTAATTTTCTCAACTACCCAAACACAACCACTGCTGTTAAAACTATTCAACTTGTACAAGTAAACAAAAGAAAAATAACCCCACACCGACTTTCGTCTTATCATTCCAGTCCTATGGTTGACTAACCCTTTACATGATGTGCTTCCTGTAGGTCATATCCTAGTCTTGCAAATCAATGCAGAAATGCAGGGAAGAAGCTGACCGAACGCCATTCAAACACAGAGCCAAAGTTCGGAGACACGCGCGTCTCTCTTGTTGTCAACTTGACCCGGGTCATATTCTAGTACATACCGCTTCCATCGTAACACGACGACGACCAGGGATGGGGAACGGCGTCCGCACTCCATAAATACTATCTTCAATCATTCCACAGATCATCTCTCATCATACTTAACACTATCAAAGAGACATCCCAACCTTTGACCTGTGGAGCCTCCATACCATGTAAATGCACCCCTTTTTTTATCAACCGACGAATTAAACACACACCGGGTACCATGTACAATAGAAAGTGACAGAAAAAACAAAACGATAGATCGCATAGACTTTACAGGAAAAAAATAAAGAAAACTAAAAATATCAACCAAAATCATTAAAAATCCTCATAATATTCACAGAACCATTTTTTTCTTTTGTACTGTATAAAAACAAATAAGAGGGTGGATGGGGGGGGGGGGGGGGGGGGAAAGAGCTGAGAAAAGCTAGGGAAGGAGATAAAGCATCATTTCGGAATCATCAAGTAAAGCTTTTTCGTAAGTTATCACTTCTCACTGGAATTGTGCATCAGAGCATTTTTTTCTTTTCTTCAAAAACTGTTTTCCCCCTCCTTCATTTTTTTCTTCTCCCCCTCCTAGTGTGGAGGGTTGTTGATTGCAGCCCCCTCACTCCACACTGGCACTTTCAAAAATCCAACAACTAGAAAATATTTAAAGCAGAAGTACAGAGTCAAGCTACATCATCATACATCACACAGTGCCACAAGATTTTTAAAAAAGAAAAAGAGAGAATGTCACTTTTGCATTGGCATATCTAAACCAGCCAATAAAAACTAGTGTTATCGCAAGCATCAAAAACGGAACGTAGTTTTGAAACAGTTGATTAATAAGAGAGACTAAATATATACACATTCATATTTTTTTCTCCTTTTTTGGGCATTTTTTTTTCAAATTTTGTTTTGCTCTGCCTAACGTGTTTATACGAAGCTCAAAAATTACAATATCTTACACAATATATGTATACATTACGTTTTCAAGTGTATATATTTCACAATCATAGACTTCTATTTAACCATTAGATGACTACAGTGCACAGATGTTTATTTTTTTCCTTCCTCGTTATAAATATGTGCTGTTCTGACAACTCATTAATGTGTGTAGTTCCTACAAATAATAATCCACACAACACTTAATAAATTATTTCAATGTTTCGTGTGTAAATCCTAAACAAGTGCATTTCTATATATATATATTTTTTTTGCTGACAGATATCCTTTTACCCAGTATTTTCTCTCCAAAGTTAGTGAGGATTCAAAATCAAATGTGTGCTGTTTACATAGAAAGGAGGTAAAATAAGTTGATTAGTATGGTAAAGTGAAACAAGAAACACACAACTGCACTGTAGATAACATTGCTTCTTTCTGTGTGTTTGGAGATGAGCCCAAGTGACCTTTGACCTTGGATTAAGAAGCCTCCGTCTGGGGCGTCTCTTCAAGGTCCTCTATGTCGGGCTTCTCGGTTGTCTCGTTCTCTGTAATCATCAAAGAAAACACAAAGGAAAATGGTTCATCTCTGCGGTTCTTACGACACTTGCTCCTTAAAGGTAAAGACCAGTATTGGCAACGCCCCAATTTCAAAAAATGAAATGGAAGCTCTCATTACCAATCATGTGAAAGAATATGTTTTGACTAATACATGATGATAAAAAATTTGCCGGGAAACCGCCTACTAATTCATATATTTGGTAAATTTATTTCTCTCATGGTCTGGTGAGAGAGATAGGGTAGTCCCATATACATCTTTCTGTGTATAGTGCTTGTAACTTTACGAAGAATGAGCCAAATTTCTTATCATTTTGATGATTCCAGAACCTTGCAGATGCTAGATGCTAGATGATCGACCTTTTCTGATCGATTCCACAACGTTTCTTTCACAATGCAATCGCATGACCATTACTGGTCTTTACCTTTAATAATAATAATAGGCATTTCTATAGCGCCGTCTATCTAGAAATTCTATACTGAGGCGCACTAATTATTACCCCGGCTTTATCCTAGCTGCCATTACAGCGCTCCAGCATTTCAAGGAATTAATTCATGCCAGGTACCCATTATAAATATAAATTAATGCCTTGCCGAAAGACGTACGTGCAGTGTCGGGGATCGAACCACGACCTTTGAATTTCAAGTCAAGACACTTCTATGACACCCCTTCACTTCACTTCACTATCCAAATCTTTATTTTCAACCCTGGACCGAACTCTTTACCTATCCCTAACCTCAAACCTAACCCAACACCCAATTACAACCCTAACCCGACCCCTATACCTGTGACAAAATAAAGCCCAAAGCAATTGTAGCAGGAGCCAATTTGGGGTCACCCATCACTGGTAGTGTGTGACGCTGGATAAAAGTAAGTAATTGGATGATCAGTCATTGACAGGGAGGGGTTCATGAAGCATATTAGTTTCAACTTTCAATGCAGTGTAGGTTTGAAATACATTGCGATTTCTGCGTGTGGTGCATACACTACATATCAGCATTGCTAAAGGGTTGTTCAAAGAAGTGATTTTTAAAGTATACAAAGTATACTGCACCTCATATTTGTTAACGTTATAATACAAAGTTAAGTGAGTATGCATGGGACTGTTGCACACATCTACTTTCTTATCTCCACTTGTCATTCATTTAGAAGAAGAAAAAAAAGGAAAAAAAGAGTAACTGTGCACAACAGAGGTTGTACATCCTACGCATATTCACCTACCTCTGTTTTATAAGATACAGAAATGCGAAGCATATTACACTTCTGTCATTATAACTCATATGTTTTTTAAATGCGGTTTACAGCTTCCTATTTCAACAAGGCTTCAAGGTATAACCCAACCTGCCCCTCCCATTATTTCATAGACGCAGGCTATGTTAAATGGAAAACACTCCGTCCCTCGGATAAGACGTTAAATGGAGGCCTGTGTGCAGCAGGAGAGTCACCACCCTTGCACATTAAGAACCCACTGCACTATTCATATAAGAGTAGGGGGGAACCACGGTGTAGTGGTCCACCTGCACACCCCAACCAGGCCGAGTACATACGGCACCTGCAAGAATCTTCAGTATTGAAGGAGGCAGATTATCTTGGAAGAAGAAAAAGAAATAACTGATATCAGAGGTCCACAGCTTCCTATCTCAACAAAGCTCCAAGGTGTTTAAAGCCCCACACTACTACTTATAGCTACTTGCGCCCTCTATATAGCAACAATGCCTAATCGGTGCCTGATGGTGCCCCATGATCCTCTCTTTCTTATGTAAATTGAGAGCTGATTTGATGAGATAACCACCCGTCAGTGACCGTCAGTGACCTGGCCAAACTAGTGCAGACAGGCTTTAAACGAACTTACTGATATCGGAGGTCCAGAGCGTTAGGTTGTCCCTCAGGAGCTGCATGATGAGAGTGGAATCCTTGTAGCTTTCCTCGTTGAGGTTGTCCAGCTCTGCGATGGCGTCGTCGAACGCAGTCTTGGCCAGGCGGCAGGCACGGTCCGGGGAATTCAGGATCTCATAGTAGAACACACTAAAGTTAAGTGCCAGACCCAACCTGTGCGGAAGAACATGAAGTACAGATGTGCCAGGGAGACAGGGAGGGGGGAGAGAGAGAGGGAAGAAAAATTGATAAACGGTCAAATATAAAATTGTTTGTTCGTGTCTCCTTAGATCAAGATTAATGTACAGTTCCTTAATTCAATTAAATTAAATATAAAATGAACTTGCATAGAGGAAACAATTTAGGTACACAGTAGGCTTGCAGTTGCACCATGTGAGAGAGGGGGGCGGATTGGGGGGTCCTGAAAAAAAGATGTACCAGCATAGTTACATTTTTGCTGCACACATCAGCAAAAAGAAAGAAGACCTTTGAGTTATAGTTATTTTCCCGGCATCCTTGTGACTCTTTTCCAAATGTACTCTTGTTTTGTATTTACTGATTTTCTTTGTCTTTGCCGAATAAATAAAATAACAAAATCCCATCAGAAATAATTTGCTTTGAGAAAGCCCTGACGACCTATGTTTACTTGTTGTAGTGTTATACTTCTCTTTATATGTGTATGTTTACCAATTCCATAATGTAGAGCACAAAGAGAATTATGTTGCAACTATTATGTGCTATAAAACCAAAGTTTACTCATCATCATCATTATTATTATTATCATTACAGACATACCTAATGGGGTGTGTGGGTGTTAACTCAAGTCCTGCAATTTCTACGGCCGCTTTGTACGCTGCTAGACTCTCATCAGATGCCGACTTGCGTTTAGAATCGAGCGAGAACTCGGCCAGGTAGCGGTGGTAGTCTCCCTTCCTGTTGATTATAAAGTACATTGAGAGAATTCATTTAGATGTGTCCATGTGGTACTCATCTACACAAATACTTAATATCAAGTATGTAATAAATAGGCTTACTTTAGAAGAAAAAAAATTATGATTATTAATGTTTGTTCTGTTCTGTTTTTTTGTTTGTTTGACTCTATACAATTTGTTTCTGATTACTTTTGCAATATATTCCACTTTCAAATTAAAATTCCTATGCAGTAAAAAAACATAAACATATTACAAGATGGGTTCAAGAATGTAGCCAATATAAAACCTGTACCGTATATAACGGTGTATAAACTGCACTTTTTTGCCGCCGAAAAAATTTCAAAGTCGGGGTGCTTATACCAAAAAAAAAAAAAAAAAAAAAAAAAAAAAATTTAAAGTTTCAATTTATGCCCCTCCACCTGGCGCTATGCCTGGCAATGTCTCCCAGCTCGGTAATTGGTGTGTTGACTCACCACTCGGAAACTAGAACAACACTCAAATTTGTCTGTCATCTTGGTTTGAAAGTAATCTTTCTGATAGATCTCAATATGTAGTTTATAATAATAATTCCTCCAATTTTTCTTCTATTACATGGTGTACCACAAGGTTCTATCCTAGGTCCCTACTGTTTTTTAATTTACAGTACCGTAATGATCTTACACACAAAAAAAAAAAATCTCGGCCAAAAAAAAAAGAAAAAAGAAAAAAGATTTTTTTTTTAAGGGCAAAAAAGAGGGGTGCGGTTTATACAACGTTATTTACGGTATTCAAGTCACTGGGCGAGAAAGGATGAAAGAAGAAAGATAGAGAAAAGTGAATGGGAGGGCTGGCAGGAGGGGAGGGTACAGATAGCAGCAAGTGAATAGGGTAGCTGGAAGAGAGGAGGAGGGTGAGAGAGGAGAGAAATAGCAGCACATGAATGGGACGGGTGGCAGGAGGAGAGGGTACAGATAGCAGCAAGTGAATAGGGTAGCTAGTAGGGAGGGAGGGGGGGGGAGGGGAGGGGAGGGGGGGGGGGGAGGGGAGGGGGGAGGGGGAGGGGAGGGGAGTGAATGAGAGAAAGGATTGAGTGCATGGATAGGCTAGCAGGGAGGGGAGGGAAAAGAAAGTAGCAAGTGAACGAATGGGGTGGCAGAGAGAGGGAAGGGAGAGGGAAGAGATGTCAGCGAGTGAATGGGAGGACAGGCAGGGAGTGGAGAGGGAAGAGATGTCAATGAGTACATAGGAGGCCTGGCAGCGTAGGGGAGGGGAGGGATATCATAGAGTGAATGGGAAGGGGGGAGGCAGGGACGAGAAGAGAAAGCAGCGAGTGAATAGGGGTCTGGCAGTGAAGGGGAGGGATATCAGAGAGTGAATGGGATGGCAGGCAGGGAGGAAGGTGGAGAGATAGCAGCGAGTGAATAGGAGGCCAGGCAGCGAAGGGGAGAGAAAGAGAGAGAGAGAGAGAGCGCGAGCAGCAAGTAGAGGGTAGGAAGGGGGAGGGGTGAATGATGGGGATTGGGTTGGGGATCGGGAGTGTCAGAAGAGAAGGAACCTGAGTGGAAGGACATTATGGAATAAGTGTGAAACTACAGTACAACTATACTAAATTATATAAGATAACTTACATTTTATGGTAGAACACTTTTGACTCTGATGATTTGGCGTTAGGGATCAGGGACTCTTCTAGAAGGTCAAGAATGTCTTCACAGATTTGCGTTAGTTCTTGCTCAATCTGAGGAAATAAAAAGAATTAATATTTTTAGAATAATAATAAATGTTAAATAATATTATGTCAACTTATATACCACAGGTACTATACAAATATAATCTACAAAGTATCATATTATTACCCCAGCTGTAGCTTAGCCGCCATGATAAGGTGCAAAAGCGTTTTGAGGAATTTCTTCCTACTGAGTACCCATTACTTCACCTGGGTGGAGAGTGGCGAATGTAGTTAATATCTTGTATATTTACATTAGTGCTGTGTCAGGACTCAAACTGCTAACCACGTGACAGTGACGTATCCACAATATCACAACACATTATGAAATTTTCATACCAAAAATTAAGAACAAATTTAATTAATAATCGAAAACAACCATAAAAGTGCCAGATGGTAAAACCAGTCTCTATACAATTTTGAGGGTTAAATAAACTGTTAAATCAAGAATACAGGGTTGTAGGTGTAATTTGACAGAAGAAAAAAGATAATTAATGAGCAAAAAAATGAGTAACACTAAATAATTTTTCATTTTCCTGGTATCTTGCAAGGATGTTTTTTCCTGATATTATAAGCTAATTAAGAATGGTTCACATATAATAAACAAAATTATAAGATAAAGAAAGTCATCAATTGAACATGTAATCTCAGTGTAGATGCTTTTTCAATAAAGGAAAATTTCAGCAATTTGCCCAGAATTCACTGGTCCAAATGACTCATTTGTTTCAAGAACAATTTTTAGACATTAGACACATTTTCTATAGAACAATTTCATATGGCAAGAAATAAAGAAATTAACTTTCATCCTCAACTATTGATTTGCACCCCCACCAACATTCTCAAAATGTAAAGTGCAATTTAAAGAGATGATTGAGTTCTGGGAAGAGGTGAAAAATAATTTGTGAGCGTTATCATTGTCATTAGGCAGGTGTGGAAGAACATCAGATAAAAAATCTTCCCTGAAAAGCATTGCTCTTCAAATGCCTGAATATTCTAAATATGGAATGAAACATCAACAAAATCGGGATGGATTTTGTATACATGATATGTAGTCCCATATACATCTTTCTGTGTACAGTGCTTGTAACTTTACCAAGACTGGGCCAAATTTCTCATCATTTTGATAATTATAGAACCTTGCATTACACACCAATACTTCTATGCTAGATGATCAAACTTTTCTGATCGATTTCACACCGTTTCTTTCACAATGCAATCACATGAACAGAACTCAAACTTTATCTTTAAAGTAGCCAAACAAAGAATCAAAAGTGTATTGAATTGATGCAAAACTCATATCATTGCGAAGGGGAAGCCTTGCCAATCAAATACAACAACTCTTCTCTTCAAAATATGTTTGGGGCCCGCAGTAATCAACTCTCAAAAATGTTAATTTTGAGATCCAGATTTTCTGCCTTCAGCGATCCTTTGAAGAGCGTCAATATTTGTGACGTCACATACGGGACACGGCTGGCTAGCTGCATACTGCTACACGGCACTAAGCTGTTCGTCCAGTGTGTGACGTCACTATTTAGAGCTCGCTACGCTTGTGTGTTTGACTTATGTTCAGGGGCGTTCGGGGGTCTAAGGAGGGTCTTGAAAAATTGCATTTTACGCCTTTCCATGATATCTATATGATTTCTCAGCAAATTGTTCGTGTTTATCAAGAGAAAATATTTCCATCCATATGTAATTTGTTCCAATTATGAGTTGTCAGAGATGCCAACTTTTGGAAATCAGAAATAGGGAGGATTTGTAATCGACACCAATTAATGTGCGCGTAGCGCACATCTCGAGCGCGTAGCGCCCGACACATGCGGCCGGGGTCCAGGGCCCGCCTTAGGGCCCTGGAAGCTCTGGGGTTCTAGATGCTCTCTGGTGCAATCTGAGCCTTATTTTGGAGCATTTTACATGTGTATTTAGTTAAATAATTCCCCCCTTTTTTTTAAATAACATAAAAATTGTACAAAATGCATGATGAATTACTTTCAGACTTCCGATTACACAGGTACTTGATACTGTATTCGGTCTTATACTTCCGAGACCATTTCCTGGTCTTATTTTGCTGATTTTCCGCCATTTGGATTCTGTGGCAATATCCACGCATTGGTTACGGCGATCCATATGCTGAAACAATCTTTCGCTACTCTTAATTTGTCTTTTAACATAGTGGAATTATTACATGCTTAAGTTAGCAGATGATATTTCTCTTTCAATTCACAGATATATATACTGATAAGCGCCCTCCAAAAAAAATCATAATAAAAAAAAAAAAAAAAAAAAAAAAAAAAAAAAAAAAAAAAAAAAAAAAAAAAAAAAAAAAAAATCATTTTTTTTTTTTTTTTTTTTTTTAATAAATCGGGAGGATAAGGATGGTGATCGTAAGGTCGGGAGTTGGGGTGAATTATCGGGAGCCTCCCGATAAAATCGGGAGGGTTGGCATCTCTGAGTTGTTAGTGAATTTTCTTTGTGTAGCTCTTTTAAGGCTTCCCTACACTCAGGAGCAATACTGACCTCAACTCTGCAACCTTTGACCTGCTCTATCTTTTGACAGTCATCTTCCCTGGTTTTGTCTTTCTGCTCAATACTACTGACAATGCGCCACGAAGCACGCCTTGCTCCGATTACATTCTTGTAAGCTACCGACAAGAGATTCCTCTCCTCCACAGACAATTCTTCGTTTACCCTGGCTACATCCTTCATATGGTTGACCATTTCTGCAGAAGAGGAAAAAAAGATGCAATTGTTTTAATATCAGGTATAACTACACATCGCTACAGAAAATATTTATAATTTGCCATCTATAATATATACAGGGATGCCAGTTAGAATTGAGCCTGAAAATCACCTAAAATAAGCTATTTTGTACACAAAAAAGCCTAAATAATAACTCGCCAGGGCCTTTGCTTTTGCCTGAAAATTGGCATCCCTGTTTATAGCTGCCATGGCAACATCACTTGACAGCCAATCAAATCAAGGTTTCAATGGATGTTACCATCAATGGTACATATAAGTGTTATGCAATGGGGCCCAGAGATCAGCATATTATTCACATACATTGGAACTTGACACTGGTATACATGGACAATAACCGCTTTCCATTAGCATTGCAGATAAATACTGTATAATCAAATATTAGAGCGGAACAAGAGTTCGAAGGACAAATTTTTGAGTTATTACGTTGGCATAAAGCCACGACCATTACTAATTATATACACTACTGCCTAAAGGTTTTGGCAGCGGGCTGCGGGCGCGGGCAAGCTACTCGCGGGACGCGTATTTTTTTTTAGTGTCAATTGCCAAAAATGTGAGCAAGTTCGGGCAGATTTCGGGCAGATTTCGGGCAGATTTCGGGCAGATTTCGGGCAGCTGAATTGAACGCACGCGCGGAATTTGGGGGAGCGCCCGAACTTCGAGCTGCTTTGTTTACTTTGTTGCTATGCGCCGTTGCTTTGCGCGCAATGTCTGTGAAAAAATGCGCATCTGCGTGGAATGCTAGTGTTACGCGGCTTTGTGATGTCATAATGGTTATCTCCAAACGTCACAATAGTCACTCTAACTCGATGTTTTTGTCAAGAAAACAACCATTAAACATATTTAATTAACATGCGGTGAACGTCTGCCGAGTCGGCGTTCTCGAACTCATGTCATTTTGTTCAAGTTAAAATAAACACGATGGAAGGATGCATAGTTAAACATTTAATCAATTTACAATTTAAGTATTTAGTGTTGGAAGTATTATCACTTATTTTGGTAAAGTTGTCGCCTAACTTTTTTGTCAACTGCGGACTACCGCAGATTTTTTTCTTCTCCAGTCAGCTAATTACAAAATAGACAAAATTAACCGTCTGGTACGAGGATAAATGCTTTGATAAAACCAGGGAGGTGACCCACACGCATCCGGTAACCCTTGCTTCACACGCAAAGGGGGATTGACTGGCGATTTTTACCGGAATCTGGCGAACAGTTTGCCTTTGCATTTCTTCATCTGGTATCAACCGAAAATATCAAAACATCAAAATAATTATAAGGACTTACTTTCAGCTGACCTGTCCATTTTCTTGAAACAACTACACTTCTTACAATATGAAGAATATGGCCGTTATTTCAGTGAAAATGACGCACATGCTGTGAGATTTTCAGGAAAGGAATGAATACCGTATAACAAAAGGTGAAAGAAGGGGGGAGGAAGAGGAAAAAGGCGAGGGAGGGAGACGGGGTATATAGCGAAAGGAGAGAGAGGGAGATGGGAAGGAAGAGTGAAAGAAATAGGGAAGATGGTGAAGTGATAAAGGGGTGGGGTAGAGAGAGAGAGACTGGAAGAAGAAGACAAAAAAGGTAGCAAATATTTTCACCCCGATAATTGTTGATTTACTAAGCTCGCGTTTCCCCTGTCAAATTCCACCAGCCTTCAGCTAACAAGTCTACAGAGAAACAAATTTATCTCTTATCTTGCTGACATAATTATTATAATAATAATTATTATAATAATAATTATACCAGTCAACGACTCGACTCGTATCTCAAACTCTTGCTGAGTGACTTGATGCATGGACCTACTACGAACCATCATGATGACAGAGAAAGTGCATGTTACGCAATGTTTGCGCCTTTTCTGTTCTGTTCTGTCTACAAACCGCAGCGGCATGCATGTCTGAAGTGAGAGGGCAACTTCACGAAACCAAAGCTTTAGTAAATAAATCAAATTTCAAAAGGGAACCGCTTTGTGTGGAAAAGGAAAGTTATTGCCCAGTCACTGAAGAGATGTTGAGTTGTTCTGATGATGCCGATTTATCGATGGTGACCGTAGTGATGATGATGGTGATGATATTGATGGACGATGATGAAAATGCTGGCTGTATGTATTGGTGGCGATTATTAAAATGATGATGTAGAGAGACTCCCGGCTCCCCCACCCCACGGAAATACACACACACACAAGATAGCATGGCGATAAACAATGAAAATACGTTATAGATGGAAATAAAAATTCGAAATACGAGTAATACATAAGGAAATAACAAAGAGATACTTGAGGCTTGAGGAAAAAATAGCAAATGATAGAAAAAATCTAAGAAATACATAAAGTGAACACATTTACGAAGGAAACCAGAAGAATGATTAATAATTGCTTCATAAAGATCTACGTATGGAAAGAAAAAATGATAATCGAAAATACATGATTGATAGAAAGAAAAAAATGGAATTAAACAAGGGGGTGATTGTGGAATGGGGTAATTTTCAGGGAAAGGTAAATGTCCACGAGGGGGGGGGGAGAGAAGGGAATATACAAGCATAGAGAGAGAGAGAGGAACAAAGAAATGCAAAAACAGAAAAGATGATGAGAAATATTCGAACAAATGCATACGCTTAGTTTTCAGGGCAGAACTGCTCTCTCTCTCTCTCTCTCTCTCTCTCTCTCTCGAAGGTTCAATCATCACTACTAAGATCATGTAATCTTACCGCGCAAACATGATCTGTTTATAAATAACTTCTGAGATAACCGCATGTTGCCCAGACAACTTGTCTCCAAACCCATTGTTTAGAAACACTTGAAACATAATATGAAATATACGCTACGCTAGCTCTCGTCATTCAAACATTCTATTCATTGTCATTGGTGAACAAATTAAAGTTGGAATTGATTAATAAGTTCTCTGCTTGTTTCGTGTGTCTATTTTTGTTCTTCTTTTTAGATTGTCTTCTTCCTTTCCTTCTCCCCCTTCTTCTTATTCCTCTCCTTCCTTTTTTTCTTCCCCCACCCCTCTGCTTCTTCATCTCCGCTTCTTCTTTTTCTCCACCGGCCCCGCCCCTCTGCTTCTTCACCTACTCTCCCCCCCCCCCCCTCTGCTTGTTTATCTCCCCTTCTTCTTTTTCCTCTCCTTCTTCTTTTCCCCTCTCCTTCCTTTGTTTTCTTCCCCAATCCCCTCTGCTTCTTCATCTACTCTTCATCTTTTTCTTCACCCTCACCCCCTTTGCTTCTTCATCTATTCTTCTCCCCCCCCCTGCTTCTTTATATCCCCTTCTTTTTCCTCTCCTTCCTTTTTTTCTTCCCCAATCCCCTCTGCTTCTTCATTTTCTTCTCCCCGCCCCCTCTGCTTTTCATCTACTCTTTTTCTTTTTCTTCTCCTTCGTTTTCTCCCCCTGCTTCTTCATCTACCCTTCTTCTTTTTCTTCTCCTTCCTTTTCTTCTCCCCCTTCTTCTTTTTCTTCTCCTTCCTTTGTTTTCTTCCCCAATCCCCTCTGCTTCTTCATCTACTCTTCATCTTTTTCTTCACCCCACCCCTTTGCTTCTTCATCTACTTTTCTTTCCCCCCCCTCTGCTTCTTTATATCCCCTTCTTTTTCCTCTCCTTCTCTTTTTTCCTTCCCCAATCCCCTTTGCTTCTTCATCTACTCTTCTTCATTTTCTTCTCCCCCGCCCCCTCTGCTTTTCATCACTCTTCTTCTTTTCTTCTCCTTCCTTTTCTTCTCCCCTCCTTCTACATATCCCCTTTCTTCTTTTTCCTCGCCTTCCTTTTTTTCTTCCCCCACCCCCTCTGCTTCTTCATCTCCTCTTCTTCTTTTTCTTCTCCTTCCTTTTCTTCTCCCCCTTCTTCTTTTTCCTCTCCTTCCTTTGTTTTCTTCCCCAATCCCCTCTGCTTCTTCATCTACTCTTCATCTTTTTCTTCATCCCCACCCCTTTGTTTCTTCATCTACTTTTCTTACCCCCCCCCCCTCTGCTTCTTTATATCCCCTTCTTTTTCCTCTCCTTCCTTTGTTTTCTTCCCCAATCCCCTCTGCTTCTTCATCTACTCTTCATCTTTTTCTTCATCCCCACCCCTTTGCTTCTTCATCTACTTTTCTTTCCCCCCCCCCCCCTCTGCTTCTTTATATCCCCTTCTTTTTCCTCTCCTTCTCTTTTTTCCTTCCCCAATCCCCTTTGCTTCTTCATCTACTCTTCTTCATTTTCTTCTCCCCCGCCCCCTCTGCTTTTCATCACTCTTCTTCTTTTCTTCTCCTTCCTTTTCTTCTCCCCTCCTTCTACATATCCCCTTTCTTCTTTTTCCTCGCCTTCCTTTTTTTCTTCCCCCACCCCCTCTGCTTCTTCATCTCCTCTTCTTCTTTTTCTTCTCCTTCCTTTTCTTCTCCCCCTCTTCTTTTTCCTCTCCTTCCTTTGTTTTCTTCCCCAATCCCCTCTGCTTCTTCATCTACTCTTCATCTTTTTCTTCACCCCCACCCCTTTGCTTCTTCATCTACTTTTCTTCCCCCCCCCCCTCTGCTTCTTTATATCCCCTTTTTTTTTCCTCTCCTTCTCTTTTTTCCTTCCCCAATCCCCTTTGCTTCTTCATCTACTCTTCTTCATTTTCTTCTCCTTCGTTTTCTTCCCCTGCTTCTTCATCTACCCTTCTTCTTTTTCTTCTCCTTCCTTTTCTTCTCCCCCTTCTTCTTTTTCTTCTCCTTCCTTTGTTTTCTTCCCCAATCCCCTCTGCTTCTTCATCTACTCTTCATCTTTTTCTTCATCTCCTCTTCTTCTTTTTCTTCTCCCTCCCTCTGCTTCATAATCTCCCCGTCTACTTCTTTTTTTTTTCTTTTCATCTCATTCTCCTTCCGTTTTTTTTTTTCTGGGGATAAGAGGCACGTGTTTTCATTTGTGAAAGGTAAATCGTTGGTTTAGGTGTAACGGTTCAGAAAAAATATATCCGTTATCACACGCTTGTTTTGATCCATTTCGATTGTTTGGGGGCATCACCCGGCTTTAATCCTACCCCTCCCTGTCTAATTATCCCTCGATTGATTTTAATCAACACTTATCACATGCACATATACCCACAGTTATAATAATATACATATCAACTCCGTTTTAGTTGCATATCGAGGGGGGGGGGGGGTAGTTGTATAGTAATTTCATAATGATTGTCAATAACATTTTTTCAAGAAAAAAAGAAGAAGCATATTTCATGATTTCCACTCTGACAAACATGCACATATTATACTGACCACGGGAAGCTTCCTTAAATCCATTTACGGAAAGATGCCTCATATTCCTTTTCACTCAGACACACACGCACAACTAAATCGCATACCCATCCCAGGAATCCATTCAACTCCGTCTTTGTTCCAATCGGGAGGAGGAGGAGGGGGGGGGGGGGGGGGGGGGGGTCAATGTTTCAATTTGACAAGCAAAGAATAAACATAACAAATAATGATGATACTAAATATAATTGATGTTCAATTAATGACGAATTGAAA
Organism: Strongylocentrotus droebachiensis; assembly: GCA_035222895.1. Classification (NCBI taxonomy): domain Eukaryota; kingdom Metazoa; phylum Echinodermata; class Echinoidea; order Camarodonta; family Strongylocentrotidae; genus Strongylocentrotus; species Strongylocentrotus droebachiensis. Next base: position 40,496 of record JAVYIG010001167.1, on the reverse strand, counting down.
AAAATAATGTATCAGGACAATTACCTTCCGACGACAATTTTCCCCATTCTTTAAAAAGTTTACCACCTGAAATCAATACCCCCCTCCCCCCCCCCCCCCCCGTTCATTTAAGGGGTAAGTCCACCCAGGTAATAAGCTGGTCTTAATAAAAGCAGATGTTTTTTTAGGGGAGGAAATCTCCTCGGAGGGGGATGGGGGGTTACGAATGTGATGCATGCAGCACGAGCATAGGTCATAAGTTGACCTAGATATCTAGTAAGCTTCGCGTACCATGTGCGTCCAAAATCTAGATCCAGCATGCATATTGTTATTAGCATAGGCTATGCCTACAGGCTACACAACGTAGCACTATTTGTATTAATTATGACTTAGCTGTTACAAAGAAAGCATCTCTTAATCCTTGGAATTAAAATATGGAAACAGGGACCGATGTGTCATTGGCATAATGTAAGGTGAGACCAAATTGTTCATATCATTAGTCTGATGAGTGCTCAATTGAGCCATTTTATTAAGTTTAGGCTAGATCCTAGGCTAGGCATGACGATGTGGTACGGTAGCTATGCTAGCGTTTGTCGCCCCCGTTGCCGTCCGACTAGCGACTGCTAACTTCATGGACCCTGGGCCTAGCTCTTCGAAGATGTTTGGCAGAAAAGTATCTAAAGCCTACGGTGGTCATCCACTGTTAGATCGTAATCAGGGGGTCTAGACTTGACTTTAGACTGCCTTACTCATATTGCTGTGAAAGTTGGTGAACACCAAAATAAATTAGTGAGCGTCTTTCCTACCATACACTCGACTCTCCCATACACTCTACGTGTATTTGTGTATAATTTTCGTGCGGTGCGATTCATATTTTAACACGCAAATTGTATAGGCAAATTGATCTGCAGTTGAATCGCTCTTCTCGACCAATTTGACTTTTCAACGTGACGTCATCGGGTCTTGTCGCGTGCGAGTCTTAAAAACGCACGACTTCAGCACGCGCATCATATCAAGGCGAATATAGTACCGGGCAGATTTCGGGCAGATTTCGGGCGGATTTCGGGCGGATTTCGGGCGCGACCCGAACATCGGGCGCGACCCGAACATCGTTTCTTCAGCTACGCGCTTCGGGCATCGGGTCAGCCCGCTGCCAAAACCTTTAGGCAGTAGTGTACTCTCAGTAACGATTAGGGCTGTGCACAACAGTGTAATGAGGTACCCGAGTACACTCCCAGGCTCACAGACGAATACTCGAATATTCGGACGCCATGTTTTTTTATAATTTTGTTGAATTTTTTTTGTTGTTGATTTTTGTTGATTTTTTTTTGAATTTTTGATTTTTTTGATTTTTTTGATTTTTTTGCCACTACCATACCACTCGGCAGTTTCTCAGATCCCTCGCTGAAAACGCATGCAATTTTACTTTGAGTTGCAGTTGAAGGCGCAGATTTAATAAGAATAATAACAGTAAACAATGCTGTTTTAAAAACCAAAGATGGCAGAATAATCCATTTTCCTCCAAGTCCAAACAGAAATCTAGACATTTGGTCCCAGTTTCTGAAAGGTGAGTTTGACGGTGCTTGAGTTGGGAAACATTTTTACCGACGGTACCATGCCAGCGGACGCCGCTCTCCCTGGCACGGGTAAGCGTGGGCCTGGACATATTATTATTATTATTTTTTTTTTTTTTTTTGCGGCCGAATATTCGGGTACGAGAAATTGTACCCGAGTAGTTGTCAACCGTGCGGGTACTCGAGCATTGGACTACCCGTCGCAGCCTTAGTAACGATCATTCTATTTCTGTGGATCATGAACTCATTGCTTAGTGTCACGACCATCATCATACAAGCATTACTTGTATCAGAAAAGAATGAAAATAATCTACCAACGTGCCCCATTATGATGAGCGTGTTTTCAAACTGTGCCGCATGAGCCAGTGATGGCCCATGCTATAGTGTACTATATAGACACCATTGCGACATGGCTTACGTAAGTGATTTTGATATGCGATAGTACTTGATGGAAATATCTTGATGTGGACATGGTTAAAGTTGAGATCATTTAGTTACTAGCAAAATTCGCAAAAATAATTTTTCCATTTTCATAACACTCTGCAATCGTATTTTCGTATCACGGGTGAACATTTTAACAGCCTACAACAGTCACTGGGAAATTGAGTAAACACGGACTAGATGTCATTGTTGCCAGGAGCAACACTCATCCTCACGTTATGCATGAAACATTCATTACTCCTACATGCTAGCCACCCCCCCCCCCCACAATGTAATACAGTTAATCATAATTAAAATACCAAAAGCAGTATATTACTGGTTTCATGCAATCAAAGCGCAACTTTGAAAGGCATTTTTTTAAATAAAGAGTTTGAGAGTGCATTTATCGGGGAGTAATCAATTTCAAACCGATTACAGGTATGTTACAATGAATATTATTTCATTTGTATAATTTTCATATAATTTTATATAACTTACATGTAATTCTATTTAACTTTTCTTTGTATAAATGTATATTTCATGTTTTCTTTATGTACAATTCTACATAATTATACCGTACATTTACTTTTAGTGATCGTTCATGATATTCTTAAAAACGTACTTGAGGTTGCATACCCTTGGCAAAGTTAGCAAGTTTTGACATTTTCTTTTATGCATGTGAAAAAATTGATTTGTCCAGATTTGTGTTTCAAGGGAATGATTAAAGGTAATACAAAGTTTTGGTATGGGGTCATGAATTTGGTTCAAATGAACATATTGAAGCATATGCGATCCTACTCTATTCAGTGAGCGTTGTCGCGGTTGAAATCGATTCTAAAGTTATGAAATTGTAAATAATAAACTTTATATTGTATAGCTCCCTCTCACAGTCAAGAGATGTATTAAGCTATAAAACAATGCTTCTTCACTAAATCGACCGTTTAGCTATTCACGTTTGGACATTTTATATCACAACTACATATTCTGAGATTTTCATGGTCGCAGCTACCATGGTACGGCCGAAAGCGCTATTTGAAATTTTATGAAAAATTTACCGGGAGCACTGGTAAATTTTTATATTCAATTTTTCTCGAAAGCAGAAGTTTCTAGTGTTTATAATACATCCACAGGGGCATCCAAATATATCAAAATTGTAAAGAATCACTATCCACCCAATTTTCAAAATTTCCCAAAACTTTGTATTACCTTTAAAGCTTACATCTGAAACTATTCAACAGAGGTCCTAATTCAACCAGTCCACCTTTCATTACTAATTTACAAAATACATAAAACCTATTAATAAATTTACAAGGAGTCTGAATAATTCAGGTGCTAACTGTACACGTATCCGGGTTGTTATGAACAAAAATTTAAGCATGTTAATAGAAATGTGGAGGGAGTATGATCTGATGTACACGCATGCTACATGTAAAGCATATTATGGGCTCTAACGTTATTACATGCACTCTAATGTAATCTGAACCATTTTCAAACACATTGAGAAAGAATACCGGTAGTATTAACCTGTTGCTGATTTTTAATCAATGAAAATTCACACCTGTTGTGTGATACATGTTAGAAACTTCTTGTACATGTAAACCACCCTGCTCTATACTACAGTACATTGACCTGTGAAGCAGGAACATTAATTTTATATACAAATTTACAGCAAATGTATAGAGACAATCGGTACAATTTGTATGCTTCATATAACAGAAATTCATCTGAACATTAATAATGGATACCCTTAATAATAAAACATGTTCCTTCAAATACATTACTGTGACAATCATCCAGCATTTGACCAGAACCGACTCATCATCTTTTGTACATGCGCATGTACACTGTACATGTTTCTACACAGGTCACAGGTACATGTAGCTTGCTAGTGTGAAGCTGAAGGCTGCATGTTGTGTATGCAATAACTTGCTGTATATCACAACGGTCTATAAATCACATCCAAAATGGAGAGAATACCCAGGAATACATTATGAGTGGCCCATGGAACAGCTTGCTACACTCTTAATTGTGATTACTCCTGCACCATTCATCAATTCACACACATGCAATTCATTCTCTGTTGTTGCCATAAAAGTCATACCAGATAATTTAAAGTCACTTGGGAGTTGGGATGCACTGTGTGTCAATTTTTGTAGGTGATACACGATTATCATTTATTAAAAAAGAAAATAACCTGGATTCTACACAATATAAATTTGTGTATGATTACAGCTATATTTCTGTGCACACATTGTATGTAATTTTTATGATTAAAGATAAACTTTAGTACTGGTAATGCGATTGCATTGTTAAGAAAAGGTGTGGAAAGGATCAGAACAGTTGATCATGTAGCATGTAAGTATTGGTGTGCACTGCAAGGTTCTGGAGTCATCAAAATCATAATAAATTTGACCGAGTCTTGGTAAAGTAACACAGAAAGCTATATATGGGACAACACACATGGTGTCGGGGCTAGTACTACCTTGATTTCCTTGTCCTTCTATGCTCATTACTCGGCCAGTATACATTTTCTTCCAAAATTGTTTGGCACATGTCATTTATTTGTAGTATTGGACATTCAGTGTAAGTTTCGTTTGATTCTGTGAGAATTATTTTTCTTTTTTTTACCACTACTGGAGTTTATCTTTAACTCACTCAATTCTTCGTAAATATTGAATATTACTAATTTTCTTCATATTTCAAACCTAATTTGGGCATTTGAAAGTGGTTGAGATCTTTCAAAAAGACACAAGTCAGTCCAGCCAATGATCATTGCATTGTGCACGATAGAAAGCACCGATACAACTGTTAATCATGCAGGACTGCACATGACATTTCATGTACAGGTACATGTCGCTTCATGCAAGGGGCCCATTCAATATTACAGTCTGGGATAAATGGGTTAGGATCAAAAGAAACGTGTGCTTTATAAACCACGGTAAAATCCTATCCAACAGGTTAGAGTTTTTAAACAATGTTTTCAATGACAAGGACACAAATGCTCAACTACACACATCTTTTAGTGAAATAAAAGTATTTTGTTAATTGTAAAAGATCATTAGTATTGTAGTTGAATGACACACAAATGGTAGAACTTTCTAGCATCTCGGTACATGTTCATATCATGTATGTTACTCAATTTCTATGCTGTCAATTGATTCCAGTATCAAAATAATACGATAAAAAGATGTGTGCCTACTTTACAAACATGGTAAAATTCCTGCACTGAAAAAGTGATGTGACAAAGCAAACAGACAAGACCTTGACCTTCTATTTAGTCAAGATGTCTAAGTCATCAATAGGTAGACCAGCATGTTCAGACTGGCACAAGTTTATAATACAAAAGTTGTACAAAGAATCGTCATATAGTGAAAAAGAGCACAAAATAGCAACATTGTTTCAACATGAACAGTGTATAAAGAAAACAGTTTTGAAGAGGTAACATGACATGACAGTTCATCACAATGCATGCTCACATTAATAAGCCTCGCCCAATTATATTGTTTTTGCGTACGATACAGCATACAGACTCGAACAGGACCCCAACTCTGTATCAAGTTTTGTTAGAAACCATGCTCAAATGTGCGCTTCGCTATGCAACATTAGATTTTTCGGACTAGAATTTTTTTGATTACTTATCATATACCGGTAGCCATAAAACGAAATTTAGTAGTGGAAAAAAACTGAAAAGTGAAATTTTAGGCAACTCGGATTAAAGGGGATATGTGCCTTTTAAATCACATTGTAATTATTTCAAGGGGTGTGCAGTGTAATTAGTGCAGTGGATGCTTTTTATGAACAATTATTTTAATGGGAAAAAGGGATGATTAGATAATGTACATTGTACATGGGGATGGGTGGTACACTCATGAATGCATTCAGCATTGTCACCATAGTACTTGTTTACTCATGCGGTGTTTATTGAGATCAACAACTAAATGAAATAGTTTATTTGTGAGAAAAAAGCTTTGCAATATACATGTAATATGCACCTGGCGAAAGCTGCTATACAATATAGCTGTGCATCACAGTATATCAGCACATCGGTATGTCTAGGATACATTTACTGTGAATTGAATGCCATGCATTATCTCATACATGCACACCATGATGTGGTACTTGTAATTGTCCATACCAATGTTGCATGCTACTACATCATGTACATGTATGCATAGAGTCTAGGCTACATGTAAAATTGTAAATTCATATATTTATACGAGATCTCATATCAAGAATGAGAGACCAAAGACTGTGACCTTGATTTCTATACTTCTGTGCATAACAATACATTCAATCTAATCAGATATAATGTTCAGCTACCAGTCAAAGCAGTCGGTCAACAGGTTTAAAACAGGAGAGAGACACGGAGAGAGAGAGCGACTAATTACATCCCCCTCACTCTCACTCCTGAACTTAACACATAGATCTACTTCTTCTCTCCACAAAATGCAGACAGGCGGATACTACAACCCACATGTATGCCATTGATGTGCTTTGTGTGTGTGTGTATTATCATATACTCTATGAATGCCCTGTGGTTACAAATTACATATCGTGTGCACTGACGGGGCGGGCCAGGCCGGGCTGCATGCACTGGTGTCTGTACATACATAGTCAAGATAATATTTTGTATCTCTACTTCCTCATCGTTGCTGGTTTCTTTCTCAGAATACAAGTGATGCATGGACGTGCAACCACTTACTGACAACAAGTAGAGAGAGAGAGAGAGAAAGAGAGGATATAGAGTCTTATTATTAGCGAGGATTTAGAAGGAAGCTGATATCAGGCCATGTGCAACAGACGATTTTAACACCGCCGATTACCCAAATTAGCATTCAATGTCACGCACTGTTTAGATTCGAATGAAATCCATGCACTGACAGTCAACGTACAATTTTCTGGACTATTTTGCAAAAATAAGTGCATTTAAGGTTATGATTCATGCATACTGTACATACATGTAGTATTTGTAGAGCAATCTACGTTAACGATTAACCATTGGGAGGAGGGAGATAGATTTGAAACAAAATTGTATGGAGAAATTAAAACTACTCCACACTATAAAAGTGCAAGTAAATGTGATTAACAAAATATGTAAAAAGATGTTTAAAATTTATAAACAAATCCTCAAAAGCTAAAGGTCACTGGGTAGGGTAGTGTCAGGGAAATACCCCATGTAGATTAACTCTTCTATTTTTGTCTTCATTCGATCAAAACTGATTACTAATAACCACATATATTAAAGGATTCATTTCCTGATGTTACATCATCTTATACATTGACATCACATTTTAAGATTTTTGTCTCAAGTGACAGATCTCAAATTCTGTTCAAGGTAGCAGAAACAGGGACAATCGTAAATCTCATTTTGGGCCATTCCATTTCTGCATGGTCGCACACTGTACAGGCAGAGGTTGGTCGATCATTCAGAATAACCTACGGTAACGATTAATGGGATGCAAATTGCTTGGTGTGATTACCACTGCAAAGTGTAAATTTTCATTCCCCAGTTACAATGTTTGTGAGTGGGTTTGCAGAGAGGTTATGCAATCTGTTGAACTACAATCATTCTGAACTACAGTTGGGCCATGGCCTGTGACTCGGTGTGTCATACATCTGCACTAATTACATGTAGGCCTACATGTATACACAGTGTACATGTACATGTGTCTTAAATTTACTCAACAGTGTATGCACATACTACACAGGTTGAATGGCATACACTGTACATACATGTTCTTCTCACGAAACTACAGCACTTAGTTAATCTTTCACTTAAAAGTTCAATAATCATTGGGTTCGATTAATTCAAAAGCATGTCTACAGGTACATGTATGTACCACTGTACATGCCTGTGTGTAATCCACTAAGCAATCAAGGAAGTCCATGAACATGTACATTGCACATGTACATGTATATTTACTTGCCAGATGTACTTGTACATGTACATTGTAAACGTAACTTGAATTTACATGTGCACTGTAGAAATAACAGTCCTAATTTTGAAAAAGCTTGAATGTCACCGCAGTAAATTTTGATGGATCGACCAAACCACTATGTCTGGGCATTAATTATGATCCATGAGTTAATGGACTTACATTTAAAATCAGACAATTCAAAAGGTTCGCTTTTTATATACACGTAGGCCTACTGTAAAAACCTACATGTACATATGTGTGAAAGTGTGTCCATTGGTCCATCTGGACACTGTCCAATAAGGCAGTTATCTATAAACAGAGAGGGTGGGTGCATAAATAGGTAGAGGCTAGCCACTAGCCACCAGCATATGAAGAAGGCAAAGGGAAGGCTGATTATACATGTATGTGCTGGAGTGTTAGTCCAGGCATAATTTGATATGACCTCCCACTAATTGCAACAGAAAATGTCTCGACTGTTTTGTGCTCTTGGAGGTGTCCATTATAACATATCAAAAGTCTTAAGGAATCCGGGTGGGGGAAAGTGCCATGGCGGCCATTTTTTCAAAATGGCCGCCATGTATAACTAATGTTGTACAATTTTGGGGATTTCTTTTTAACAGCACCTCATTTTACCATGCATAAGGTGTCATATGAAAGAAAATTACATTTCCTACAAGATGATACCTCATTCATTGGGTTTCGGGATGATTTGCTTACCAATTTTGAGCCAAAAGTGTGATTTTTTACAATTTTTTTTCAAAAATGTGAATTGCGCTAAAATACATATTTCACCATATTTATTTGATTATTATGCTAACCGACTTCAAACTTGCTGAAAAACTGTTCAGCATCCTGGTTGATATCATATCCAAATTTCAAGTCTATTACTTTTCAAACTAAAAAGTTATAGTGCTCTAAAGTTGAAACTTTGTTATGAGCCAAAATGGCAAATTTGGTTGCTAAGGGCTATCTTCTCCTTAGCAACGGTAACATATTGGCGTGAGAAATAGAATATATCACGAGAAATTGCTATCACCAAGCAGATGACTACTTTTATAGGAAGTATGATGTCAAATGATCCATTTTCATCCTATTTTAATGATAAATATCGCTTAGTTCCTGTTGCTATGGTAATAATATGCCTAGCAACCGATATAAAACGCATATTTTTGTTGTAAATCTAATATTTCCCATATCTCTGCTTCTAAATAACATAGAGTTTTGATTTTAAGTGCTAAACATACATTTCCAGGGACAATGAATCAAATTAATTAAATTTTAATGAGCTAAATCTAGCCAAAAAGCCGAAACGGCAGCCATTTTCTAAAATGGGCGCCATAAACCTGATATTTCGCAATATCTCCGCTTCTAAATGACTTAGGGCTTTGATTTTCAGTGCTAAATATACATTTTCTGGGCCCAGGAATCCTTTGAAACACATTTCAATGAGCTAAACCTGACCAAAAAGCCGAAATGGCAGCCATTTTCCCAAATGGCTGCCATAAACCTGATAATTCCCAATATTTCTGCTTCTAAAGGGTTAGAATTTTAGTGCAAAACATACATTTTCTGGGGCTAGGAATCCAATGACACACATTTCAATAAGCTAAACCTGAACAAAAAGCATTATTCTGAGGATGTGTCAACTATATACTATGGCATGCCGTATGCCTGATGGACAACGTACATGTATAGGTCATAATTATTCAAGGACAATATCTTGGAATCCTGTGACGAAAGGAAGGATGCCTGGGCAAAAACAGTCAAAGCCCGTGTCCTCCATGTGCATGACCTTCGTGCTGCAGATGCAGTGTACCACCAGGTCTGCAGTGTAAACTAATGCTGTGATGTCTCATGGAACAGACATACCTGATTTCAGTTCGGAGTTTGTCCAGTATGCTGCAGACAATGTAGACCACAACATCTGTACCCTAAATGGTAACAATACATTCCATGGCATGGGGTGATTGCTGCCATAACCCCAGCCACCAAGACCAGCAGACCTACCCTCAGGGCGCAGGTCACCTCCAGCGATATCTCCACGGTGGGACGAATTCCTATCCATTACCACAAAGAAGAGAGCCGCGGTATGACAACACTGGCATACCAGAAGGTGGTCAACATGAAGGCAAAGGACCCAACAGCAGACCTTGATCTCCTGTGGAAGACATCCGTTATGTTCACCTCACCAAGACCGGCATGGTCTGGACTGATGCAGCTATAGTGCATCATGGTGACCACCCCGGGAAATCATCGGTGATGTTTCTCCCAATGATCGACATGAATCCCAGCGATGTCACTTGAATCTATTCCACACTGAAGTTTGTGTGTGAGCATGCTTGTCGCCATGGTGTTACGCCCATCATCACCTTTGACCAACCACTATGGTGGCTAGCCCTCATGATCATCGAGACTGAGCCCACAGGAAGTGTTTTGAATGGCATGCTTTTGCGCCTGGGAGGCTTTCACACATAAATGAGTTTCTTGGGAAGCAATCTATGCAGATAACGCGGTGGTACACATGATGTCAAGCAAGGCTATTGCAAGAGCAGCACGGGGACATCTACTTGTTGATGCAGCACTGAACGCCTTGATTTTGTCAGACGCACTTGGTATGCCACTACCTCAACCATCTGCAGATCCACATGAAGTGGAGGAGGCCAATGAGGCAACAGTGTCACCAGATGATGAGCCTATACGACAAACGGAACTGGAAACACTGATCTTGATGAACGTGCTGCCCTCTACAAGAATCTAATGGTAGGTTCTGTGTCTGCAGAGGAGTTCTGCCAAGCTGATGATTTAACCAGAATCAAGAAGCTCCTTCGGGCCAAAACCGAATCCATGAAGTCCTCTAGGACCGCCACACTTTGGCTACAGTACATGGAGATGGTTGACATACTACGGAAGTTTATTAGAGCAGAGTGCGCTGGCAACTGGGCGTTGCACCTTGAAGCTGTGTCAGAAATGTTGCCCTACCTGGCAGCCTCTGGGCAGAAACTCTACACCAAATCAATCCGCCTCTATGTGCAGCAAATGAGCAAGCTCAAGGATGAACATCCAGATGTGTACCAACGATTCGAAGACGGGTTCCATGTTGTCAGAAGAAGTGATCGCCTATGGGCTGGTCTGTCCGTAGATCTCACCATCGAACAGGTCCTAATGAGGAGTATGAAGACCAGCGGTGGCCTGACGAGAGGGCGAGGCATGACAGAGCAACAGCGTCTCATATGGCCGCTCTCCATGCCTGCCTGTGCTGAAGTCAACAATGCTATGCAGCAGCTCACAGTTGTCAACTATAACACAGGTGAACAAAACAAGGACATGACAAATGCTAGACAAGCACGTGACATGAAAGACACACATGCAGTTATCAGCTGTCTGAAAGAGAGAAAACCCTTCAGCTCAGATCCGAGCTTGCACAGCATTTTGACAAGGGTACATGCAACCAGAAAAGTCAATGTGGATTCAGCAAAAACTGTTGGAACAGCAATCCTGACCAACATGGATGGACAAATTGCTGCTGACTACACATTCAAGAGGAAGGATCAGGCCATCACCTTGGCTTTGAATTCGGCAGTAAAGATTGATGGTGAGGCAGTACAAGTGGATCCCCAGCTGCTTTTCCAGCGACTGACAATTGCTGCAAGAGCTACAGAGGCTCTAGAGTCTGTGTTCAAATATGAGCTGTGCAGTTACCCACCAGCTCTGTTTGATTCCACACTGCTGCTCCGACAGCCACAGAAGCCAGTGCTAACAGATGCTATCTGGACACTCCTGACAAAGGATGCACCATGAATCACAGGCCAAGTCCACTACGTGTTGGATGTTGGGACACTAGTTCAGCGCATTCCATAGGCACGTGGCTCAACATACAAATGTATCTGCACGCAATACACAGAGTATGTCCCAAAGAAGTATGGACAGGCAACAGTCGTGTTTGATGGATATGATGGTACATCAACAAAGGGCACAGCACACCAAAGACGTGCAAGAGGGAATGCTGGATCAACGGTGACGTTTGATGAAGATATGCAGGCTACAATGAAGAAGGAACATTTCCTAGCAAACAAGACAAATAAGCAGCACTTCATCAACATGCTCAGCACCAAACTACGGGCAAAGAACTGCCAGACACATCATGCTGCAGGTGACGCTGGTCTCCTCATAGTGCAGAAAGCAGTGGAGTCTGCAGCCACTACTGATACTGCGCTGATCGGAGATGACACAGATTTACTCATCCTGCTCATCTACCACACCAACCTCGAGTCACGTGACCTGTTCTTCCAACCCGAGCCAAAGAAGAATGTGAAGAAACTGCGTGTCTGGAACATGAAGTCTGTCAAACAGCAGTTAGGCCCCGGTATCACAGCACATTTTCTTCATGCACGCTCTCCTGGGATGTGATACTACTTCCCGCGTGCATGGCTTTGACAAAGGAGTTTCCCTTCACAAATTCAAAACCAGTGCGCACTTCCGTTAACAAGCAATTGTGTTTGACAGACCGACAGCGTCCACCGATGATGTTGTAGATCGAATCAGGAGAGAAAGCCTTGGCATGCCTGCACAATGGGAAGCCTGCAGAGTCACTCAACATGGCGCGACATAAGCGGTTCTGCTAGAAGGTCGCCTCCAGCATTTCTCATGTGCAACCCCAAAGTCTACCGCCCACATCAGCAGCAGCAAAACACCACAGCCTTCGTGTCTACTACCAGGTCCGGCAGTGGAAGGGCATTGCAGCTGATGAGCTACGACCAGATGACTGGGGTTGGCGGGAAAGCAGTGGAGGAGTCGTGCTCGTACAGACGGACTCACCACCAGCTCCGGGAGAGCTCCTCAAGATGATCAGCTGCTACTGCCAGATAGACTGCAGCAGTCTGAAGTGCACCTGCAAGAAGCAGAGCATAGAGTGCTCAGCTGCATGTGGCAACTGTAGAGAGTCAGCATGCACGAACTCAACCCAAGTTGCATGTGACAGTGATGACTAAGAATAGACTTTTTGAGGAAGATTGATGGATCGAAGATGGTAGTCTGAGGCTATGGAAACTACATACAGTATTATAATAATTATGACCTATACATGTACGTTGTCCATCAGGCATACGGCATGCCATGGTATATAGTTGACACATCCTCAGAATAATGCTTTTTGGTCAGGTTTAGCTTATTGAAATGTGTGTCATTGGATTCCTAGCCCCAGTAAATGTACGTTTTGCACTAAAATTCTAAGCATTTAGAAGCGGAGATATTGCGAAATATCAGGTTTATGGCGGCCATTTTGGAAAATGGCTGCCGTTTCGGCTTTTTGGCTAGGTTTAGTTCATTAAAATTTAATTAATTTGATTCCTTGTCTCTGGAAATGTATGTTTAGCACTTAAAATCAAAACTCTATGTTATTTAGAAGCAGAGATATGGAAAATATAAGATTTACAACAAAAACATGTGTTTTATATCAGTTGCTAGGCATATTATTACCATAGCAACGGGAACTAAGCGATGTTATCATTAAAATAGGATGAAAATGCATCATTTGACATCATACTTCCTATCAAAGTAGTCACCTGCTTGGTGATAGCAATTTCTCGTGATATATTCTATTTCTCACGCCAATATGTTACCGTTGCTAAGGAGAAGATAGCCCTTAGCAACCAAATTTGCCATTTTGGCTCATAACAAAGTTTCAACTTTAGAGCGCTATAACTTTTTAGTTTGAAAAGTAATAGACTTGAAATTTGGATATGATATCAACCAGGATACTGAACAGTTTTTCAGCAAGTTTGAAGTCGGTTAGCATAATAATCAAAAAAATATGGAGAAATATGTATTTTGGCGCAATTCATATTTTTGAAAAAAATTGTAAAAAATCACACTTTTGGCTCAAAATTGGTAGGCAAATCATCCCGAAACCTATTGAATGAGGTATCATCTTATAGGAAATGTAATTGTCTTTCATATGACACCTTATGCATGGTAAAATGAGGTGCTGTTAAAAAGTAATCCCCAGAATTATACAACAGTAGTTATACATGGCGGCCATTTTGAAAAATGGCCGCCACGGAACTTTCCCCCACCAGGATTCCTTAAGACTTTTGATATGTTATAGAGGACATATTTCTGGGTATAAAACAGTTGACAGACTTTCTGTTGCAATTAGTGGGAGGTTGACCCCTTTTTTTTCACGAAATGCCTGGACTATGTGTAGGTCATCGCGGATTGATGATTCAGTCGGTACTGTTCCGTGGCTAACAAGGCAACTTCTACAAAATAATAGACAATGTCTGCACCACAATCACAATCCTAAATTTCGTATGCAGGGGTGGTATTCTGAAAATCACATTAACATGTACATTATAGGTACAGGTATACTTGTATTGCTTTTATTTTATTTCATCAAATGTCCACTATCATAATATGAAGTGCAAAAACCTTTTCCTCTAGTCTACACATAAATCAATTTTCATGACTTTTAAGAACCCGTTCTCATCTTCGTGTTTCTAAAGATAGCAACAATTTGTCAAAGACCTTTTTTAATTTAAATGGTGAAACAAATTACCAATGTTATTTTGCGAAATTCAAAGTTCATGATTATTTCACACCAGCGCTTTATGTGACATAATAAACAGCAATCATAAAGTTAAGGAAGCATTCATTTATACATTAATGATTAAGATTTTTCTACAATGAAACATCCGCAGGTAGGATTTTCTTTGATATAGACCATGTTAAATGCATGAAACGCAATTAAATCAGCCTAAAGAATACAATCGTAGTTATTCTTGACAGTTTGATATCTTAGCAAAAGATAATGTACACATGTAAAAAAAACATTATTCCAATACCACTACATGTACATGTACATCTTGTAACAGATGATTGAACTAATTTACCACTACCGTGTGTCTCAAAAAAAACGTAACACTTTTGAAATGGTTGCCAAATTGAGCATATATAATTTTATGAAAAAATGTCTATATGTATGGAAAGCTAAAGGACCAACCTTTCATATGATATGAAAAAATTAAAAAAAAATCATGCTTCGATGGACAGTGTTCACTTAAGTTAGAGGTATGAAAATGGGCCTGCGCAGGATTTTTCCTTCCAATTTTGGACAGGTAAATTACTTGTAACTTACAAAATAAGGTCGATATGAGATATTCATGATCGATGGATCAAAAGGATATTTTGAATCAAAAGGATATTTTGAATACCTCGAATTCTGGTATTTTCAATGCATAATGAATGATGTACTTAGCTATTACATGTTTGGGTCATTCATAAAACCTGAATAAAATGTGATTGATGATCCACCAAACTTACGGAAGAAAACTGATAAAGAAAAGGCAAGGGGTAGGTGATGGGATGGGAAAAGGTTGTGGGGGGGAGGAGAGTGGGTTGCATAATGTCAATTATGATTTTGAATACGGTATTTCAATTTAACATTTTCCCATTCTTCCTTCATCCTGTTCACATCTACCAGATCAATGATACAATAAGATGGGAGTGGAAGTTGGTGTGTGTGTGTGTGTGTGTGTGTGGCAGGGGTGGTGTTTGGGGATTGATAAATGACAGAGAGAAAGGACTGGTATTCAAAACATCCTTTTAACTCTTAATCCATCGATCATGAATATCTCATATCAAACTTATTTTGTATGCTAAAAGTAACTTACCTGTCCAAAATTGGAAGGAAAAATCCTGCGCAGGCCCATTTTCATACCTCTAACTTAAGTGAACACTGTTCATCGAAGCATGATTTTTTTTTCAATTTTTTCATATCATATGAAAGGTTGGTCCTTTAGCTTTCCATACATATCAACATTTTTTCATAAAATTATATATGCTCAATTTGGCAACCATTTCAAAAGTGTTACGTTTTTTTTGAGACACACGGTATACTATGGGCACTCAATTAAGAAGCGTGCTTGAATTTGGATTGCTCTGCTCAGTTTGGAAGACGCCAAACATGAATGAAATGAAAGTGCACTGGCTTGTCTTGTGGACATATTTCATAAATATTTCAAATATTTACAATCGATCCAGTTGCATTTGTTCAGCTCGGTGAAGGCAAATATTGCATGAATTCCCTTCTGGAAAATGAGGTAGCAACCTGAGGTCAAAGTTTATCTCTCGGTCGTCGGCTCATCTACATGTACATGTGTACTACAAATCAGTGGTTTATCAGTACAGGCAGGGCACAGTTTCACAAAACCGTCATTAAGTACAAGTCCACCAACATCCAATTCAAACATGTGTTAAATTTGATAAATGCATTTCAATGGGTTGCTGGTGCACTTGTACTTCCGACGGTTTCGTAACACGCTGCCCAGTTTTCCAACGTACAGAAGGTCTGTAACATATTTTTCTAGTAAATTTCTGATATTTCAAAGAGGATCACTTTGCGGTAATCATTTTCTAAGACTCACTTGATGCAGAAATTATAATTTTGATCAAGGTGAAAACAATATGTGAGCTTTCATGTTCTTTTCAATCATACACATGCAATGGTAGCAATTTAACATTAAAATTGCCCTTGAAAGGCTTACTTGGCATATTACCAGCAATAATTTATCCACTTTGACCAAATTTTGATGCAACGTGTGCATATTCTGTGTGCAGCGCTTTTGACTTCTGGTTTTCAGCAAGGCTGAGTGAATTTCATCATTCCAAACCTCTCAATTAACATTTATTCCTGAGTACTACAGTGAAATCTTGTCAACCAATAGCAGTATGTAAAGCGTATCCTTTTAATGACATTTTTTTTGCATTATCTTTTGGATCCAAAATGCTAGGAATTTCACATTATACACGAGCAGAAACAGCTAAAGTCACAGATAATTTTGATTCAATTTCTAATGCAGTACATCGTGCCATTCAAGTTTACAAACAACACCGTTGTAGCTAATCATTGAAGTTTCAAAATTTGCAAGGGGGTGTAAAATACAAAACCACTATTTTCTACACAAATTAGCATTTTTCCAGTTCATTTTGCAATTTTCTTTCACATTTGTTCATATTTTTATTTTATTTTTTAATTCCAGTTATCGAGGAGTGGAGAATAAGATTAATTGTTGCCAATTTGAGGAGGGAAAACATTACTTTAGAAAATAAACAACTCTGAACTGCTATGGGTTAAAAAAAAAAAAAAAAAAAAAAAAAAAAAAACACTAACAAGATATTAAATTCATACCGGTACTTTGGCAAAATAATGAGGCTCCTGGAGTGTATTCCCTTTCTCTCCATCTCTCTCTCTCTCTAATCAAGGTATCACACAATATCTGATTTAACAAGGTACGTGTAACTGTCATAGTCCTAAGGTCCTTTGTAAGATAATCAACCTTTACCAATTCAGTTTATCTTTAACTTTGAGCGGGGCAATGAGTTCAAGTTCAAGTTGCAGCACTATCGAATGACACTAAAAGATGCAGTGGCCCATGTGAAGTAATAGATGTGTATGTAGAACTGGCTATGAATACAGGTTAGCAACCTGTACTGCTCTCTCTTTCTCTCTCCCTCTCTCTCCCTAATACACTTTTTTAACTGGCATCGCCAGTGTTCCACAGCAAACACATGCAACGGATCTAATATGACATGCATGAATGAGGTCTATTGGGTACATGTACATATCCCATGAGATGCATCGAGGTACATGTACATGTAATAAAAGTCATGCTGATTGCAAACATAATTTCTGTAGGTATATGTACCTTACATTGTTACATTAGTTTGATGACTCAGGAAAAAACAACTTCAGGGTAAAGCTATTACTATTTCTTCAATATTTCATCCCGGCATGAAACAATATGAACGTAATAGTATGAGCTAGATCTATGTAGGCTACAGTAGCAACGCCTATCTTAATAAATGTCATGCTTGGAATTCCAGCCCCTCCCACTTTACATGTACCATTCATAAACCACTACCGGTATTCTAAATACAGTGCAACTCGACCATGCATACATGTACATGATGAATGTACTGTGTGTAATTTGTTCAGCATCTATTATTGCAAGGCTCACCACAACAGGGCCAAGTTGATTACATGTTACATGATCACTCGTTGAGTCATGAGTGAGTCCCATACAGAGACATTTGAATGTGGCATTGATTATAATACTGGTACTTGTTTGCTAATGAGCAACCCCAAAGTGTGTTGTGTAATAGCTGTAATCAAAATGTATTGATCCGTCTCATGGGCTCATCATTCACAGAAAAGTATCATATTTTTGGTTCTGTGTAATGTGCACTGTGTACACATGTAATGAAGCAAGGGCATCAATTTAAAGAACTGTCATTGGTACATATTTGCCAGCATCCCATTGAAATAATTAGCTTGTTACAAAGTACAAATTCTAAATATACATGTACATTGTATGTAACTGCACAATTTGGCCTACATGAACAGTGTGTACATGTACTGTACTGTAGTAGCAAAACATGTACACCTTAGCAAATGAACTTCTCCTCCATGTAGCTTAGAAAAGCGTCACACAAACTGAAAAATCAACATTCAATTTGTGTTGAAAAACAATGAATGTATCAACTTTCAGGGAATTCAAATTACTAAAATTGAAAAAACACAAAAGAGCTCAAGTGAATGTAAGTACATGTGAACCGGTATGCTTATTGTCTGCTGTTGCCAATGACTTCTCTTCTTCCAAATCTTAAATCTCCACACTGACTAGTAAAAAATTGACTTGTAAACTATAACAATAAACATAATTTCACATCTTAATTTTGTTCACAGGTAATACTAGTGCAAAAAGGTAAAATACACTTTGTAAATAGGGCTGGGTTGTTTCGCTTTGCAGCATGAAATTTAGGCCTGCAGCTACATGAAGCATTACAAAAGGAAAGTGGGTCAGTAATCAAGTAGTAATGACAATTCAAAATAAATTCAAGCTGTAATAAAAGAAGCTTTTTTGAGAAAGGGGGATGTACTGAACATGTTACATACATGTACATTGCATGTGTAACATATCAAAATGAACCATACACCGTATAAACATCATTTCAATACACAGCTACACATGTACATGTACATTGTATGGACTGACTGCCAATTTTCAAATATAATAATCCAAGATGCAGTGAGAGCTCACTCGACCTGCTCCTTGGAGTCTTGTGGACACAGCGTACATGTACATGTTATTCTGCCTACAATCATGTAACAACCTTGATTTACATTTTGATGCTATAGTGAATTGAATTTTGGGACCTGCACAAGTGCAGCCAACAAATGCTTTTGGTGGCTTTGGAGGGAATTGCAGGAAAGCACGATTTGTCAAGAGTTACAGAGAGATCTGCACATCATGAAATCAGGAATATTTCAAAACAAACACTATGCAAGATGACAATACTCTGTAAATCACTTCTCTTTGTATTACGCTAAAATATCCTGCTTAATTATGAAGTCCACACACATCAGAGTGTGGTTAATGGCCTCTTGGAGTGAAAGCCCTACACGTACATGTACATGTAGGTCATGTACGTGGACATGTAGTTATTGCACAGTGGAAGTGACTTTGAGCATCCCTTGGGATTGATTTGCATGCATACAACAATCACTCCATTATGTATCATTATGTAAGGTAGGCGGAAACCATCCTTGCAGTGGTGTCCCTGGTAAAAACATATGAAGCCTAATAAAATAACCGAGGTTTGCAAAATACTAGCGTGATCATCTTATTACTCAATATGCGCAAATTAACAGACCCTTTCTTCCCTTTCCCTACTGACATGTCTCAGAGCACTACATGTATGACGGATAGTTGCCATGGGTGATGGGTGGTTTCCTTATAAGGTCATCTTCACACCCTTGTTCATCGGAGCAGAAGTACGAATTAGCAAGCTTTACTAGCCACCATTTCTACTTGACTTCTCACAAGAATCCTCACAAGAATCCTCAAAAGGCAATCTGAACGATTCTCAATTGCTATCAATGATTACAACATTGCAAATGCTTATTATTCTGAAAAGCAATTCTACAAAATACAAATGTTAACAAGGAGGTACATGTACATGTACATGTGTAGGGGGAAACCCTGGTGTAGTGGCCCACCTGCACACACCCCCAGTATAGTACGATAATACTCAGTAAAGAGGTCTGTACTAAAAAAGGAAGAAGAAGAAGAACCCCTCCTCCAAAGTTGATACAAAGATATCAAATCATGACATCAACCCTCCATTTGATAATTTTCATATCAACTAACGGCTGCGACGAGTACCAGAAAATTCAAGTACTTGCCCTGTTGACAAAGTTCTACTCGAGTACGATTTCCTATATTCGAATACTCGGCCGCCATTTTTTCCCCCCATTCACCTGGCACTGTCCAGGGCGACGCTTACCTGTGCCCGGTAGGCGGGAGAGCGCCGGCATGGTACCGTGGGTAAAAATGTTTCCCAGCTCAATCACTGTCAACTCGCCACTCAGAAACTGGGACCAAATGTCTGGATTTCTGTTTGGACTCGAAGGAAACGTATTCTGTCATCTTTGGTTAGCACTGTTTAGGCCTACTATTATTATTATTAAATCGGCGCCTTCAACTGCAACTCAAGTAAAATCGTGTGAATTTTCGTAGACCTGGGATACTTCTGCCGTAGTATGGTGGTGGCAAAAAAAAACATGGCGTCTTTCGCCTGGGAGTGTACTTGAGTACCTCATTACACGGTTATGCACAGCCTTAATATCAACAATGCCCTACAATAGGGCTTCAAACCAGGGTTGGTAGGGTGACGAGGTATTGTGGTCTGGTGGATATGTCACCGGACTGTGGATCAATAATATGCAAAAGGTTCATTCCAGGCATTCTTTTTTCTTAGTGATTGGATTACTTAAGATTACCCATCTGCTTAGAGAGTAAACATACATGTACATGAATATGCTTGTAGCAACTACAAAAACTTAGACTAAGACTACAACCTATCAAAAAAACTTGAAGGTAAAGCCTCACAAGTGCACTATAGCACATTACCTACATGGCTAATGGCCCTGGGGGGGGGGGGGGCAGTGTATCATCATTTGGCGCTGAGCGAGCGACTTGACAAAAATATACCTGAAGCGCGAGAGCTTACGTAAGTATATTAATAGGTATCTATGACGTGCGCATGCGCGGAAGGATAATGAACATGATGTATTGTAAACAACAACATGCAAGCTTGAAGCAGCGGCGCGGATATGATCGGAGCTGGCTGGCCATTGCCAACCTGGATGGGACAGGGTGCTCCTGGCGCCTCCGCTCTGGCCGCGCGAGCGTTGGATAGCTGGCATTGTCAGCTGTTCATTGTTTTCGTTAACAAAGTAGGATCATTGCAGACACGCTCTGACGCCTACGAGTCATTTTTTTTTCCAGCCAAAGTATTTTGTGGATGTGCCTTGGCATTTGTGAAGTAATACTGCTGGGTTTTTTGGGGGTTGCTACCCAGGCAGCCAAGACATTACTGCATCATTGCTACTAGCACTCCATGAAAGCGCATTTCTGACAATCACGTTCAATGATGTTCAAAGCAGTTGAGGTGCAGAGCTGGGTTGGGTTAGTTCAGCACTATGGCAGGCTGGCAAACTCTACATACATGTAGCAGGGTGCTTATGTTTCAAGAGTTGAAGTGCAAGCTAGACTATTGAACCCTACATGAACTTTTAATAGAATAAACAAAATTTGTCAGGTGGGTCTCCTGCACCGACATGTATTTACCTCAACTTGATCATTATTTTTATACATTAAGCATCACATTGCCAATGCAAAATATCAGCCTTCCCCGTACACAGCATTGTAATGTGTACTTGTTCAAAATGAACAGCGCAAACTCCTGTCCGAGGTCAAAGTTTATCTCTCGGTCGTCGGCTCATGTACATGTATACTACAAATCAGTGGTTTATCAGTAAGGCAGGGCACAGTTTCACAAAACTGGGCACTTTTTGTTGAATAAAACGCATGCATTCATGTAAACACGCACGCCCAGGAAGTTCGCTTAGTTTAGCGAACTATGTGCTTGCATAGTACACTAGTGTTAAAGGTAATACAAAGTTTTGGTATGGGGTCGTGAATTTGGTTCAAATGAACATATTGGAAGGATATATGCGATCCTACAATATTCACTGATCGTTGTCGTGGTCGAAATCGACTCTAAAGTTATGAAATTGTAAATAATAAACACTTTATGTTGTATAGCTCCCTCTCAAGGTCAAAATATTAATTAAGCTATAAACAATGTTTCTTGACTACAATCAACCGATTAGTTATTTCCGTTTGGAAATTATATACCACAACTACATATTCTGAGATTTTCATGGTCGCAGCTACCATTGTACGGCCGTAGGAGCTATTTGAAATTTAACAAAATTTACCGGGAGCACCGGTAAATCTTTATATTCAATTTTTCTCGAAAGCAGAAGTGTTTTAGGGGCTAAAATTTCTAGTGCTTTTAATACATCCACAGGGGCATCCAAATATATCAAAATTGAAAAGAATCACTATCCACCTATTTTCAAAATTTCCCAAAACTTTGTAATACCTTTAAGTATCAAATTCACAACACAGTAACAGCCGTTTTCATGTAGACTGTGTGTTTTTGCGTTTCCGGCAGAACCAACATCACTAACTCTCTAGTAACCCTGTAACCGATCCGATCATGCCCGATCGGCTGTATCACGCCGATGGCCGATCAAAGATATGCAAAAAATCTGCAATTTTTTTTTTTTTTTTTTTTTTTTTTAATGACGAAAATTTTAGTTTTTGGCTATCAAATGCTCAAAAAAAAATCATGGCTGGGGTTATTTTGTCATTTGGAGTTTTTGTAGACCATGTTTGTTGATATTTAGTGCCTTTTCATGACTTTGAAATTAATAATATTAGTCTAAGAGCAGAGGCAAAACATGCGGGCCGACATCTTGGATTATAATGCATTCCTACATTATAATCGATGAGAATTACATTACGTTACTGTATTTCATCTGTATTTGAAATTAATTTCTGAGCTAACGAAGGATGCAGTATATAAAATAAATGTTGACTGCTTCTCTTTTGCGCCACGCTAAAAACCATTACCGTCGGTGATCTCTCAACTGCCTATTCCCCGTCAACTGTCGTCTCGGGGCATAGCACAGTTGCGAGCTCACCTCGGGCCATAGTATTTACCGTGCCCCTCAAAGTCAAAGCAGTAAACATTTGTATACTATTCCTTAATGCTACCATGTTCACTCAGTACAGAAGAGCTTCATCAGTAGGGGCGCTGGTCCGAGAATGAGGATCATCTTCGTAAACGCGGACAGATGCGTCCTAAAAAATAAGGATCTTCCGCATTTTTAAGGATGTTTCTTATTTCTGACCCGCGCATTGGTGATGCAAAAAACCCTATTCCATCATGATGCTCCTTGATTCATTTCACACTTACTTTACAGAGACTTTCATGTTATGAATGATAAATCCCCATGAAAGTAGACGGTGAACTGGGGGCATTTTGTTACGCAGAATCTGTTTTTCACATTGCCAGTGCGCGGATGGAGAACCCTACACCCGTAGAGCGTTCAAGATAATAAAGACGTTCGCAAAAAGTTTGAAGATCCTTATTTTTTAGGACGCGTTAACGCGTTTACTGGGATATCCTCATTTACGATGACGATCCTCATGCTCGGACCAGTGCCCCTACAGTTCATTGCACGCAAAACGTCAAGAGGGGACTTCATAATTCTTT
The DNA here is from genome assembly GCA_035222895.1 of Strongylocentrotus droebachiensis. Taxonomy (NCBI): domain Eukaryota; kingdom Metazoa; phylum Echinodermata; class Echinoidea; order Camarodonta; family Strongylocentrotidae; genus Strongylocentrotus; species Strongylocentrotus droebachiensis. The sequence continues at coordinate 16,918 of JAVYIG010001167.1, read as the reverse complement.
CTCCCCTCAATTGACAGTAGGGGCGCTGGTCCGAGAATAAGCATCGTCTTCGTTAACGCGGACATTTGCATCCGGAAAAATAAGGATCATCCACATTTACGCAGACGTTTCATATTTCCAATCCGCGCATTGACGATGCAAAACATGGGAGTCCGCATCGATTTTCATGATGCATTTATTTTTACATTGACTTTGTACAGAGACTTGCATGTTATGAGCCATAAATCCTCGGGAAGGACAACCCATAAAATAGACGGTGAACTGGGGTCTTTTCTTACGCAGAATCCGTTTATCGCATTGCCAGCACGCTGATGAAAAAAACACCTGCGAAAATGCGGACAATCCTTTTTGGGGGGACACAATTTGTCCCATGTTACGAGGATATCCATCAATGGATCCGGGCCAACTCGGACCAGGGGCAAAAACGGTCATTTTTTGTCATTTTACCCTAACTCTAACCCTAAACCTAAACATGCAAAAAATGACTGTTTTTGCATTTGGGTAGGCAAATTCATGCAAAAAAATATATTTAAAAAAACTGACTTGAAAGCACATCATACAATTAGTCTGAACCGAGTCAGGAGCAAATTTGAAGAAATTATATTTTTAAATGTTGTAAAACCAAAGATATAAGAAGAAAACTGACCAAGTATCTGTACTAAAAATCGTACATGTAAAATTGGTCGTATACATTCGACAGCTGAAAATGACGCGCACGGTTGCATTACGTGCGTTCTCGAATCCAAAATCATACCTCGCACACACACTCTCGCCATACCGCGAATGGTCCGTCGTAGGGAGCTAGCTGGCTGAGAGTTTGCAGCGATACCAACGCAGCCGCGGAGCTCCGCAGAGCGCCATTTTAGCGGGACTCGGAAAGGTTCGCGGTGGGTAGGCAGCGGCCTAGCTTTTTGCCCAAACAACGCTAGATCGGCTGCTGGCAAAATGAAAATAACTACGATCGAGAACATCGTCGGTTTCTTAACTTTTCAGTGAGATAATTCTGAATTCTAATTGAGACTATATAATAAATTAAATCGAAAAAGAAACCTCAGTAGAACTCTTATAACTATACAAAAGCTTGTTTATTTCTTCATTTGACAATTTGTTTTCGACCATTTTTTCGTGCGCGAGTCAATGGAAACTATGTATTACCAAACTTTCAACACGCAAGGAACGGGGAACACTCGCGGACCTCGTAACAAATTCGTTGCAAAAAAAAATTTCAAGGGTGATTTTGAAGCAGTGTAGAATATTGGCGCTGCAATGTGCAGAAATATACTTGAAAGAAACTTAATAAATCATACCTTAATTTTCGGAAAATCGTATTTGTATTAGTGTACCTAGATGTGACTTGTTTATAACTCAGATTTTATGAAGATTTGTCGGGAAAAAATGTCATTTTTTTCCGATTGGTGGTCATTTCTAGGCTAATATTTCAAAAGTTGCATCAGTAATGGGCCCGATGTTTCTCTTATCGTACTCGCATGTTATTTCTACATAGATTAAACATAGGATGGTTAAGGGTAAGACCAGATAACATTATACAAAAGATATATCCTTCCACTCTCCCATATCCAAGTTTTGGGCTGATTATTGCCGACCCACTGCAGCAAGGCCATTCAGATTTTCGTACGAGCGCGAAGCGCCCTCTAGTGTCCCATGAATGTGCCTAATTTGGGCCGAGTTGTCCAGACTCCCCATCAATCATGTCCATGTTAAGCGGACGATCCTCATTCTCGGACCAGCGCCCCTACTGTCTGATTCAGTCAATCAGGTATAGAGTCTAATTTTAAGAGGTAGCCAGAAGTGGATTGAACTAGATCAGCAAATCTTCTGTCATCTGAAAAAGGTTTGACAGTCGTCTTGCTTGTGAAGTCCAGCCTGGGCTGGGTCGAGCTCGGGCGGATCCATTCGACTGCACAAATGGCAGTTTAATTTCAAAGACGAGTGCATTATTTTGTCAATTATTGCCAAGAATCTATGGGCGTGAAAAGGTATCATAACATTCCTCATCATCTTTTACATCAATACTTTTACCATGGGTAATAACACATCATTTATATTATAACAAAGGGGAGAACATCGCCCAATTCCAACCATCGAACTCTCGCGACAGTGTCATCTGCATTAGCGGCCGCACACGAACCCCATGTACGGCCGCACGGAGATGGTGGCGTACCTTGGAGATAACGGCAATTTACTGTATCAGACGGTAACGTAATGGGATGATGTATTGGGATAAATTAGAATAAATACTTACCATCATATCTTTCAGCTTGCTCGGCAAGCTTAGCCATATATACATTTTCGTCTCGCGTAGCTCCCATTGCAGATTTGTAAAATTTGATATAGATTTAACCGGATTGAAGTGTGAAAATTATTCTTGTCGTCGGCAAGTAAAAATGGCAGAGCTTACAACACCCGCGCTATATGTGATCGATTATGTAGATCCGGTATAAACCGGTAGCAGATATTCACTATCGATATTAACCTCCGAAAAACATATTATTGAAAATGCAGCTGGAAAATGATTGTTACAAATGAAAATGTTTTCATTTAAGAATGCAATTTCTTTATTGGACATTGAATTCTTAGACCTGTATCAGGTTTAACAATATTTTAACACTCGTTTTCTTACATGGGAACGGTAAGATATTCCCGGAAGATATTCGGATAGCCTGAAATCGTGGGGCTCATAATATTGCCAGTATCTGGACCAGTTCAACAAACTATAGCGTGTAGGGTTTCATCAGGCGCTAGCCAGCTGTAAATTTGCTAGGGCCTATTATGTGCATGCTATCTTCAATAATTAATTTTGCAATTTTTTTTTTGCATTTTTTGTAACGAATATCCTAACTGAGAAGTCATTTGAATACATTTTCCTGTTCAAGCCTCTCACTATTTTTGTCAACGTGCCACAAGCACTATCATGTCTAAAAAGGACCCCCCCCCCTTCTATGCTTCAAATCATTATTTTGATGCAAATTACTCATTATTTGACTTTTTGTACGCACTTCATTATGATTAATAAATGTTATTTTAAACTGAACTTGGGTCTACTGTACTCAGGTAGCCTATGTGAAATGTATTTTTAAAATATCTTTTGGCGAGCAACCTTTGTTATCAAGGCTAGGCTAGTATGAATATTAAAGTTTGATATACATCTTCAGGCTTCTGCCTCTAATCTTTCTTACAACATGTTAAAGTATATTTTCTTTTCCTCAAAGCGTGGGTATACTTATGAAATCAGATGGTGAAGAGATCAAGATCAAGACCGAGGGGAAGAGAGAGAGGAGAGGGAGAGAGGGAGGGAGAGAGGGGCGGGGTGTAAGACGTAAGGAAAAAAACTGCCCCCACCCTGGGGCTGGTTCGTCCGTACCCCCTCTTAGGAAAACAATGATACATGCAACAAATAATGTATTTTTAAACATCAAAACATTGATAGGAACAAATAAGCTTAACCAAGGTGTACTGGGCGTAGAACTGGTGATAACATTATGCGGATTCACTACCCCAGAATTACGTATATAGTTTTAACTTCGCTTGCGGTAAACAAAGACCAAAATGTCTTTCAATTTAACAAATATTTCTCCAAAAGTAACTGTAGGGTCAACAGAAATAATTTCCAACATAGCATGGAAAACAATATTAGCTGTAGGCTATCAGGCGTACTGGGCGTCCGAGGGTGGGGGGGGGGGGGGGGGGGGGTAGGCTATTCAGATTTGGTTTGGACAGGGGATTTTTCTCAAAGTAAGGCCCATTTTTAACAATTTCAGGAAAAATGATAATTGAAATGGGCTCATTTTTAGTGGTATTTTTGTTAAAATGGAACCCATGTCAGTAGGGATTTAAAAAAAAGTAACTCATTAGAGAGGCACACCCCCGTAGGTCTTAGTACCCCCCCCCCCCCCCCCCACCTCGGGACTGGGCGCAGAACAAGTGATGTTTAACATTAAACGGATTCACCTGACCAACGACTACAACTAAACCATATCGACAACTATTTTATTAACATAGTACTTTTCAAAATGGCAGTGTATATAGGCATAGCAAATGAAATAATATAATCCCATCAGATTTTTATGTCTCTTAAATATTTATTATTTGTTTAACACAATTAATAAAAAACCACTTCAAACAATTTGAATGAAATGCGCTTAAATATTGCTACTTAAGTTGAATAACCTAAAGAGTAACTATATAAATCCATATGGGCCACATCCTGTGACAACGCAAAATGATGTTTTACACATCATAACTTTCTTGGCATAATTTTCTTTCAATGATCTCTTACACAAACAAAAAAAGTACAATCACATTGCGTGATTGTTGCTTGGAAGGAAAATGCTTTCTTTGAGGGTGATTCTTGGAAGAAATTCATGACAAATGACTTTTAGTATATACCAGATTTACTTAGATGTTGAGTTTTCAGAGAGCTGACTCCGCTGACAGACACTAAAATGGCATATAATAAATATTATTGTTATCTATTGCTTATCAGCTTTCCGTTGATATATTCATCTTTTTCATTTTTCAGTTCAGATATGGTCTTTCATGAAAAACATATTGTTTCCTTCTGTTACAGTTTCACTTTCACTTTATCGTTTCCATATTTCACATGATACAAAATATAAAAACAATACTTTGTTTAACTTATAATCACACAAAAGATAAGATACATGTCACACATTTAGTTATTGATCGAGCTATTGAACATCTTTTGAATGAGACAGGCCGTATATCATTATCTTTCAACTGACGAAGGCACCAGAAAGACTGCCGAGCACTTTCGCACTCCACGTTCCAGATTGAAACCGCCTAGTTTGTCATTACATCATCAGCGAAAGTTTTATCCAATCACCGCAAGGCTGAGAACCACGTAGTGGGCGAACTTGCCCCCAGGGCGGACTAACCCTGCTCTCCCCTGTAGTATACTTAATAATAGCAACTCTGTTTGGTTTGGTTTGGTTTTATTAGAAAAGAATACCACTATAGATTGCTCTATATTCAGAGTCATTCATTTCATGACTTTGTTCTTCCTGTTCTTCCTAAAGCTTACAATTGAGAAAAGACGATGTAATGTTGGCAGATTTTTGAATATGACTGTGAACCTTGAGATGTTTTTTTTTTTTTTTTTAGCTTAAGGAAAGTTGATTACCGTGTCGGCCAGTGCAATGGTACTACCCCCCCTCCCCATTCGAAGAAAAAAAAAAGGAATTCATTTCTGACAAAATATTGAAGATGAATTATTACCACCGTTAGTTGAAAAATGAGATTGTTTGTAACACATTTTTTATTCAATTGTGAATGCAACATTCTACCCTCTCCAACGCATATAAACTCCATACACATAAAAAGAAACAGAAACGATTTGTTTTTTAAAACGTACTAAGTGATGTTTACTCAAATTGATGTTATCATTATTAACAAATAAAAAACATAAAATGAAATAATCTGTAGCGCCCTGCATATGCATAGTCATGTTTTGTGTTTAGTCAGTGGCGTAGCGTCGATCCAGCCATTGATGGGGGCACTTGGGAAAGGGCGGGGCACCCTTCTTACTTGGTAGCCGATTGACATTCAAGGCCACCAATCAAGGGAGTAAAAATAATGAGGGGGACTTATTCTGCTCACGCGCCTTTCCTATATCTTCCCCATCTTTTTTCTCTGCCTCTCTGTCTGTCTGTCTGTCTGCCTGTATCTCTGTCTCTGTCTCTGTCTCTCCTCTCACTCTAATTTATGTTATAAATCTTACTTTCCATTTACATAGCCGTTTGATAGGAGGGCACGTGTACAGTTAAGCCACTGTGTATACCGTATACGTAAATTTTCAGTTCAGCCACAATGTAATGGTTCAGTTGATTTGTAATGATTCAGTCATATTGTAACTATGCTGGATTCGTCATTATGATTGTATGCTTGTTTTGTGGTTTAGATCCGCATGCATGCATGGACATATTTGGGCATTGGTGTCACTATTACCGCCAAATCCGCCCCCCCTCTCTCTCTCTCTCTCTCCCTCTCTCTCTCTCTCTCCCTCTCCCCCTCTCTCTCTCTCTCCCCCTCTCTCTCGCACTCACTAAAACAGAAACGCAACACATAAAAGTTCCTATTTTTTCCAGATTATTTCAATCGTTTGTAAATATCTTAATTTGTCATTAAATGTTTTGTTTTGTTTTTTGTAACACATTTGTATTTCCTTCGAAAGTTTGTATATGTTTTGTTTTGATTTCTTAATAAACACATAATTAAAAAAAGAAAAAGAAAACTGTTTATATAGGCTCACTTTTTTTTTTAAAGTGAGCCTATAATATACAGACTTGGTGGATTGCGGAATAACTGTAAGGACAGTTGAGTTCTGGTAAAAAAAAGGGGTCTCAAAAGGGTCTGGGAACATTTTGTTGATTTACAAAGGGCACCTTTTATTGCAGGATGCCGAGGATGGACACATGTTTTTTTCTTCTACTTTCATTTTATCCGCTTAAATTTCACTTTTTAAATACCTCCTTAAACCCTTTAAAAAATAGAAGACGAGTTAACACTTTGTAAAAATATGAATAATAAAAGCATGTCTTTTCTATTATCAAAATGAAACATGCCAACCTTTTATGAATACAATTTTACTTTAAAACCGCGCCTGTTTTTACTCAAGAATATTTTAAGAAACCAACAAGTTTTTTTTTAAAGAAATGAATTCAAAATATCAACATACTTGTCTAGCATACAATATGGAAGATAAAATAAACTATATGTATACTTTTGATAAATTTAAACAAGATATCAATTGATCTTATCGCCACAGTAGGGGAGACAAAGTAATGTCGCAAAATCTTGCGAGTGAGCTAAGCGAGCGAGAACATTTTTACACTTCGACAGTGAAAATGCAATTTTATCGTATGAAAATTAATACACTAATTGGTATACAGTATAATATAGACGGATAATGTATAATACTGAATTGTAATGCTCGCACTTTTCACAAGGTAATACACAGAGCTATTACAACTGCCTTAGGTAGAGTTCTTTAAATGTCTTTTCGACCGTGATTTTTACAAAAGACAGCAAACACAAATGTTGCATGGTGGAGAAAAAAAGATAATAATGAAAAAGACCGGAAACAGGGTTGAACAAGTATTGACCAATTCTCAATATCACTTTCACACGTTGCGCATGTCACAAGCTTATAATCAAGCTTTAGTTTTTAAGTTAATATGGTTTTGGTATCGAACGACTCTGCACTGATTTGCATATCAACCGGTGGTCGGATTTCCTTGTTTCGGGAAAGGATTTCTTTACCACTGAGGATGTACTACAAGTGCTGACTGAAACTACTAATAATGAGTTACTATACAGGATGCCTCATTCAATTATACCACGTAATAATGGTAATGCATTGTGAGCCGTGTAAATGAAGTTCATGCATGTATATCCATTGTGTTATCATGATTGTCGGTGTTGGTGCATAGTGTATTAAATAGTGGTGGTGTATTATGGTGCATGGTAGTAGTAGATGTAAAAGTAATGGTACCATAATATCAGTGGTGTCGGCAATGGTTATCTGGTGGTGGTAGTTGGTGATAGCAACGATGGTGGTAAGAGGTGGTGATAATGTAATGAATATGTTGGTGATGGTGGTGGTAGTGGTGGCGGTGGTCAGGGTGATGATGGTGGTATTAGGTGATGATTATAATTGTGATGTTGTACTGGTAGTGATGCTGATGCTATGGTGGTGATTGTGGTGGTGGTGATGATTGCTGATCATGCTGATAGCGGTGTTGGTGCATGGTGCCAGGTGGTGGTGGAGGTGGTTATGATGGTGGTGCATTATGCATGGTGCTGATAATGGTATTATTGGTTGTGTTCAACACTGTTGATAATTCATGTATAATTATGATGATGGTGTAGGCAATAATGAAATGATGGCGATGGTAGGTGTATAATGCTGTTGGTAAGATGCTAGTCGAGGTGTAATGAACATTCGGTGGTGGTGGTGATGGTGGTATATACCGATGTTACTTGTGGTGAAGGTGGTGGTGGTGGTGGTGGTGGTGATGATGACGATGATGATGGTGGTGGTGGTGGTATAGTGCTGAAAGTGATGAGCGCTGATGATAGAGGTATGTATGTGTCTGGTTAGTGACGGTGTTATGGCAATGATGGTGGGTTGTGATGATACACGATGGTGGTAGTGGTGGTGGTGGTGGTGGTGATAGGGGTATAATGTGGCTGGTGGTGGCGCCCTGATGATGGAACCAGAAACTTTGACGATGCAGTGATAAAAAAGGGACTGCAACTATGTGAATAAGAGTATAAACAAAGCTTTACGTATATATGAGAAGGGAGGGGGAGCCTGGGCTAGCGAAAACAAACACTCAATATTACAAATCGGATTCTCAAAAATATCACTGCACGCTGCAGTAGGACCCGACAGTATAATTGGATTTGAAAGATAGGCATATTGCTAAATATGCCCATTCTGATATAGAATTTCAAATATGTAATTACATCCGACAGAGGTCCTGAATGATTATTTCAATATAAATACCAATATCTTAAGACCTTAAAATAGGAGGCAAGGCCTTACGTTATTGGATACAAGTTATAGAAGCCACATGAGTTATGCGACTAGTGTGACGTCACTACTCAAAGCCGATCCCCACAGGGAAAGGAGCCCCCACCATAACGTAATCTTCACATCAGTCTAATTTCACAGCAGTTCCTTTAGAAAAAAACACAATCGTAATCAGTTTGTGAAAGTACACGTATGGGCAATTACCTTCATATCTCTCCGTCATTTCAGCAAACTTGGCATTTTCAACCAGTTCCCACCTGTGAAGATTTGTATAGAACATCTTCTCCGAATCGTTCAACTTCTCAAAGTTTTCTGGGAGTTCGGGACGCTTGTCACCCTGTTCAGCCATTATTATAATCCACGGGTACACCAAAAATCCAGAGCAGAACAAGAAGGCAAGCTGGTAAACGAGTTTTAAATAGATACGGAAGCGCTTGACAATATGAATCCAAAGTGGGTGTGTGCAGCCGCTACCGCAAAAACGACGAGAATAGTAATGGAGTATAAACTTTGCAGGGAATATTATTGTGAATCTACGTGTACTTCAAACTACTACGCAGAAATGAAAGCACTATGTTGCCAATTGTTCAAGTTCGAAACTAAACAAAAAATATGTGTGAGTGGAGCAGAAAGAGATTCGAACAAATAGCACGCGTGGATGAATCGTCACTAGCGAGATTCAGGGATTGCGATTTGGGAATAATAATTTATAAGGAAAGTGGTAGAAAGATTAGGCAAAGAGAGAAACAACGTCCGTTTCCTTTATTTCCGCTTCTCTCTCTCTCTCTCTCTCTGTTTCTCTCTCTCTCTCTCTCTCTCTCTCTCTCTCTCTCTCTCTCTCTTTACACACTGGACGAATGTATACTCCCATTATGATGAATTAATGGTATTCAATACCGCAAAAGACAATCCAGGCGCACACAATCGATAGTGAATATTAAAAACTTGAAAATATGTGTTTAAAAAAATGTAAAAGTTGTATAATGGCAATAAACGTAGTTATTGAAGGGAGATGGATTAATGAATATATTCGTTGGGCTTGAAATCTGTTTTCATGAGAAGGAAATGAGTGATGATGAAGACTATCACGTTTGCATGACTTGTGAAAATGGCTCGGTGTAAAAATGTCAGAGGTAAAAATGTCAGAGGTAAAAATGTCAGAGGAAAAAATGTCAGAGGTAAAAATGTCAGAGGTAATAATGTCATAGGTAAAAATGTCAGAGGTAAAAATGTCAGAGGAAAAAATGTCAGAGGTAAAAATGTCAGAGGAAAAAATGTCAGAGGTAAAAATGTCAGAGGTAAAAATGTCAGAGGAAAAAATGTCAGAGGTAAAAATGTCAGAGGAAAAAATGTCAGAGGTAAAAATGTCAGAGGTAAAAAATGTCAGAGGTATAAAATAAAAACAAAAGCATGTGACAAGTTTGTTATGGTTACACCCTGGTTATATATTAGGCTTATCGAAAAAGAACAGCGAGGAATATTCTGCAGTCGTTATTTCACCGCTGCTTTATTTTCCACTTTCCCAGTTTAAATTTATTTACCTTTCGGCCCCAAATTGTGACTCTTTTGCCCGAATATTGCCGAAGGAAGACGGGAGGGGAGGGGGGGGGGGGGGGAGTGTATTCTTCTTCTGGGGCACTGTGACCCGGCTGCTATCCCCCTTCCTCCTATATATATGCTTTGCTTTTTATCCTTCCGAACAGTGGTCAATGCCTAGGCAGATCAGGCAGACTATAATGGGACATGGTTTCTACTCCGAGTTTCGCGCCTTGCAAGCAATCATTAGGCAACTGATAGCATTCTTAAAAGTACATGATTATCCTACAAATACCCCTACAATAAGACTTAACTAATAAAATACGATTAGAATTACTCATGAGTAATTCTTATTGTATTGTATTTCAGGTATTGTATTAGTCTTATTGTATTGTATTAGTTAAGTCTTATTTTGAGCATATTTGTACCAAGGTTGTAGGAATCATGTACTTTGAAGAATGCTATCAGTTGTCTGATGATTTCTTGCAAGGCGTAAAACTCGAAGATGCAACCATGCATGCCCCATTAGTCTGCCTTATTCAATATTTATATACCGATATATTATGCTTTTGTATAAGCAAATGGTACTGGTACACTGAGCAAACTTCTGGGGAAAAATATTTCTAAAATCGAGAAGTTTGGCCATGTTTTATAGGCTGAGTTGTCGCTCCATGGTGTAATCATTAAATAAAAAGAAAAGTCAGTACAGCCCCCAAAATAAGGTCAGATATATATGAACCTCCCCCCCCCCCCTACTTCTCCTTCACTTTTGAAGGATTGTTGGACATTTCAACTGCGTGGCAATGACTATTATTATATGTAATTCCCAATAAATGCATATTTCCGACAATTCCACTTTCTTGTGGGCCTGGTATTTAAATACTCTGAAACAAAGCAGAAAGCCATGTTTTAAATGCTAACCGCACCATCACATTCCCGAAGTGCGCGCGTTGCAATAAAATATTGTCGATTACTATTGCGGTATAAAATAGTCTGGGAGAAAATCAATAAGCAGCTTTGTTACTCCGATACAAAGCAGAAAGCCGCCCATGTTACATCAATTAAAGAGAAGGTTGAGTTCTGGGGAAAGGTGAACAATAATGTGTAAGCGTTTGTTATCATTCTTATTATGCAAGTATGGAAGAACATCAAAGAAACAAGTTATTCCCTTAAAATCTATTTCAAATGACTTCATATCCCAGATATGACAAGTAACAGCTTTAAAATGAGGCCCGATTTGTATGCCATATGTTTGTTTAGTCCCATATCAATATATTTATGTGTACAGTGCTTGTTACTTTACCAAGACTGGGCCAAAGTTTTTATCATGTTGATGACTACAAAACCTTGCACTACACACCAATACTTACAAGTTTATGCTAGATGATCAACCTTTTCTGATTGCTTCCACACCGTTTCTTTCACGATGCAATCGCAAAACAAGACTCAACTTTATCTTTAAATGCATTATGGAAGAAAGGAATATAATAGACTAGCCCATGCAGTAGCTGTACGTCTCGACATTCTGTGTGATAAAAGTGCTAAGATATTATGACGGCACTCATTTATTTTGTTTGTACCTCTGACATTTTTACCTCTGACATTTTTACCTCTGACATTTTTTCCTCTGACATTTTTACCTCTGACATTTTCTCCTCTGACATTTTTACCTCTGACATTTTTACCTCTGACATTTTTACCTCTGACATTTTTACCTCTGACATTTTTACCTCTGACATTTTTACCTCTGACATTTTTACCTCTGACATTTTTTCCTCTGACATTTTTACCTCTGACATTTTTTCCTCTGACATTTTTTCCTCTGACATTTTTACCTCTGACATTTTCTCCTCTGACATTTTTACCTCTGACATTTTTACCTCTGACATTTTTACCTCTGACATTTTTACCTCTGACATTTTTACCTCTGACATTTTTACCTCTGACATTTTTACCTCTGACATTTTTTCCTCTGACATTTTTACCTCTGACATTTTTTCCTCTGACATTTTTACCTGGCACCGTGAAAATCGCTATGTGCTGACATGTTAATGGCTTATTTGCCCCAAGCAGAAAATGAAAGTAATTTTCAGCTGACATAATTATTACAACTGATGCGCTATATTTTGTATCCGTAAACAATATCGTTGATCAAACTTACAGTATTTGATTCTGATAAGATTGCCAATATTTTTGATCATAGTACATTTTCAATCTGTTAAACAAATATTAATTATTTAAGAGAAAGGAGAGTTTTAACATTTGAGAACATGAGAAAGATTGTGTATATTATCATGCACGGGGCAACTTTTATTGATCATAAGAATTGAAGGAAAATTACAAATCGTCGTTTTACCTCTGTCTGCAAAATGTGTATGGAGCAGTGGCAAAGCGGGAACTTAACCTGTGATGGACACTAGGATCAAGGAATTGGGGGTATTTACTCCCGTATTTACTGGTCTTACTCGATGTGGACGAAATATGAATTACAAGAAAACCGATTAGGAGGTTGTGTGAGAGGCTATACCATAGTCTTAACTATTTCTTTTCCCGCCTTGGCGATGGCACTAGCCCCCCTGCCCCCAGATAGCTAAACCATTGCATGGAGGAGTATGTCGAGGGAATCCTACTTTGTTGTTAGTAGAAAACTGAAAACTCCGACAGAACGGTTTATTACCACAGACAAGCACAGAGGGACAGAGGCAGCAGATAAATGGCAGGAAGAGGGACTAAAGGAATGACACGAAATAATAACATTGTCATCATCAAAATATGTATTTGAAGTTCAAATTCAAATTCAGTTATTGATATATAATCCGACAATGAAGATTTATCATCGAAACAAACAAACAAACAAATAGAACCACAAAAAAAGCAAAACTAAATTGAGATCTACTGATTAAGGAGCACTATTTTTTTTTCCTCAGCACACCCCCCCCCTCGAGCAAAAAAAAAATTGAGGGTGGGGGGGGGGTTTAACCCCTCCCCCCTGCGTGTGCACCTAATTGAGGGACATGGGTTATTGGCATGGTAGGGGAAAGGATTAATGAAAACGGCAGATGTACATTCTGATTTACAATGATTCCGTTCTGGTATTAGTTTACACTTTTTGCCAACAAAGGACCATGACAGATTTGGGGTGCGCATGAGGGGGCTCGGGCCTGTAATGGCCCCCTCGAATCCGCCACCAAAGGCGTTGATACATCGGAAAAGCGAAACAAGGGTCCCTTTGCATAAACATTAGCACTGATGGAAACTTTGCTATAAATTATAACTTACATAGAAATCTTGTTTTGATTGGCTGTTGAGTAATGTTGCCACGGTAGTTAACATTGATAGCAAAGTTACAATCAGTGGTAAGTTTTATGCAATGGGGCCCTGCATAATATTCAATCATTTTCAGATACTGAAATAGTAAGGATTATCAGTGATAAACCCGCCTTTTTGTTGTTTAGTATTCTGTTGAACTATACTGTTGCAGTCATTATTGATTGCAATAATGGAATCAAAAGGCGGGTCCATTGGTAGGAAAATCATGGATAATTACGTATTTTACTATTTAAAAAGTCGCTTTATGACTTGTAATCCGGGGTCTTCGAATTTCGCTCTTTTCAAATTCAGGGGAGGGGTACGGTGGGATGTACCCGGATGTAGACCCCGGGCCCCCTCTCCGATTGCAAGGCTTCCTCAAAATGACATAGATTCGTTGCGTTTGATCCCACCCATACATCCTCATTTTCAACATCTTCAAGGAGTTTATTATAAGACGGGGCAACATCGTTTTTTTTTGCGCATCCGATCCCTCATGTCGTATGATGGCGTTTTTTTAGCGTCCTTTTGAATGTACTAACTATTATGGACCTCCTGGTGCATTACTAATAAGCCATTGGGAATGTGACAAAATTAATGATCCTTGCAAGCGGAAAGAAAGCTGTAAGAATGATCTCAAATCAAAGTACAATGTATATCAACACTATGGCAGACAAGATTGGGATGTATTTTATTATCGTTTTATAGTCTTTTGAATGGGTTCGCCGTGATACATGATTGTTTGTCATAAAAAATGCGCCGTTTTTTTACATAATTAATGTTCAAATCTTAATTCCAGAGTAATATATTTTATTTGAAAATAAATCAGCGTGTATCACTGAGCCTCGCTATCGATCTTCTGATGACGAGCAGCTATAACACACAAGTGGGCGTGGTCGTCGCGGATTTGCAACCAGACTAGGTATACAAACCATGGTCATGCAGTAGTCCCTGTCAAAACCGTGCTGTATCACGATGGTTCAACCATATTATTCGCTAATCTGCCTTCTTATCACCTACCATCGAACGGAAGTTCATAGAGCCTACTGTCAATGATGTTTCAATCTGCCGGCGTTTATTTGTGTTGCCTTTACTAGCCCCGACCAAAGGTCTAACTCGGCGCGCGATCTATCCGCGGAGTTTCCACCTACCCTTATGGAAAGCCGTTGGAGACTTTATTCACATGCCCCAGACGTATAGAACGCGGCACACGTCTGCTAAATTGACCAATCACCGCCTGTTATTTAGCAGACGTGTGCAAGGTGTTATAGCACACGCCTGCTAGTTTATTAGCACACGTGTGCCCTTTACCAGACGGATGCTGTTTACTGCGCATGCGTCTGGAATTGATCGACCAATCAGATACCTTGTATGTGTGTGTTTGGACCGGGGTTGCATGCAGCGCAGACAATTAAGCAAAAATGTGCCGGGCACGTGGTGATCGACGCACGTGGTACTTTGACCGTTTTTAAAAGTATTGACTTTGATTTCTATGTCAGAAAAGAATTGTAAGAGTACTTCTATTGAGGTTGGAACTTTCTGATGCAAAGAATAGTATGTCAAATTATAAACGAGTATACCTAACTGCTATATAAACGTTTATCCTCCACCTAGTATTGGAGTATGTAAATACTATAAAGCTAGTCTAGGGTTGATAAAGAAAAGGTAAGTCTAATATCATGAATGGTAGTTTCCTGATTTACAATCTATCATTCAGAACCTACTATAATTGCAAATTAGGTGATATACTATGCAACAGTGCCATTGTGATAATGTGTATGATCCAGTGTAGATACATAGTGTTGGAACAACGGTATTTTTCTCCCCCTCTTCCATCTCTCCCTTATCTCTCTTGTGTCAATCTGTACAGAGGTCAACCCTCACTCGTGGTAGGGGAACACACACACACTCTCTCATTCTCTCCCTTTCTGTCATGTTGTGTTGTTGAGCAACACGCTCCATTGGGCTAGGACAGGGGGATTAGTGATAGGAGGCATGTTTGCTTAAATTAAGAGCTCAGATTAGAAGTTGGAAACACTGTGAAGAGTTAGCAATTGCTTGGCACAAGGGATTGTCTGACCATTATTATTTGGTAGTTTTCAATCGAATGAACCTGCTCATAATATTCCATAGGCCTAATTGTATTTAAAGGTTGATGTTTGGATGTTGATTGGCTTATAATACAACATGTATTGCTGTATATTGCATAAGTGAAAGTTATCAAATTTCTTAGAGACAATCAATATTCTTTAGTCTATATTTCTTGTCTTGTATATAATAATAATAATTATAATAGTGGGTTCTTGGATATAGTTTATGAGTATTCCTTTATATTTCTATGTATATGTCATATGGCTAGTCGAAGCATAATAATAGTGCAATAATTATAGGTGAATCACATGCAGATTGCAGTATTGATTGATAAGCTCGTTTTCCTAAAACGATATTTACACCTGAGATTATGTATGTGTTGTGTGCTGGAGGAATTAATACAACATATTTCTATGTTAGTATTATTATTTATAAATCTGAGAGGATAATAGATTAGCGCGTTTAGATGAGATTGTCTAAACAATGAAGGTCTAATTTAGAGTTAAGGTATAACGAATCACCATATTAGGTATGAATATGATGTGTACTTATATATAAGAACAAAACATATATCACATTATCTGTATAAGTGTTTATTCGATTTGATAATGAAACTGTTCTTATAATAATGTAGATGTTAGTTAAATAGGAACTCTGTAGGGCTATGAATTATGGTTCAAGGCATGCCCACATAGAGGATTTGTTTATCTTAGGGGTCGAGGCCAAATGCAATGAATTATTGATAATTTATTGCATTTTCTTTGTGTTTTTTTTTATTTGTGGGGGCGGCGACGTACCCTAGCCCCCGCTGTTTACTCGTACCAATTAAGGGAATACTGCAGGGAGGGTGGACCGAATGGCGCAGCGTGGTCGTACTGATTTTTTTTTTTTGGGGGGGGGGGGGGGGGGAGGGGGAAGGATGATGGGTCGCGTAGATTATTGGAGCACTCCTTTTTTCTTTATTTGTTCAGAAATGTACGTTTTCAATAAATATTTTCTACATGATATATTCGGGGCCATGTGGCTAATTAATAAGAAAGTTTTGAATTTTTAATGACATGAAAAACTTTGAAAATCACAAGACAAATTGGCAACTCGATCACTCATGAGTCTGTGACGTCATTCAGGCGCGGATCCAGGATTTCTTAGGGGGGGCCAAATTGAAATTATGATGTGACGTTATAGGGGGTGGGTACAGGGAGGGGTGAGCTTTCCCCCTCCCTCCTCCAAGAAGCGCGGAAGCTTTGACGTTTCATTAAATTATTAGAGAAAGAAGACGATTCGTTGTACCGTTCTCGACTCTTATTTTAATCCTTCAAAAATCTTCTTTGCCTGCTCCTTTTTCTTCCTACGTCCTCTTCCTTTTCTCTCCTCTCTCTTATTTTTTGTTTTTGTTTTTGGGGCCAG